>PVJO010001037.1:0-191429 GCA_004026905.1 Hystrix cristata
TTTTTTTTTTGGTACCGGGGATCGAACTCAGGGCCTTGTGCTTACGAGGCAAGCACTCTAACCACTGAGCTAAATCCCCGGCCCCCACATGCTGGTTTTGACAGGATAGGTTCTAGTAACAGAACAAGTACCCTTTCTCTCTAGCAAATTCTGCCCCTCGGTCTCGCTCAACCCCACCCATTCACAAGAAACGGCAGCACCCTGAGGTAACTACCTGCTGGACTAGACCAGAAGGTGCTCTGGAGCTATAAGCCAGATTTTTCCTTAGTAAAAATTATATATATATTTTTTGTCCTTTAAAATGATATAAGTCCTAATGATAAAAATGATAAGTCCTATTGTACGGGGAAAAAAATCCAACAAATCCCAACATTTCAAGGTACATGCTATTGACAGGAACCTGCATCCATACTGAGGTGGGCATATGAACTGGACCACAAGAAATGTGCCTCGTCCAAACCAAGAGATGCTGTAAGTGGAAAATCACAGACTTGGGGAAGAACTAACAAAGTGTGAACTATCTCAGTAACTTTATACTGATTTTATGTTATATGAGAATAATACTTTGGATATACTGGATTAAATTAAAATATACAAAAATTAATTTACCTGCGCTTTAAACTTTTTTAAATGTGGCTACTGAAAGTCTGAAATTACATACGGCCTGCATTGTATTTCTATTAGACAAAGCTCAACTGCACCTTTAAAGACTTCCCCTAAGCTTATCTTTTTAAATAAATACAAAAAAATTTTATTTTTTTTATATATCTAAACTAAACAATGAAATAGAGTCTAAATTTAAACTGCCAAATATTGTATCATGAAATATAAGTAATTAGTATTTCAGGATTCTTAAGCCACTTAAAAAATTTCTGGTTACATATGATACCCCAAGACAGAACACTCAAGTATGTACGATTCAAAATGGGCAAAAAATAAGCAACACTCAGCTCAGTTTGGGTTTGTCAGAGGATTTCAGTTCCTTCACTCACGATACTGCTCAAGCCAAAAAAAAAAAGTGTGTTATCACCTGGCTTGTGATTTTTGATTTTGTTTGAGACAGGGCCTCGCTGGACTGTAGCCCTGGCTGGACTTGAAGTCTTGATCCTCCTGTCTCGCTCTGCTAAGCGTTAGGATTACAGGTGTGTGCCACCACACTTGGTTTCACAGGCTTTTAAGCTACAAATTGCGCCTGCTCATATCAAGCTTCTGAACCTTCAGGGTTGAAGACCGGCTGCCAGCTGTGGCCCTCACACGCAGACACTGCCGTCCCTCACATACCTGGCCTGTGGCTGGCCAGCCGCTCCAGGATAATGCTCCTTCTATAGAAGCGATTCTTTTTAGTGACAATATACACTTTTTTTCCTGATTATCAAATATCTTTTAGCTTTAGAATACATCTTGCCTATTGTTTCTAGATAAATGAAATTATATTGCAGAGTTCTTAACCAAGGATTAATGCATAGCTTTAATGCAATCCATGAGCTGATCACATGCAATTCAAACATTTATATGCAATATTTCTAAAGTTGTATGCAGCAATTGTACAAATGTTTCTGAAGGGTCCACAGTTTTCATTAGACTTCCAAAGGGTGTCCAAGATCCAAAAATAGGTTAAGGACCACTGCTCTAATGGTATCTACAGGAAGTGAAGAGCCAGTGCAAGAAACACATGACTCCCACATCTTACCTATCTGAGTTTTCATTTGACTTCCCTACTCCGCCTGGACACTGATGCACATAAGCAGAGCTGTCTTACAAAAGCAAGAATTTGGGGCCCCACCTTTAGCAGCTTGGCTTTCATGGTGGACGTGATGGTCGTGGGGTTAATAAACTGGAAGGAAGGGGCAGCGTTGTTGGGGTACTGCACCGGGAACTTCACCAGCATCTTGACGCGGTGGTTGCTACAGTGCACGGACACTGTGCAGCTCCTATCCGCTGCATCCATCTGCAAGACATAAGCCCACAACTTCACTGGAGACAAACAGCAAAGGGTCTTCAGATGCAAACAGACTTTTAACTTTTATTTTCATTCATTCATTTTTTGGTGGTGCCGGGGCTCAAACCCAGGACCTTATACATGTTAGACAAGCACTCTCCCACTGAGCTACACCCCCAGAAAGATGCAAATGGATTTAAGAAAGCTACTAGAATATTCCATGTTCCTGGAAACTGACTAAAGGGAAGAGAGTCTACAAAAGCGAGTGAGTCTGGGAGAGACTTCATTTTCAAAACAGATTTTTAAATTTTAGTACTAACTTAATAAATTCAAAATATTTTGACTTTAAAAAAAGCTTTATCTCAAAGCTGTGAAGTTGGTTAAAACTTGCTATATTTACTTTGAGGTGAGAAAATAAAGCGGGAAGAAGCTAAAAGAAATAACCTGACTCAATAAGAGCTCCTGGGGAAATGCACAGACACAAAGTATATGTGTAGCCAGGAGCTGGGCAGAGGGCAAATGGAGAGTGACTGCTAATAGGCGAGGAGGTGTTTTTTAGGATGATGAAATGTTCTGGAGGGCTTGGGGTTTAGCTCAGTGGTTAGAGTGCTTGCCTAGCAAGTACAAGGCCCTGAGTTTGATCCCCGGCTCCAAAAAAAAAAAAAAAAAGGTTCTGGAGTTAGACAGTGGGTGACGGCTGCACAACTTTGTGACTATACTAAGAACCACGATCGCATAGTTTAAAATAGCAAATTTTGTGGTATGTGAATTATATCTTAATAGTTTTTAAGAGGGGCTCTTGGGGCTGGGGATATAACTCAGTGGGAGAGCACTTGCCTTGCAAGCACAAG
This sequence comes from Hystrix cristata, assembly GCA_004026905.1. Classification (NCBI taxonomy): domain Eukaryota; kingdom Metazoa; phylum Chordata; class Mammalia; order Rodentia; family Hystricidae; genus Hystrix; species Hystrix cristata. The sequence continues at coordinate 2,791 of PVJO010001037.1, forward strand.
TCCTCAAGTCTGATCCCCAGAATCAAAAAAAAAAAAAGAGGGGCTCCTGAGGAAAGGAATCAAGATCTTCTTAAACCGCATCACTGGGTAGCCACACAGTTCTCAACTGGGCCAAAGGGAGTATCAGCTGAGTTAATATAGATAACAAATTAATCTGCTGGTTCTCGGTGCTGCCAACTAGAGCAGGTGGCTGGAGGACAGTGCAAAAAGCAAACACACCAGAAAGCTAGAGACTCAGATTCAAACTTTATGCTCTTCCACCGAATAGCAGCTGACCTTGGTCAAGTCATTTCACCCCTCATATCTCAGTTTGCTCAGCCAAAAAGTGAGGCAAAACATTTACTGGAGAACTGTTTTTCGCTTGCTTTTTGTTTTGGGGGGCAGGGTCTCACTATATAGTTCAGGATAGCCTCAAACCATGTACCTGAGGCTAGCCTTGAACTCACACCAATCCTCCTGTCTCAGTCTTCCAAGTGCTGGGATTACAGGCATGCATTACCATACCTGGCTTTGTTTATTTTTTGATTTTTTGAGACAAGGTTTTACTATGTAGTTTAGGCTGGCCTTGATTTCACTATGTAGCCCAAGCTGGCCTTAAACTCACCACGATCCTCCTGCCTCAGCTTTCCTTCCTTCTCTAGCCTTCCTTCCATGAGCGCTAGGATTATAGGTGTGCACGCCATGCCCATCTTAGAGAATTGTGAGACAGTTATGTAATGACACATATTTCTGCCTACAATTATTTGAATCTGGGCAAAGAAAAACTAAACAAGCTTTAACATTCTTTCCTGGAGAGACCTGCAATTCTCTGAAGCAAACTGCTTCAATATCTGCCCAATAGTAAGAGTAAATGGTTTCTTACTGTGGACTAAATCAGCAAGGAAATGACCAGCTTATAAAGGACAGTAGTAAGCCCAGTGTGGGAAGTCAGGAGGACTAGATTCCAGAGTCAGGTCTGCGTTAACCTCCCCAGTAACCCCCACCAATCACCAGGACTTCCCAGAACAAGTGGCATCATAGGTAGCAAAAAAAGGTGTTGGAGCAAATTAGGAGAGGCATGGGCTTCAGCTCATCCTAGGAGAACAGATTAAAGTCAGAAGTATGGGGCTGGGGTTGCAGCTCAGGGGTAGATGCTTGCCTAGCACACATGAAGCCTTGGGTTCTATCCCCAGCACTGCAGGGTGGGGCAGAAGGATGCTGCATTTGGGAAACACCAATTTCTTTAAAAACCTAGAAATTAAAACAGCAAGCAGAGAGACTTACCTGTTAGAGCCACAAAGCTCTTTGTTAGCCAAAATCCTAGCTGAAATAGCCCCATCTCCCATGAACTGACACGAGCAAGCATGAGACAGGCTCTTTAAACTATGACTTGCTTACCTCTACGTTGACGTTCCGGATCTGCACGTTGATCAGGGAGAACTCCTGCTGCAGAGTCTGCGGCAGGCCCGGCTGATCGGATTTCCTCTCTTCCAGGAGACTGCCGAGGGGATCTTCCTTCAAGGCTGGGAGGAGAGATGCTCAATGTTGGAAAGTGAGTTCCTCCTGGGGTATCTGCTGCGTAACTGTGAAATGAGCATGAGCCCTCCCTTGGACCAGACTGACATGGTACCTTCTTCCTCCCCGTGGCTTGAGTTGTGCTGGTGATCAATGTCTTGGGTGTGCAGGGTCTTCTCTGGTTCTGGCAGAAGAGAGATGCTCTCAATGAACTCATCACTATCCAATACATCATTGGCACAGAGCTGCAACGAAAGGTAGGAGACACGGGGCTAGAGAAGTCAGGGGAGATCAGGGTGTCTGGCTCCAGCTGTGACTTAAAAAGGGGCATCACAAAGAATAGAGACGTGTAAGCCAAGAACCGACACAATCAAAATAGATTTTACCCGTCACCAACTCTCCCTGGTTAAATTCGCAGGATAATAGATTATTATTCTACTCGGGACATTTTTCTTCACATTCAGAGTTTATGCAAGGCTCAGAAAAAATTAACTGAAATTCCAAGCCTTAATGGAGTTATTTAGCTAACTCAGGAGCAAAAATATCATGACCCCAAAGCATTTGGAGCAAATAATACTTTTTGGAGAAAACAGGTTGAAGAAGCAAAAAGGTGATGAGACTTGACCAAAATGCTCAAGAGGAACTTGACACTGAGCAGTGTGGCAAGTCGTGGCCAGCGTTTCCCACTGGTTCTGCACAGGGTGTGGTGCCGGGCGCTGTGGGGGATGCGACACCGGTGAGACAGATTTCTCACCGGCAGGGATTTAGCATGGAATAAGACGGCCCATGATAGGGCAGAACAGAGCAAGGGTCAGAAAGTCAGTTCATAGCAACTACCACTGCGGTTTATATAAGAAACAGGTACCACATAAGGAGAAAAAATTGAGAGCAGCTTCACAGAAGGGGTAATGCTGATGGATGAAAGGGCTCTGAGCAGCTACAGAGTACAAGAGTAGGCTTCTCGATCCACTGAGAAAGAAAAGACACCTACAGGCCATTTGCTCAGTGTGGAACTCATCCTATCTTTAATGGGACAGAAGAAAAAGGCACTCTGAAGCTCTTTGGCCTTAAGGTGCTTTTGCTCCTAAAGACCTCGAAGTCAGCGTGGCACACCCAAGCTATTCAGCCAACCAGCCAGAATATATTAGATGTCTATCATGTATTCTCTAACTTCCACAAATGCTGTAGTTTGCATTTTTTAGTGAAGTTTCTAGTGTATCCAGCTATCGTTCCCCAACAGCACTGAATACTTACCCTCTGCATCTGGAAATCCACCCGCCACATTCTCAAGGTCTGATCCCGGGACCATGTAACCAGCTGGTAGTCCTTAGACCCTGGAAATCATCAAATAAGCATCCTAAAAATTCCTCTGCATTCAACACCTATTTTGTTACAGGTTACAATGGAATAGATTCATTCATTCACTCCTTTATTCATACGTAAATCATATGTACATACACCCAATAGTTTTTGTTTTTTTTTTTAGGCACAGTCTCACTATGTACTTCAGGCTGGCCTTGAACTCATGGCAATCCTTCTGCCTCAGCCTCTTGAGCACAAGGGTTATAAGTGTGTACCACCACACCCGGCTCCAACAAACATTTATTGAACAGCCAGGCATTTTTCTAGGATGAAGCCTCAAATAAAATAATCTCCATCTTTAGAGAGCTCACATTCCAATGATGAAAAAAGACAAGCAAATAAAGATATAATAAAATATCAGGTAGTGATAAGTGGCATAAAAAATAACACAGGGTAAGAGGACAGAGACTGACGGGAGAGCTGTTTTTAGAAAGGGCTCCCTGAGGAAGTCTCACTGGAGCAGAAACTTAAATGAAGTGAAATAATAACTGGCAAGTTAGCAGGTGGAGAGTGATGCTGAGATTTAATGTCACATTGAACTTTCGCCTCTGCAAATGTTCTTCCTCTGATATGCTCCTGAGGAGCTGGGGCTGAGTACATATTCTGTAAAAATGAATTGTTTTAAATGCATCACAGCATCCTACTGTTGAAAAGACTCTTTTGGTAAAGTGATGCCTCTCTTTATAAAATGAATAATCAACCTTTAATCTTAACTGACTGAATCGTATTTTCGCATATTAGGTCTGGTTAAAAGGGAGTAATTCTAAAAGGTTAGGGTGCTTTGTGAGGGAGGTTATGAAGGAGCAGGACACTTAGGGCAATTACACAGCATCTAGAATCTCCCTCATCTGAAATAATTTCATCCAACTACCTTATTTTAGGGGTGGGGAAAGTGAAGTAACAGCACACTCGAGGGCCAGGTCTCTTATTATTTCCTTCTGTGTCACTACCTTCAACCAAAAACTTTTTTTTTTTTTCTTTTTTTGGTGCTGGGGTTCGAACTCGGGTCCTTGTGCTTGCAAGGCAAGCACTTTAACCACTGAGCTAAATCCCCAGCCCCTAAAAACTTTTAATATATCCTTAGGCACGTGTAAGAAAAGAGCAATTGTTCTTTTTTTTCAATTTTTAAGAAGTTTTATTGATACATGTTTGCAGTACATGAAGGTTACACTTCTAGTGGAATTGGTACTGTACACGTACAGAAACAGATCTCAATTCTTTTTCCATTCCCCTCCCCTGCCCTCTCTCCCCCTCTCTGCATCTCTTGGTCCCCACTAAGGAGTTCTGCCATCCAGTCTCATGTTCACAGTCACCAAGTGACCCTCCACCTAGCCTTTTTACATGCTCTTGACTTGGCAGAAAAGGTATGTGTAAGTGCTTTATAAACTCCACCCTTCTACCCGCTCCTTTTACTCCATCCCACTCCTCCCCAAAGGGCCCTTGTTTTCCCAGCTTCTTTTCTTGCATCTTCTCCCTGTCTTCCAAGAATAAGGGCATCAGCCTCCACCATCTGCCTCATTCCACTCCTTGCCTTTGAAGACAACAAATCTGGTCCTGCTGCCTCTGTTTAGGCTACTGTATAATCTGGTTTCTGGCTTCCAGCCTCCATCCACTTTGGAACGCAGTCCTTCTTAATGGTCTATGGCTTCCTTTTTGTTCAATTAAATGCTTTTCTCTTATTCTGCGTTTTCATCCTTCAGCAACACCTGAAACCAATGACTACCGCTTCCGTCATGAACCATCCTTTTCCTTTGGCCACAACATCCTGATTCTCTTCCTAACTCTTTGAAAGATCCTTCCTCAAAATGAAAATATAAATCAAGGCATGCGGGGTTCCAATAAAAATTGACTAAGAAGATAAGCAGTAAAAATAAACTGGACCAACATTAGGTTGAGAGGAAAGTAAAATGTAAGAATACGTACAGGGTAATTAAATTCATAAAAGGTTCAAAACCAGGCAAACCTAAGCTATGTTTAGAAATTAATAAGTGATGAAACCATAAATTAAAAGCACAGAAACTGCTATGAAAAGCATTACAATGATAACGCTATGGGGGAAAGGAAGGGGATTGTGGTCAGGAAGCTTCTGGAGCCCTGGCATTTTCTCTCTCTAGACATTGGTGGGAGTTACAGAGATCTCACTTTATAATTATTAAACCACACAAGTTCTATATAATTTTCTGCTTGATCTATTTTATCACAGAAATAAACCCTGTAACTCGTAATCAAAATTTTGCTAATACATAGATAGTTTCAGTTTATACAACTCCTTCTAACAACTTAAAGATAACATGGATAACTAAAAATGGGTTGCTAAAAATTATTCATTTCAATCCAATTATAGGACAACTCTTCCCTGACAGACTGTGGGGAAAATGATGCTACCTATTTTCTATGGCAGAATATTAAAAATTAAGTTGAAAGCCAAAAGCCATCTACACAATAGATAGTATAAGGACTGGGCAGCCTGTTGTTTCTAGAAGAGAGATTTTAGAGATAAGGAAAAGGAAGTTAGAGAATGATCAAGAGTCCTCTTGAAAATATTCTGGAAGGGGCTTATGAGAATCAAAAGCAAGCCGGGGAGAAACCCAAAGCAAAAATAAAGAACAAAATAAAAGAGACATAGGAAACAGGGATATAGACCTTTTGCAGATGGGCAGGGGAAGTAAAAATGATCAAGATGAAACATGTGCACATGCCACCTCCCCATTATGAATGTATTCATTATGTATTGTAAACACATACTAATAAAAAATGAATTAAAAACAAAAAAAACTAGGAGAGAAGATGACTGCTCTAATCCCAGGCCCGCTGGATTTCCCGGGACCTGGACAAGTCACACCGTTCCAGCTGCCTCATTTTCCCTTCTGCAATATGGAAACACCAAAAAATATGCTACTGTTCTGTCAAACATTTAGAGATCATGGCAATTAGCCCTCAAGAAAAGAGAGGCTGCATCTGACCATGCAAATTGAGTTGGTGGAGAAACTGAGGCTAAGGGCATCTGATTGCCATCACCTGTATGAGCCCACATTAGTGAGAATGAATAGATTCTGCTGCAGTAACAAATAGCCACCAAATCCCAATGGCTCAATGTGAGGGTTTCCTGTGGCTCTGTACCCCACTTCAGCCTTACGGAGGACCTGTAGGAGTAGATCCAGCTAGAGTCTTGCCAGTTGTGTGGCAGAGGCAGAGTGTGAAGAACTGCATGCACTCTAACACTCTAATCCTGGAGAAACCCATTGTTTTGCTGGAGCTCCAAAGTAAAATCCTCAAGGAGATGGGCGGTAAAATACCACCAAATGTCTGAGAAGACAGTTGCAGCTTACATGGTGGCTGGTACTAACAACCACCACTGAGAGAGGAGGGAAGTAAACTCTCTGGACCACTGAGGGCACTGATTCCACAGCCCTTCAGCCCTAGAAACAATTCAACAGCAAATCTCTATGAATGGCTTACTGTAGCAGACCTCTTGTAATCAGGAGATGATGCTGAAAACCAGAAGGGGAATTTGGGTAAGAAGAGTGGCCATGCACTCCATTTACCCTCCTATGACTAAGGGTGGTGCTCTCCCCCTCTCTCTGGTTCCAAAAGCCCAGCCCTGCTCTGCGTCCTCCTTCCTGGACCACGCGGCCCACATGCCTAGTGCTGCCACCCTCCACAGCTCAGAAAGACACAGAGCAGTAGTCTTCTTCCCCACTCACCCTCCTTCTGCCGCCTCCACTGGAACTCCAGCACCACATCATCGTGCCCCACAAAGGTGTGGACTGGGGCATTCAAGTCAAAGACGTTCCACAGGAGCAAGCTGTTTTCTCTGCGCAACTGGGGAACCATCACAGTCACTAGTCCGTTGCTGAAAGGCTATGGCAAGAAAGGGAAAAGCACAGATTACCAGGGAGAGTCACTTGAGTCTCGGTTTTCAAAACTGGAATTCTTCCTATTTAAAACTGGTTAGATGATAAAGCCAGGCATGGTGGTACCCGCCTGTAATACCAGCACACAGGAGGCTGAGGCAGGATGATCGCCAAGAGTTCAAGGCTAGAATGGGTTACACAGCGAGTTCAAGGACAGCCTGAACTACACAGCTAGACCTTGACTCAAAAAACAACAAAAAAGACTAGATGAGAGAAGGCCCCAAGCTATCTGGGGAAAATTTCCCCAAATACGCTAAGCTGGCTGTCACATCTGACCTTCCCTCTGCTTGGGGAAGGGACCACTGCAAACGAAAATAAGCCCGAGCCAAATGCTTGGAGAAGAACTTTGAAAATTTTACAATAAGCAAATAGTTTTTACTATTGTTTCACACCCTAGCTACTCTCCATGAATTCCTTCCAAAGGGGCACACAAAGCCACCTGGGAACCACTTGAACAGCAAACAATTCCTGCCACTGCAAAGGCCACATGAAGCATCTCCTTCCCACTGCCCAGGACTCCACCCACCCAAAGGAGAGCTTAGCAACCCCAGGATTGACATTCTACTTGGCAACTCCCAATCTGCTAGGTAGCTAGGGGGCCCATTTGGTTGATAACTGGACTCTGTTATTTAAAGAGTAAGTCAGTGTCACCTAGGAGCACATTTATTTACCTTCACATCCTCTCCTGGTAACATTCCAGGACTTTTTACTTTTTAAAGCAAACAGATTAATCCAGAGAAGTATGTCAGTTCATAGGAATGATGTCTGATTTCTTGGCAAGTGGTCCCAGAATCAGTTGAGAGCAACTTAATGTCCAATTATCTTTATCACTCTCCAAGGCCCCACAGTAACAGCCTCATGCAGAAAGGTAGCTTTATTCGCCCCGTGCTTGCTTTCAAATCAACATTAAAGGAAATACATTTTCTCTGATCAGCAGTTATCAATGTGGTCATGGAAAAATGACTGGCATGCCAATAATCACCTACTCTTCTATTTGTAGCACTGTATGATATATGAGGCATATTCATATACTTTATTTCAAATGGAAGCCAGATTGTGAATGTAGTAAATGGCACTGAACTGTCCACTTTAAAACAGTAAATTTTATCACAAGTTTTTGAAAAAGGACCTAGGTGCGGTGATGCACACCTATAACCCCAGCATTTTGGGAGGCTGAGGCAGAAGAAGGATCACAAGTCCAAGTCCAGCTTGTGCAACTTAGATACATAGTGAGGCTGTCTCAACAACAAAAAAAAAGAGGGCTGGGGATGTAGCTCAGCTCAAAGGCACTAGGTTTAATCCCCAGTACCTCCAAAAAAATAAAAGGAAGTCATAGGGAAAATTATTCTTTTTATTTTACAGAGGAGGAAATTTCCGCTCAAAATCAAGTGGCTTGTCCAAGGCCACACAAATATTAAATGGTAGAGCTGGGCCCCTAACTTCCTTCCTCCACAGTTCACTGGCTTCCAGCCCCTCGACTCTCTCCCTTGTCCTTCCCGGCTCTCCTTGGCAAACGCCTTTCACTGTCCCCTTCTCCATCCAGCTGGGGTCAGCAGTTCTAATGCAGAACCTAACCAACATTTCAAGGGTATGACTGTAAGTCATTTACAGTGTTTATGATCTCATTACCACATTTACTGTACCAACCAAGACAGAAAGAGAAAACTGCCTCACAAAGAAAACAAGAGAAAATATCCCTGGGTCCTTGCATCTGGAACAAAAAGAGGAAGTCTCCTAGCAAGAGGTGGGGTACCCACTCACTGTGTATCTGGCCTTCCACACAGGCACCTGACAGGGGAGAATACTGAGGTATTTCCGAGGCTGCCGGTAATCCCAGAACTAGAAGAAAGATGGTAAAATAAACGCCTCTTTAAAAACTCAAGTATTGTAATAGGCATAGAACTCACTGCTTTTTATACTCCAAAGACACTTTTCAGTAGTATATTTTTAGTTCCACCCCCATAACCACGCTACTTGGAGAGACACAAAGAATCCTCCCTTTCCCGTTTATCAACATGACAGGAGACTTTCTGGACTTCAGGAGGATCATCAATTTGGGACAGATCACTGTCAGTCAACCTACCTATTAAATGACCTTTGCAGCTGAAAGATAAAACTGAGAGGCTTTGATCTTCTGTTACTTTCATACCATGCAAGTATTTTAGTAACAATAGCTGAAATGCCCCAACTACTTACTGCATTTCAGGCATGTATTTAAAATTGAAGTTTTTTTTAATCCCATTTAATCTTTAAAACAACCCTAAACAGATGTTATTAATCTCTTTTTCAAACGTAGAATTAGACGCTTCCTGGCTCCTGAACTTGGGAGATAAGCTGACAGAGATGTAGGACAAACACCCAACTGCAACAAACAAAGTAAAAACAAACAAAATAGTCGCTCCTGACACACAAAAGTAAATGACAGCCCTTCCTCAAGATAGACGTTAATTTTTAACCTTCATGTACAACTCTAGTTTTGCTAACCATAGCAAAAAGATATTGTACATAGCTATGTAAACATAATAAAGCACTGAATTAATGATGTTGAATTACAAAATCTCTAAGCCAACCTCTGTGGTCAAGTCTCTGTCCTTAGGGACAGAGTTCCTGCTGGGGTCAAGTCCCTGTTCTTCAAGGATAGAGGCTTGAACACAGGAGGAATGGTAGAGCAAAGATGGCTCTGCCCTGTCATCACTCTGATCAGGGGTGCACGGCGTAGGCCAGAGTCACAAGGAACAGACAGCAAGAAACACTGCATTCTGAGATAAACCAGAACAACCATCATCAGAACGCATAAAACCTGGAGTGTTTCCTGTAAGTTAGAGGATGCCCAGCAAAAGGACTCTGTCTTTAGATTTCCAGTGCCAAGGTCTGAGGGGTTCTATCTCTTGCAGATAGGATAATCACAAGAAAACTGCTGTTTTTTCACCATGAACAGACTAATCATAGGCCCAGTGACCTTCATAAATTTGCAGGCTCTCCTCCTTCACTTGTATCTCTGTGTGCATATCTCACTTCCCTGCAACTTCTTTGTAAGTAAACTTGTCCTTTCAAAAAGCTTTGTCTCTGACTTCCTGTCACTGAGGGAAAGAAAACCTTCCAAACAAATTCAGTCATCAGTTAGCTGCTGTAACTCATTCCTGTTGGTCACAGTAACTAGGTTTAGTAGGGCGTGGTGGCACACATCGGTAATCCCACCACTCGGGAAGCTGAGGCAGGAGGATTGCTGTGAGTTTGAGGCCAGCTTGGGCTACATAGCGAATTCAAGGCCAGCCTGAACTAGACAGTGAAACCCTGTCTTAAACACACACACACACACACACACACACACACACACACACACACACACATGCGTGCGCATGCGCGCGCGTACACAGGCACGCATACTACAACAAAAAACCTAACTAGGTTTACTGGCTCAGCTCCCTGAGAGGCACAAGTACCCAGGAAACATGGACCATGCTGGCATGCTGTAGCTTTCCTTCCAAAGCACTCCCATACATCCCCAACACCACCCACACCCAGCCTCTCCAACTGCCCAAGTGGGCGCCACTCACCTTGACAGAGTTGTCTTGACTGGAGGTGGCAAGAACATGCTCACTGTCTGGGTGCCAGTCGAGGCCGTGGATTTTGGAGAGGTGGGCTGCTAAATATTCTACTGCTGTGCTGGGTTTCTGTGACAGATTGGCAGAGTTTGTCACACCAGAAAGAATTTAGTGAGCAGGGCTGGAGATTTGGCTCAGTGGAAAGCACTTGCCTAGCAAGTGCAAGGCCCTGAGTTCCATCCCCAGCACCCCCCCCCCAAAAAAAAAGAACTCACTGAGTATCTCCCATGTGACAGTCTGCTGGGTGCTGAGGAGAGTACAAAATTACTGCCAGATGCTGTCTCTACCCTTCAGAAACTCCACTTTGTTTTGTTTAAGCCAAACGAACCAACAACAGAAGATGTACCTGGCTGTTCATCATGGGATTTATAAATGGACCCGGCAGCCCAATCTCCACCCCATCCAGTCCGCTGCATGACTTTTATGCAAGTTATACACAGTGAGCACTTTGCACTTTTCATTCCTAGTCCGTCTTCTCCCTATCACCCAAGAAGAAGGGCTTGTGACATCCAGAAGGACCCAACCCCAATTGTGACAGTAAAAATCATTCATCTTACAGGGATTGAGAACTAAGATCCCAAAAGTAAACACACATCAAAAAAATCAACTTATATAAAAATGGACAATTCAGAAGGAAACCTCAGAAATACATATTAAAATACGATTTTTTTAAACTTTCAAATTAGACAGGTATAAAGAATAATTCCATTGAGGCTGCGTTTGTCACTGCTGGTCTACTTATAAAATAGTACAACCTTTTGGGAAAAAATTTGGCAATTTTTATTAAGAGACTTAGCTAGGCATAATCATGCATGCCTGACTGCAATCGCAGCCCTTGAGAGGCTGAGTCAGGAGGCTCACACAAGTTCAAGGTCACTTTGGACTACGCGGCAAGACACTGTCTCAAAAAACCCCACGCCAAAAAAACAATTTTTTTTTTTACTTTTTTAAGGGAATGATCCAAATTCACACACACACACACACAAAAAATGTTGGTGCTCTTTAGAGCACTAGAATATCAGAAACAACCTAAACAACCATTAAGTGGGGAAAAATGAAATTGAGTCAATTATACAAAGCCATCTGATACACTGTAATACAGTCCTTAAGTTATACTTAGGGAGAGTTTATAACACGGGAGAAATGCATTGGTTGTAATTTTAAATGAAAAAAAGCATAAACAACTAAGCACACAATATGATAAGCCATATTTTTTTTAACATAGCAAAAAACTCCAAAATGTTAACATTTGTCTTCAGTAGTATGATCATGAGTGATTTTATTTTTCTTTTAGAATTCTCCTTACAGCTGGGCATGGTGGCGCATTCCTGTAAAAATCCCAGCACCCAGGAGGCTGAAGCAGGAGGATTGTGGCAAGTTCAAGGCCAGCCTGGGCTACATAGTGACTCTAAGGCCAGCCTGAACTATATAGTGAGACTCTTGTCTCAACAACAACAAAAAAAGGGAATTCCTCCTACAAACAGCATGTATTACTTCTATAATTTGCATTAATTTATGAGGTGAAGAGCAGAGCCTCCAGAAGTAACCTTCTGGGCTCCAGTCCTGGCATCAAACCACGTCTCAGCTTGCTCATCTGTAAAACAGGGCTCTGAACAGTGCCTACTGGAAAGGCTAGCTATAAAGAGAAAATAATACACACAAAGCTCTTAGAAAGATGTCTAAGTGCAGGACGCTTAGCAAACATCAGCATTATCAGCCATTCATGAGTTTGGATGGAAACCCAATGTCGCCACTGACAGTGAACTTTTTAAACTCTGTGATGGCTGCTGCCATTGGTGCCACTTTGATACTAGAAAGTTCCAGAGAAAAGAAAGTACCTGAACAGAAGTCCTACATATCAATGAAAAGAAAAGTTAAAACTCTTTCAACAAAGTAGAAAAAAGACAGAGGGAAGTTAGCGTCGTTAGTGGACCACTCAGGAGACTAGAAAGGAGGAGACTAGCAGGATTTTTCTACCAGATAAGGAAACAGGAACTGAAAGAATTCATGGTTAAATACCAAATTATTTTTGCCTATGTCTCTGAAGAGTCTAAGACAAGTATCTGGGCACTGCAAATTAACCAAATATATTTTATTTAAACCATTTTCTATACTGAAATGCTGTTCTAGGGACAAACTGAATAAAGCCAAATACTAATTTAAGAAAGAAAGAGAAGGGAGAAATGGCTATTACCAGACTAACCTAAAAGACAGAAGACAGAAACTAAAATGTAGACAATGCAGTCATCCAACTCCTGCTGGGGATTTAGCTCAGTGGTTAAGAGTGCTTGCCTGGCAAAGCACAAGGCCCTGAGTTCAATCCCCAGCTCAAAAAAAAAAAAAAAAAGAAATAAAGAAAGAAAGAAAGAAAGTCATCCAACTCCTATGAATACACCTTCTGCCCTAAGAGCCACCTAAGGCTGAGGGCTTCGCCGGCACACGGCATCTCTGCTTCACTTTGCTCCTCTCAATGTTCCCTGCACAGGCAAAGCAGAGACTGCAGGGTTGACACCCAGGTCGGGGCTTCCAGGTCCTCCGCAAAGAGCCGGAGGATCTCTAGCCCGGGTTTCACAACGCAGGAGGCAGTGTTTACACCCCAGGTCTTCCCCAGTTGACTGCTCCAGGCTTTATTACCCAACTCTCTATCAGTGAGATGGGGGGAGGCTTTCTCTGTATCACATCCTGATGCCAACACACCGAACTTCCAACTGACTTTCCATTATACCCAGTACCTGGCACCTTTTTGTGCCTATCAGCACAGGGGTGCTGCAATATACGATCAATCCGCAGGCTCTTCTGAGGCTGAGGTGATGCCTAGACTTGTAGGGGGCGCTGAACATAACAACCCCCACCCCAGGGATCTGTTTTGGAGATATCAGGAACAATCTCTATAATAACTCGTTTTCACTCAGCAAACAGGGACAGGGAAAAGAAGCCTGCTGATCATTCTAGAAGTGCCAGGTCCCAGAAGCTTTACTCAGTGATGCATTCACCATTACTATCATTACTTTGGAGATAAGAAAACTGAGCCTTAAAGCAGTCATAGTTACTTTCCTGGTGTCCTCATTAGGAGCAGCAAAATGGGACTCTAACATAGGTCAGGCCAAGTTCATTTTTTTAGCCACTGATCACAATGCCTCACTTCTTTGCCTTTGTTCAACAGCAGCTCAGTTGAGAAGCAAATGTCACGTGGTACTACGAGCTTAAAATGACAACTCACCATGCTGCAGATTCCCCGGGCCCCTCAAGACTCATAACATCCTGGGTCTCATCACATCCTTTTCCACCCTCTGGGAGGGACTGAAGACAAGGAAAAAAGTTACTCACCCGCTTATCCCATATCCGCACATCCCCGTCGTGGCTGGTGGCAAGGCAGTTAGCATTCTTTTTATTCCATTTGACCTGGGAGGCACCAGCTGCAAAGAAAAACCAGAGGAAGAAAGGTGCCATCCTCGCTGCTTTCAGAAGCAGAGTAATGCTCGTCCAGGGGAGCTGGATAATGAGTTCTGGCTCAGGAGCCACAGAAGCCCTCCAGCTCCCACAACTGCAGCAGCTCCACCACTATAGATAAAAAGGAGTTCAAAGTGAGTGAATTAACACATGGGAACAGGATCATATCACCTAATTGAGGAAATAATCTCCAGGAAAAATCCACAGCTACTCTGGGCAGAATCGGCAGGAAAATGCAGTTTCTTGTGGGAACAGTCATTCTCTGGTAACCAAGTTCTGGTTGGTAATTGGCCTGCCGCACAACCTGACCTTCCTCATCCCCACTGACACAAGTGCTTCAGCTCTCAGGCCTGTACCTTCCCACTCTTTTTTGGAGTTGTTGTTCCTGAGAGACAGTCTTGGAAGAACACAGCTTGCAGCTGGAGCTCAGCTGAAGAATCAGCTGCAGTGTGCACCAATTCTGCCCCTGAGTGCTAGTACTTTGATACATGCATACAATGTGCAATGATCAAATCAGATAATTAACATCATCTCTTTAATCATTTGTGAGTTCTTTTTGTGGGAACCTCCCTACTCCTCTCTTCTAGTTCTTTATAAAACATGCAACTAATTGTTGCGAACAGTAGTAATGCTATTAGGCTTAGAAACCAGTACTTATTTCTCCCATCTAACTGTAACTTGGTATCTATTATCCAACCTCCCTTTATCCCCTCTCATCCAATTTATCTCATTTTTTTTCTTGAGACACTGGGCACCTTATATCATCAAAGAACAAAAGATGGAGACCACTGAAGATGAAATGGCTAGAGAAAGTAAAAAGAGCTTGCACAAAGCTCTCGAAAGATCCTGGGAACCTCCAACCAAACTTGCTTTACTGTGACTATGGCACTAGAATCAGACAGGAGTCCCAGGCTGCGAGAGCTCTCAGACCAGAAAACACTCTGTGGCACACAGAAGCATGCTTTTCCGGTCTCCTTCTCCAAAGGGCAAAATCAGTGTGCTCAGGGGCAGATGGGGACCACAGACCCTGGAGAGCAGGCAGCACTCACAGCTGCATCTCTGGGGAATGTGAGATGGAGCAACTCACAAAGGTCTACAAGCCCCTCATTTGCCTTTTTCCTTCTAGCACAGCTCTAATACAACGGAGAAATCTCACTAAGGTGCAAAAAAAAAAAAAAAAAAAAGCAATCTCCTACTTCTATTTTTTTTAGAAGGCCCTATAACAGGAAAGAAAGCAATCAGAACAAGTGGGCTGGAAAAAAAAATGGCTTCCTTTTTAGCGTTTCTCTCAAACCAATCTGACTTAGAAAGCTGTACAAAGTAACAAAGTCAGGGGAATGCGAGTCAGGCATTTACAGACCATTTGTATATTTATCCAGTTGTTTATCTTCAGCAGCCAGTGATGTAGCAGATCATCAGCACCCAATGGGAGCAACCAGATCAACAGACCCATTAAGCATTCCGCACAGAAGCACATCCAGGCACCCGGTGGCACTCATTAAGCCTCGCCCTGGATCGGGCGCAGTGCCTGCAGGGCATGATATAGGCACTGTGAAGTTAGGGCCACAATTACAGACATGGCCCTAACCTCCTACCCTGATAACCTCAGGAGGCTGCAGAGATAGAACCATGATGCTGAATATCTAAATAATGAGATGTGATGGTACAGAAGACAAAAGAATCACGTAACCATTTTATAGCAAACACAAACGTGCACTCACACATACCAAGAAGTCAAAAAGAACAAGACTGGGGGAGGGGGGTTTAAAGGAATTAAAAATTATCAAGAAAAAATATTTCCCCCCAAATTGATGTAACTATTACGTATCACATACACTAATTTAAAAAAGAGAAAAGATATGTTTTTATCAAGGATTCTAAAATACTGATGATTGGTCCTCCTCACTGTAAGTTATACCACCCTGTGCCTGTGCTCTACCCTTGGGAAGTGGTGGGAATATTCCCGAATAACCCTAATTGATAATTTCAGCAATCGTGAATTCCAAAGAAAATATTCAATAAGCAATGAAAACAGGTAGATCAGAAAGTAATTTCAAAGACTCAGTTCATCCATGTTAAATGATGTCGTGCTAATATGATCAGCATAATTTAGGTTGTGAAAAAAAAATCACAGGACAAATGACCTTGTTTCTTCAATAAATAAACTTCAGGGAAAGAAAAACAAAATCAAAAAGGAGTGGAAGAAAACACCTATCAATTAAAAAAGATGAAAAATGAACCAACCACTTGCCAGTATGGAGCTTATTTACATTCTGATTCAAACAGCTTGTAATTATTGGGGAAATGTGAATACCGCTTAGATATTTAGTGATATTAAAAAATCGTTAATATTTTCAGGTATGTTAATTGTACAGTGGTTACTTTTTTTTTGGGAGAGGGGAATTCTCCTTTTGTAAAAATACATACTGAATGAGGGTGGGGATAAGATGGTGCATGAAGGTAAAGATAAAATAAGACTCAGCACTCGGGGAGGCTGAAGCAGGAAGATGGCAGATTCAAGCCTAGTCTGGGTAACTTAGCAATTCAGTGAGATCCTGTCTCAAAATAAAAGATAAAATAATGTATGATGACAACTGCTGAAACTGGGTGATAAACAAGGCAATTCATCTCCCTCTGTCTTTATAAGCAGTTGATATCTTCCACATAAAAAGTCTGCAGGCTAATCTGGCTCCTGTCCTTGAATTCTCAAAGAAGTCCCTGATCCACCCAATATCCTGATTCTGTCTCTCACAGGCAGCCTAAAACAAGCCCCTGCAACATGGGACTGACAATTGCACCCAGTCTGGCAGAACACGGGGCATGGGCGGTTTGGGTGTGAGGAGGAATGGACAGGAAGGCATGGGAAGAAAAGAATGGAATGAAGCAAGTAAGCCGAGGGATTTACACACTCACCTACAGCAGACAGTGCGACAGTAGGTTTCCTTGTGTCTCTGAAACATAAAAACCACAAGTCAAATGCCCAATTCATAAACTGCCCGGCACCTGGTACTTTTCACCCTCTGCACACATTTCTTCACTTTCCTCTCAGTGGGAACTCAAAGTTAGATCTGCTGTGAGGGCCTTTAAAAGCTCGGCATGATGGTGCACACTTTGGAGGCTGAGACAGGATTGCAAGGTTAAGGGCAGCCTAAGCTACATGGTGAGACCCTGTCTCAAAAAGAAAAATTCATATATATATATATCTACAAATGTATATATAGATATATAAAGAGAGACTTGTTTTCCTAAAGATAGATGAACTTTCTCAGCCATTTCAATTGAGGCTGAGTCTAAATTTCAAATCATTACATGTGAAGCTACAAAAGAAGCAGACTATATGATACCATATGGCCTGGGTAGCACCAATGTCGGGGGGAGAAAGAGCAAAAGAATCCCTTCCTAGTGTCACCTCCCCTAGTGGCAGCAAAGTGACAGACACAACAGTGTAAGTGCAAGAACCTTCCCAAGAGCACCTTAAAGGCGGATTTAAAAACCATTCTGGGTGTTCCCAATAGCCGAGAGGTAGAAGCAACCAATGCACGATAAGCAAAACATAGCGGGTCCCCATAACAGAATGTTATTCTTAAAAAGGGAGGAAATTCTGACATAGGCTACAATGTAGATGAACCTCGAAATGATGCTAAGTGAAATAAGCCAGTCACCAAAATCTAAACACTGTATGAGTCTACTTACATGTGGTCACGAGAGAGATCAAATCCGTAAAATCAGAGAGCCAGAATGATGGTTGGAAGGGGCTGGATGAAGGGGAGACTGGGAAGTTTCTGTCTAATAAGTACCAAGTTTTCAGTTTTGCAAGATGAAGAAGTTCTGGAGGTCTACAGCACAATAACTACTAAACACTGCTGAACTATCTACTTAAAAATGGCTAAGATGAGCCAGGTACAGGGGCACATGCCTGCAATCCCAGCACTTGGGAGGCTGGGGCAGGAGGCTTCCTGTGAGTTTGAGGCCAGCCTGGGCTACACAGTGAATTCAAGGCCGGCCTGAACTACACAAAGAGATCCTGTTTCAAAAAAAGATATCCTTCATGTCCCCTGGATTCTGAGCTTCAACCCTGGCCAGTGCCAATGGCACTATAGTACTCTGCCTATGGTGCTCGGTCAAGTCAGCTGCACACACCTGCCTCCTAGGAGCCCTTCGCTCATCTGCTCCACCCCAATACCTGGTTTCCTTCTCCCTGCAGTCCCCACCTTCCAGGAAAAAGACCCCAAGTCACTGCCATGAGGGAAGCAGAGTAACCTGGCTGGGGGGGTGGGGCAGCATCCACACATGAAGGACAACACTGTTCCTAGGATGTGCAGGCCAGGTGGGAACTCCTTTCCTCTTTCCTCCATGGGGGTGACCCTGTGAAGGGCCACTGACTTCCCTTGAGAGATGGGCATGGTAGCCTCACAAGGAGTAAGAGCTGAACAGATGTCTCAGCACTGCCCTCTGAGGCAGCTGTGTCTGGGCCCCATCCCAATCCACCACTGTCACTCGCCACTTCAGTGAACCCCCATGCAGCTTCCAAATACCAACACCTGTGTTGCTTTGCCAAGTGACTTCTCAGCTGCTGAAACCTGCTTTGCAGAACTCTGACAGCTGAGGTGCCAGGGAATTCAGATCCTGAGCTCGGTTCTTGCGGATGACAATGGGGTAGCACCCTGCTTCTTCGGCCCTCAGTGGGACACCTCCGAGCAGGGAGCCGCGCTCCAGCACCCAGCACTCTGCAGGAAGATTAAGTTCTACCTGCTCCTGATTCTGCTACCTTCCCCCAGGCCCTCCCAGCACTTCTTTCCCCTGTGAGCAATGTGTAGCATTAAAATCCTTGTCTCGGTTTACATCTGGAGGAAACCAGACTAAGACACTCGATCTCTAAAACAAAGGTCCCACATCATCCCACAACCAAGTGGTTATGCCTCTTCACTGTTCTTACTTGATATCCCAAATGTAGATGTAGGTATCCACTGAGCTGGTGACCAGGAGATCTGGCTCAAACACTGCCCAGTCCAAGTCACTGGGACACAGAAATAAAGAAGACAAACAAAAAGTTAGTTTCTGGCTTCAAAGCATTAGAAAATCTATGCCTTGGTGGCTTCAAATATCATCATCAATGGGCCTGACATGCTTCAGCCTGGGGATCTCCCAAGTTTTCTGAAAATGAACAGCTGCGTTTGGAAGGAAGTGTTCAGATCTCCCCATAGTTGCCCTAACCCTGACCTTGACCAGCAACAGTGACACTCTGGCAGGCCCCAAGTGGGAGGCAACTGTGTTTGGGGCACAGACTGAGATGCTAGAGCCCCGCGTGGTAACCAAAGCTGGGGAGAAATAACTGAGGGCTGCTGCTGCTCACTGGGGTGCACGGCTGGGCACTGTAGACCAAGAACTGGGGATTCTGTCACATAATGTTCTCCCCTTGCTGTGGCAAAGGTCAGCTCTAATCCTTTACTCTGGACTGGGCTGCCTGTCTTTGTGTCAGCAGCACACGGGTGACACCCTAAATACTGGCAGTTCTTTGCTGGGTTCTCTGCCACCACCTTAGGGAACATTAACTATCTGTTGGCTACTCAGGGTCAGTGTGGCACAGAGGGTCAAGCCATGGGAGGAGGATGGCATCTTTGTTTCACTCCCTGAGTGACCGTGACAAAGCAAGACAGGCCAAGGAGCTGTGGAGGGCAGGTACCCACCTGATGACACGAGTATGGCCCTGTAGGGTTGTGCCGACTTCCCCACTCCCGTCCTTCCACTTATAAAGGTCGACCCGTTGGTTACTCTGAGAAGAAAGAAGGGAGAGAAGGCAGCTGGTAGCTTAACACACACAAGGGTAGTATAACACGCTCGCACTCCAATCTGCTTAAGGGGGAGAAGAGGAAGCCATGTAGAAGCCAACTTGCATGACAGAGATCCTACAGGTTGAACTTGAAAAAGCCACAAAAAATCAATATAGTTAACATTAGCTTCAGCCACTCTCAGCCCAGTACACCAAGTTATGAACTTCAAGATGGAAAGGCAGCATTATTTTTTTCTTTTAAAAAAATTTTTGTTTATTTTTCATTACCAGAGATTGAACCCAGGGTCTCAAGCTTGCTAAGGAAAATACTCCAAAACTGAGCTACATGCCTACCTCTTTCTTATTGTTTTATATTTAGAGACAGGATCTCATTAAGTTGCCTAGACTGGCCTCCAATTGTGAGCCTCCTGCCTCAGCCTCCTGACTAGGATTATAGGCACATGCCACTACACCTGGCTTGAAGTGTATAAAGGTTAGTAACAAACTAAGGACAATGACGAGCCATTTCATAATTTTTGAACTGAATATGTAACAGACTGATTTTCATTTTAGCTCTGAGACAGACATATGTATAAACTTCTGAGACTTCTATCTTGAAATGCCAGTTTCCAAACTAAATAAGTAAGGTTCTTATGAAAAGGTTAGGATTCAAAATTGAACCAAAATGGATTCCAATGGGAACAAAATGAAAATTAAAGTCCGTTTGTCCTATAATAACATTCCCTACCATTTCCAGAGGGTCTGCTAGTCCCTAGCTATGTACTACTAGACACCTTAACAAATTTGATCCCTGACCTTTCCCACTACCCCAAACAGTGGGTACCATCACCCACATTATATATGAGGCAACCAAGGCTCAGAAAGTTGAACAGCTTGCTCAAGTGTTCAAACTATGGGGCTAGGGATTTAGCTCAGTGGTACAGTGCTTGCCTAGCAAGCACAAGGCCCTGGGTTCAATCCCCAGCACCAAAAAAAAAAAGTGTTCAAACCAGGACTTGACCTCAGGTTTGCATAACTCTAAAGCTGTTACTCCTGAAAAAGGCTGCTTTCCAACAAGAGAAAAACTTTGCTGGGCATGGTGGTGCATGCCTGTAATCCCAGCATGCAAGAGGCTGAGGCAGGAGGACATTCATGAGTTTGAGGTCGGCCTGGGCCACACAGTGAGTTCTGGTATGAACTACATGGTGAGACCCTGTCTCAAAAAACAAAAACAAAAAAAAATAACCTGAAAAACAAAAAGAAAAAACAGGAGAAAAAAAAAGATACTGAACTTTGATAAAATTAAAACTTTTGTACATCAAAAATAACATTAAGAAACTGAAAAGACAGTACTTCCGACAAACATTTTGGAGAAAATATTTATTTACAAACCATATAGCTGATAAAGGTCTAGCAACCAGAATATATTAAAAACTCTTATAATCAGTAGCAAAAATACAAACAACGCTTTTCAAAAAGGGACAATAGGCCAAAACGAAAAAGGACAAAGGGACTAAAGTTGCAGCTTAGTGGTAGAGTGCTTGCTTAGCTTGCTTCAAGCCCTGAGTTCAATCCTTATTACTGAAACACACCAACACACACACACACACAAAGGGCAAAGGACCTGAAGAGAGACATTTCTCCAAAAAAGACAAGTAAATAACCAACAGGTACATAAAAAGGTGCTCAACATCATCACCAATTACAGACATGTAAGTCAAAGCCAAAATAAGGTACTACTTCATCCCTGCTAGGCATGGCTACAACTTAAATTTAAAAAACATAAACAATGACAAATGTTGGTGAGAATATAGAAAAACCTGGACTCTTGTACACTGCCGATGAGAATATGAAATAGTTTAGCCACTGTGAAAGCAGTTTGGCAGTTTCCCCAAGAACTCAAACAGAGATGGGTCGGGTGTTACATGCTTGTAATCCTAGCTAGTTGGGAGGCTGAGGCAGGGAGATCAGGTCAACCCCAGCCTGGGCAACTCAGCAAGGTGTGTTTCAAAATCTAAAAAAAAAAAAAAAAATTTTTTTAAAAGAACTAGGGATGTAGCTCAGTGGTAGAGCACTTGTCTAGCATATAGCAGCTTCTAGGTTCAATCCTCAGCAAACACAGAATTACCTTGTGGCCCTATTATCCCACTTCTAGGTATCCATCCAGAAGAAGTGGAAACAAGCACATCCACATACATGTCCAGATCAGCACTATTCATAAGTACCGGCTAAAATGTCCATTGATGGATACAATGTTATGCAGTTATAAAAAGGAATAAAGTTCTGATACCTGCTACAGTGTGGACAGACTCCAAAAAGTTAAGCTAAGTCTAAGAGGCCAGATACAAGAGGTCATCTATTGTAACACGATTCCATTCATATGAAATATTTAGAATAGATAAACACGAAGAGACAGAATGCAGACTGGCAGTCACCAGGAAATAAAGAGGAGAAATTGCTTAATGGGTAGGGGTTTTCTTCTGGAGTGATGGAAATACTTTGGAACTAAGTAGCAGCCATGTTTACACAACATTATGCAAGTAGTAAAGGACACTGAATTGTTCACCTTAAAATGATTACAGTAATTTCCCGTTGTCCTGGGCTTCACTTTATTTATTTATTTATTTTTTGGAGCCGGGGATCGAACTCAGGGCCTTGTGCTTGCAAGGCGAGCACTCTAACCACTGAGCTAAATCCCCAGCCCTTGGGCTTCACTTTCTATGCTTCACTTTCTGTGCTTCACTTATCCATGGTCATTTGTGTTCAAAAATACTATATGGAAAATTCTAGAAATACAATTTATAGGTTTTAAATTGTACACTGTTCTGAGGAGCATGATCCCAGAATGTGAATCACTTGTTTGTCCAGCGCATCCAGAGTGTATATGCTACATGCATGTCAGTCATATAGGAGCAACCACAGTTATGAAATTGACTAATGTGGTATCACAGTGCTTATGTTCAGGTAACCCTTATTTTACTCAGTAATGGCTCCACAGTAAAAGAGTAATCATGCTGGCAATTCAGATATGCCAAAAAAAGTTGGTTTTAATTTTAAAAAAATGTTGTATAAGGGGGTGAAATTTCATGACTTAAAAGAAAAAAATTGTACACTGAGGTTGCTAAGATCTAAAGTTATTGTTGACGTCTCTATTTTATTTCTATTTATTTATTTTAGCACTGGATTAAACCCACAAGTGCTGTACCACTGCACTACATCCTCAGACCTTTTTATTTATTTATTTATTTATTTATTTTTTGGGTGCTAGAGATTGAACTCAGGGCCTTGCACTTGCCAGGCAAGTGCTGTACCACTGAGCTAAATCTCCAATCCCTATTTTTTATTTTGAGATAGAGTCTCAATAATTTGCCCAGGCTGAGCTCAAACCTGTGATTCTCCTGCTGCAGCCGCCCAAGTGGCTGAGATCACAGGTATGCGCCACCGCATCTGACTGTCGTTGATCTCTTACTGTGTCTAATCTGTCTGTTAAACTTTATCATAGGTATTTATATATCAAAAAAACATGGTATATATAGGATTCAGTACCATGTGCAGTTTGTGGCATCCACTGGGGATGTTGGAATGTATTCCATACAGATAAACGTGGACCATTGTAACTGTTTAAAAAAAAAGGGAGGAGGTGGCTGTCTTCCTTACCAATACTGAGCAGTGCAGTGTTAAACCATTTGGGCCAAGTACTAAGGAGTCAGCCTGAGTCAGTGGTTCCCAATCAGGAGGCATTTTGCTTCCCAGAGGACATATGACAATGTCTAGAGATAGTTTGGTTGTCACGAGAAAAGGGGGAGATGTAACAGAGATCTAGTAGGTAGGGCCCTGGGAGGCTGCTAAATATCTTACAATGCACAGGACACACCAGACCAGACTCCAGGACTGACATCAATAGTGCCAGGGTTGAAAAACTCCGGGCTAAATGAGCAGAGGCTGAGGGAGAGAAAGTTGTTAAAGGGCCCACACATATGAGCCAACAAAGACAGCATCCACTTAACACACAGGAAAGTAGTCCTGAAAACCTGCTCAACCTCTGACACCTGTGGTAAAAGCCAGAGTCTGTTTGGGGAAGAGCAGGTCTTTGTTCCTTCTCAAGCTGACAACACGGCTCTGCTTCCTTTCACCCTGGTGCTCATCTTCCACTGACTGCATCCCACCAAGAACAGCGCAGCCCAGGCTAGCAAGTTCTTTTAAAAACTCCCCTTCCGGCCCAGTGCACAAGGAACGCAAGGCTTAGCTCTCTAGCTGTTCTAGAAGAATGAGGACACAGAACATGGAGAAAGATGTGTGAGATGACCTGCCTCAGAATCTTTTGGAGACATAAAGTTTCTCAGAAGACCAAATAAAACTTATACATGTTTTCCCTGGAAAAATTCACTTATAAATATTCAGTTAAAATCTAAGGAGGGGGGTTGGGGGTTGAACTCAGTGGTAGAGCACTTGCCTAGCAAGCACAAGGCCCTGAGTTCAATCCCCAGCACCAAGGGGGGGGGGTGGAAATCTGAGGTTAACTGATCTAACAAATCCTGATCAAGGAAGAATCCCTCCACTGAGCAGAAGGGTACAGGGAGTCCTCTGCTCCCACTAGAACTGAGGAAGCCCAAGCCCAGAACAGCTCCCTGTCTTCCCGCTCAGAACAGCTTTCGGGTCCAAATGCAAGTTTTGAACACTTTTATCAATTTGATTCAAAAATTGCTTGACACGGTATATTATTTAGACTAAGAAATAACTTGACTCAAAACTTCTTTTATATTTGCATGGTTTTTTTTTTGTTTTGTTTTCTTTGTTTCTTAATATCTGAAAGTTAAAGGTATTTCTGTCACAATTACAAACAGAATTAGCCTGTGTTAAAACATATTCTTGGGTACTCTATTTGTGTATCTTTCATGCCCTGAAAATTTGAAGGTTAATTCAAAATGGCATGTTTTAGAATATCAAGAAAAGAAATAACTAAATTTAACACCAGTTTTTAAAATTTAACTGAAGGTGTTTGGTGAGAAATAATAGTACATTTAACGAAAGTGTTAATGAAATTTTTAAAAAGTTCTTTTCTCTAAAATCTAAAATAGCCTAAAAAAGTATCTAAATCTAAAATAGTCAATATCTAAATCCATATTAGACATGGAAGATCAGTGTTTTGTGTTTTAATGTTCAAAACACAGGACATTTCATGTTTGTGAACATGCTTTTATAAAAGCAAATTCTAAATTACTAAGCTTTCTTCATACATTCTCACACTGTCTCAAATCACTATAAGAAACTACTTGTTGTATGTTAAAAATTCCTTTAATCCCCCTCTCCACCAAAAGAATATCTTCCAGGGTCATCTGCCATTCAGCCACTACTAGCTACAATGCTGCTAAAGAAAACCAATTCTCACCACACGCAGAAATGAAGGTATCTACCTGTTTCCCTTTCTAAATCTGGATTCAGTCCCTAGAAATACACGTCTTAATGTGGACAGAAACAGCAAACACACATGCACACACTCACAAACACATAAATCTGCAACTTGCCTCTGTCTTTCTCACAGAACCATCCAAACCTCTTTCCTGATTAAGCAACGAGGATTACATTCTCTTCTCTACACAGGACATAGGCCTGACAGCCCTGGACAACACATTTAAAAGATGACATTCCTTAAATGAGCTCACCGAAGCTGCAAAATAGTGCGCAAAGCTGTCATGAGGATTCCACTGCACAGCTCCAATGTCCCATTTGCTCTGGCGAGAGATTTTCCGGTGACCTTCGAAAGGGGCATCTAGATTGACGATGTATAGATATCTGCGCCTAGGAGAACAACATCAACACTATGACAATATAGCAATACAACTGCATTAGCATGAAGATAGAAAGTGCATTTGGAATTGCATGTGGTTGCAAGCAGTGCTCCAAAAAACCCCAGATATATACAACATTTATCTACTTTGAAAGGCACACAAGTCACACAGTAATCTGAGCTGGCAGATAAACAAAGGGGAACACAATCCCTGTGAGAGTCTCCCACTAGAGCTGCCCTCCCTACCACATCCACTGTGAGAGTGTCCACTAGCCCTCTCTCAGTTTCCTGATCAGTTACTGTTTCCACACTAGCCCCACGCCTCATCTGCATTTCCACTGCTGCATTCATTTCTACAGCGAACTACTAATGCTAAAGCTCTTCTCCCAATTCAACTTACTGGGACCATGTCTGAAATATCATGGTATGCCCCACATCACTAGGCACAGTGCTCTGCACTCACTAAATGTGTGTTAAATTAAGCATATTACTTATCACTAAGCTAAAATCCTGCAGAAAATCTCCCAATTCCTCTGCCAGTCTACTCTCTAGAACTACATTTAATCTATCAGGAAGAGAAATAATAACCCAGGAGAAAGGCATAATAACTAAAATAACATAAAAGGTGCCAATGATGTTCAAGAGGCCAACCAATATAAAGAATCTGAGCCAGGCATGGTGGCTCAGATCTAATCCCAGCACATGGGAGGCTAAGGCAGGAGAACTGAAAGTTTTAGCCCAGCCTGAGCAATTTAGTAACTCAAGGAGACCCTGTCTCAAAATAAAAATATTTAAAAAAGGCCTGTGGATGTAGTTCAGTGTGACCCTGAGTTCAATTCTCAGTAACACACACACACACACACACAAACACACGTGTGCGCACGATCTAAAAATAAGGATCTTAAGTTACAAAAAAGGATCCTTGGTATATGAATCAACATCCCTGCAGCCATCTACTATTGATTTTTCATTAGAGAAGAATCATATCCATGCTAACCTCCTGGATATGGGCGGGAATGCTAGGCTCAAAACAAGATTAATAGTCCTTGTCCAGAAAAGCTAGGAAATGGCATGCAAAATTCTGGTGGCAGCAGAAACTAAAAAGGGATGGTTTGGGGAGAAGAAGGATAACATAAGGAATATACAATTTCACAGAACACCTGCAACTTCTAAGAAAGTTACTGCAGAACAAAGATCTAGAATTTCTGCCCTCCTCTGACAGATCATCTGCTCCTGTAGCCAGCATCTTCCCATTAAAAGAACAACAGCAGGAGACACATACAGCTATGAGCTATGGATATGGGGTGTGTATCACTAGGAATTCAGAGATAGCACACAGCAAATGTAGACAGCATTAAGCGGGCACTTCGGGGTGAACATGGCAGAAAGAACATATGTACTTGTCTTCATTCCCCTTGAAGTCCCACTAAAATAAGAGTTAAAAAATGAGAGAGAGAGAAAGAAAGAGAAAGGAAGGAAGGGAGAGAGGGAAAAGAAAGATAAAGGCGGAGAGAAAGAGAAAGGAAGGGAACGAGGGTGGGTAGGAAGTTAGGAAAACCCACAAAGGCAAAAAAAAAAACAAAAACCAGAGGGAGAAAGGCTGGGATTATAGTTCGGTGGTAGAGAACTTGCCTACTATGAGAGCCCTGGGTTAGATCCCCAGCACTGCTAAAAGGGAAAAAGAAAAGAAAAAAAAAAAAAAAAAAAAAAAAAAAAAAAAAAAAAAAAAAAAAAAAAAAAAAGGAAATGAAAAGCAGATGGACAAATTGTAATTGACCTACAGTAAAGAAAGCTAAATAAAGCCTGAGTGTTAGAGGGGGGAAGAGACTGAGGAGCAAGCTGATTCACACTACAGGGCCCAGCACGGATAAGGGGTAGGACTGGAGGACAAAAACAGAACAGAAGAGAACAGGAGCTGTTTGGAAGAGCAGCTAAGGAGAGTGGTTTGTGTGCCTCCCACACAGCCAGGGGCCAGCTCTCTTCACCCAGGTGGAGTGTGGGTGTGCGGGACCGTATAAGGTGCTGCAGTCAGAAGAGGGTGATGAGGCCCTCAGCCTCTTCCCCTACTGAGCACACACAAAGCTGCCTTTTGTTCTACAGACCGAGACTCTCCAGTGAAAACACCAGCCCAAGAAAAAAGGAAAGCAAGCAAACCAACTACAAAAACAAGGCCCTGAGATAATGATAGTTGGGCACCCGCTAGCAAGACGCCTGCTCCCCACTTGAGCTCCCTTTGGCAAGCCCCACCATCTGCCCACAGTGTTCCTAATGACAGACAGCCATGACTTCAGTCGCTGGAGGAAACCTGAAAGATAGGGACCAATACAAGCAAAAGCAAAAAGGGAACTCAAAGGAAACAGGGATAATGCAGAGGAAAGAAAAAGCTTGGAATCAGTATTCTCAGGGTCAAGAGAAAAAACAATGAAAAGAACAGAGAATATTAAAATAATAGTTGAGATTTTTGAAAATCTTTCAAGTTTCTGAAAATTAACATAGTTGCAATTTAAGAAAACCAGATAGGAGTGTTGGAAACCAAAGTTGAGGACTTGATAGCTGCAGTGGTGCACACTTGTAAGCCCAGGCATTCCGGAGGTTAGGCAGGAGGATTACAAGTTTACAAGCAGCCTGGGCACCTTTACTGAGACCCTGCCTCAAAATAAAAAATAATAACAGCTAAGGATGTAACTCAGTATTAGAGCATCCCTGAGTGTAATCCCCAGTATCACAAAATAAATAAATGAAAATTTTAAAAAGTTGAAAACTCCCAGAATACAAAACAAAAGAATGAAAAGGCCAAAAGAGAATCCAGGTAGGAAATTCAACACTGTTTAACAGGGTCAAAGACAATGCAGGAAGCTGGGGATTTAGCTCAGTGGCAGAGAGCTTGCCTTGCAAGTGCAAGGCCCTGAGTTCAATCCCTGGCACACACACAAAAAAGACAATGCAGGAAAATTTCTCCCAACAAAAAGACACAAATGTCTAGATCAGGGCTTTCCAAGGTGCTAAAAAAAATTCTGTATCTTAATCTGAATGGTAATTATATAGGGTATATATTTAACTGTTCATTTTAGGTTAGTGTAGTCTATGCATTTTATCACACGTACTCTAAAATTCAACATAAGAACATGAAATGGAATGCCTCACGCTCATGTTGAAAAATAATATGCTTGTGTGTCTAAGAACATACCAGAACAGGAACACCTGCATGATTTCCAGTCACACAATTCCATTTTCTCCTAAAATGCTAAGGATGGTTTTCTCCACATCAGTGAATGTTGGAAAATTTAACATTTGGGCCCCAGTTACTCCAGGACACTAAGAGTATTTTATGGGTCATTAATATAGCTACATGATGCCAAGTGTAATGTTATGCCTCTGTTTGTTTAGATGAAACAATAATGTAAAAAAGGGGAGGAGGGGTCCTTCAAGTGCACAGACACAAACCATAGCAATCAAATTCTAGAGATAAAGATAGTATTCTAATGCTTCCAAAAAGAGCCTAGAATCAGAATGGCAGCTTTGGGGGGAATCAGAATGAAGCTTTGGGGGGACAGATATGGAACCTCTCTCTAACAACCCTGAGAAAAAGAACTCCCAAATACAGATTCAATCCAATAATTGTTATATAATTATACTGGAAAGAGGGAGAAGGTCAAGTAGATATGTAAGGACCTACAGAGCACAGTAAAAGTGCCAGACTCTCATCTTCTATTGTGAGAAGTCAATTTATCATGGATAAGTCCAAACATAGTGGTATATACACACCATTTGGGAAAATGGAGGCAATCAGAAGGCAGAGCTAAAAGAGGCAAAGTGTTATAGTTTAGATCTCCTATATTCAGAGACGGGGTTTCTGGAAGGGTACTGAATCATGGGGGTACTATAGTCATCATGGGACTACCCATTACTGAGTTTTCAGGTGAATGTGCTATTAGGAGGAAGGGTCTGGCTTGAGGTGGGTCACTGGGGGCATGATCTAGAAGGGTACATTCTTGTCCCCACCTTCTCCCGTCTTTCTCTGTTTCCTGCCTGCCACGGGTTAAACATCCCTCCTCTGCCAGGCCCTTCCACCACACTGCTTCTGCCTTGGAGCTCATTGGCCAGAGACCAAACCCACTGAAACTGTGAGCCAAAATAAACCTCTCCTTCTTTAAATTGTGGGTGTCAAGAATTTTGTCCCAGTGATAGGAAAGTAACTAATACACATTCCATTCGAAAAAATGGAGACAAGTAAAAGAGTTTTAAGAGATTGGACCTGGGATGAGAGATGGGGTGTTATGGCTTGTGTCTAGATGTTCCCCCAAAACTTCATGCAGTCATAGGTGGGGCTTTTCAGAGGAGGCTAGAGTGTGTGATTTTCAGAGGAGGCTAGAGTGTGGGATCAAGGGTGTGTGATTATTACATTAGTCCACTGATTGGTATGGCATAGTTTTGGGTGTGGATAATGAGAAGGGCCACCCTGGGAGTGAATAGTGAGACTACACCCCCAAAGGTGTGTAGTCTGGATAGACTATAAGGGACAGACTGAGGGCTGTGGTCATCACTTGCTGCTTACTGCTTTTGCTGCTTACTGCCTTCCACCTTCCATGCCATGAACTGTTTTTTCTCTGTGATGCTCTTCTGCCATGCCATCCTGCCTTGGAGCCAGCCAATTGTGGACTGAAACATCTACAAACTGTTAAACCCAAATAAATCTTTCCTCCTATAACTGTAGGTGTTGGGTATTTTGTCTCTGCAAGAAAAGTTACTATGGGGCTGGGGATTTAGCTCAGTAGTTAGAGTGCTTGCCTAGTAAGCACAATGCTCTGAGTTCAATCCTGGGCACAAAAAAAAAAAAAAAAAAAGAAAAGTTACTAAGACAAACAATGAGGCAGAGACTGCCATTCTACAACACAAGCCTCAAACAGCTACTCAACTTTTGAACTATGGACAGTTACACTTGGGTGTTGTGGTACACACCTGTACTCCTGCACTTGGGAGGCTGAGGCAGGAGGATTGCCTTGAATTGGAGGCCAGCCTGGGCTACATAGTGAGTTTAAGGACAGCGTGAACTACATAGTGAGACTCTGTCTCAAAAAATCAATAGAAAAATAAAAATTATGTACAGTTATTTCCTTGATTTTTAAAAAGTGCTACAAAAAAGTAAGAAATTAATAACATAATGTACCAAAAATTACTGAATTGTATAGCTTAAATGAGTGAATTCTATGGTACTTAATTATATGTTAATAAAGCTTTTTTTTTCCCCCAATAAAAGTGAGCAGAAAACTAGAGTCAAAAGACAGAAATATCAGGGGATTTAGCTCAATGGTAGAGTGCTTGCCAAGCAAGTGCAAGGCCCTAAGTTTGATCCCTGGCACCCAAAAAACAAACGAACAAAAAAAGACAGAAATACCAGTATTTCCTTAGCTATATGCACAGAATTATACAAGAAAATAATATCAATTAGTATCTCTGGGGAGGTAGCCACAGACAAGTATATAATGAAATTTACTTTTCATTATATAGTCTTCTGAATTATTTAAATGTTTGCCATGCACCTGTGCTTTTTTTAGGGAGGCTGAGGCAAGAATAATTGATGCGAGTTTGAGGCCAGCCTGGGCTATGTAGTGAGTTCAAAACCAGCCTGAATTACTTAGTAAGATCCTATCTCAACTCCCCCCCCCAAAGTTAAAACACAATTTAAAATAAAATAATGCAGGGCCGGGGATTTAGCTCAGTGGTTAGAGTGCTTGCCTCACAAGCACAAGGCCCTGAGTTCAATCCCAGGTACCAAAAAACAAAAACAAAAACAAAATAAAATAATGCAGCCAATAAAAAAACGCTTTCACTGATCTGCAAATGGGTTCCTAGACAAAGTTAAATGAAAATCTAAAGCACTATGAAAGGGATGTATGGCCCGGCCCATTAAATTTTATTCTGGTACAATAGCAGCATCATTAGCAAAGGCAAAGATGGCCTTTAACTGCCAGAATAATGTAATTTTCGAGGTAGAAAGCACTACAGAAGACCATGTAGTTCAAATTCTTCTGAATGAAATCAAATTCTTTTTTTTGAACCAGGGTCTCCCTATGTGTTCAGGCTGACCTTGAACTCACTATGTAACACAGGGTGGCCTCAAACTCACAGTAATCATTCTGTCTTAGCCTCTTGAGTGCTGGGATTACAGGTATATACCACCACGCCTGGGCAAAATCAAATTCCTCCATGAAAGAACTAAAGTCTATTTAAGGTTGCTGAATAATTGTCCGTGGGCTCATAATTTAGTGAAATTGCCAAACTGGAACACAGATCCCCTTAACCCTCTAGTAACTACCTGACTGACTACACCAGATTGCTTCCTTCAAGAGTCTGCGCAGAAAACAGAAAACTGCAATTTCAAAACCAAGCTACTAGTTGCTAAAATGTCAAAGGAATGCTACTACTTACCTGTTAGGGCAGAGACAAAAATAAACCACAAAAATCCCTACAATTGCCCTTGCAGTCACTGTGGTGTGAGATCTAAACCCTACCATTGTACGTGTGAAATACAAGGATATTTTGCAATTTCCCAGAAATTTGATTTGCAATTTGTTCCCCAGAAACTGTAGCAGACAAACTGCAAAAGCTCACTTACCCAGAAAGCACTGCATGCTGCCCCAGACAGTCCACAGACATGGCAGTTGCCTGTGAGAGAGAACACAGATTCAGTGCTGCCAGCAAGCCCAGCCAGGGTGAGAGCACAGGTGCCCCTCTGGCCCTTCCTCTGCTTGTGGCCCAGGAAGTCCTCAGTTAGCAAGCATCGGTACTGTACTTCCTGTTACACTGGATACTTGCACATCTCTCCAGGTCCCACTCAAATCCTACATTCAGAGGACAGAGCAGTTGCATCTACTACACTACCAAGCTGGCACCTTGTAAACTGAGGAGACGAAAGTTCTAGAGTCCTCAGGGAGTCTAAGTAGCACAGAGCGACCAGCAGCTACTGGCCACCCCCGCCCCTATGCATGCACACGACACATCCAGGCCTTTCCAAAGGGCACGGCACCCTCGAATCATTCAGCATCTGGCATTATTCAAATACCATTGCTGCTATATCCAAGGTTATACTGTACTCTTGCATGCACAGGTTACATGCAATATGAAATCTCCAGCACATTTACTGGCTTCTGCTTCCCAGGTCTCCAAATTCCTGGTGAACAGCATCATTTCAGGATCCAAGGTCTAATTTCCAAAGACTGCACTGGGCCCAATGAGTTTGCATCCAGGCTGAAGCCAGAGGCTCATTTTAATCCTGGCAGTTATAGCCCTAAACTCTCTTATTTGGACAAGTTCAAATCCTGTGCTATTCTTGTGGCTTTAACATGAAACACTGTGCCACTGTCTGGCTACTCAGAGCTTAAAGTTCCTTCCAACAGAACACAAACAGAACTCGTTTTGTATGCGCTACCACAATCACTATCACAATCACGTATGGGAAACAGAAATCCTCTCCCTCACCCTCACCGGCCTTACTAATGGGTTTTTCACACTTGTCCACCCATCCTCAAGAAACATGTCAAAGGTAATACTGTGGACAAGAATCCAGAGTGCTCTCACAGGAGGCTGAGAAGTGATTAATATGCAGCCTTCATTAAACCAGAGTCACAAGCAGAGAAAAGCCCAGCTGGAAAGGCAGGCCGTGAAATGAGTTGCCATTTCTAGAATCTGCTGTGCAATTTACAGATTACGTTATGAAGGAGGCCAAGATGGGGGTGGGCGTGGTGGTGCACACCTGTGATCTCAGCAACCTGGGAGGATGAAGCAAAGGATTGCAAGTTCAAGCCCAGCCTGGGTGACTTACTGAAACCTGTCTCAAAATATAAATTGTTTCAAAAAGGGCTGAGGTTATAGCTCAGTACAAAGGCCCTGGGTTCAATGCCCAGTACCATAAATGATGGAGGAAAAGAAGAAGGGAGATAGAGAGAAAGATGGAGAGGGAGAGGGAGAGAGGCAGAGACAGACAGAAAGCTGGTTCCTCTAAAGAGGCAGTGTACTCTCTCTAGAGGGCAGACAGTAGGCAGATGAGCCCCAAGATGCCAGGCCCTTGGTGTACACATACTTTTCCCTGCCACTCAACCCTAATAAAGACGGACCTAGGTACTGCTTAAAATAGAGAGACCTGACATAGCCCAACTGTCCACTGATAGGTGGAGGGTAAACAAAATGTGATATAGATATACAAAGAAATTTTATTCGGCCTTTAAAAGGAAAGAAATTCCACAAGTGCTCTGACATAAATGAACCTTAACACAGTAATCAAAGTGAAACACACCAGACCAAAAAAAGACAAATACTGCATGCCTCCACCTAAAGCAGGCAGGGTCACAGAAACAGAAAGCAGAATCAAAGTTGCCAAAAGCTAGATACGGGGAGCAGAAAATGGGGAGTTGCTGTGTGATGGGCAGAAACTTTCCATTTGGGATGATGAAAAGTTCTCAGGGGAAAGGGGAGACTGAAACCTAATCTTATCAATCGCTTAAATCTAGGTCTAGAAGTCAAAAGTGGGGAGGGTGAGAGATTCACACACAGCCTGGACCTAAGTGGCCGGCAGTGGTAGAATGCAAACCCCCAGCCAGCACAACCAGAAAGGAGACAGCCCGGTCCTCAACCAGAAAGGAGAAAGCCCAGTCCCACAGGGCCAGGGAACTGGATTTTGCCAATAACCGGAAATAAACTTTTCATAAGTGAGAGCTCAAGGAGGAATGCAGCTGGCTGCTGCCTTGATTTTGACCTGTAAGACACTGAACGAAGGACCAGCCAAGCAGTGTCTGGACTTCTGACCTACAGACCCGTGAGCTAATAAATGCATGTACTTTTAAGCTGCTAAGTTTGTGGTGTACAGTGACAGACTACTAATGAAGTGTGATCTGGCAACAGTCCAGAAGACTCAGGCCCTTTGATTTAGTAATTCCAGCTCCAGAATCTAAGCAAAATACAGCAAAAGTTCTATGCACAAAGCATTTACTTCATACTACCTCTAGGCAAATTGTCTATATCTATATGAGGAAATAGTCTGGAAGCATATTTTAAATGATGTGAACTGGGCATGGTGGTACAGGCCTGTAATCCCAGCATTCCAGGAGAGTAAAGTAGGAGATTCACAAGTTCAAGTCCAGCCTGTCTTAGCAACTCAAAAAGACCTTGACTCAAAAATAAAAAGTAAAAAAGACCTGGGGATGTACATCAGTGTGAAGGCCCTGGGTTCAATACCCAGTACCACATACACACGCATGCAGAAAGAAAGAAAGAAAGAAAGAAAAGAAAGAAAGAAAACAAACAAGCAAGCAAGCTAGCAAGCTAGCAAGCAAGCCAGCCAGCCAGCCAGCCAGCCAGCCAGCCAGCCAGCCAGCCCATCACCATACCACTATCACTAACTGAATTTCCCCATCCCTACTGCCACTGGGTTTGCATGAGCACATGAAGAAGGGCTGTGGTT
This sequence comes from Hystrix cristata, assembly GCA_004026905.1. Classification (NCBI taxonomy): domain Eukaryota; kingdom Metazoa; phylum Chordata; class Mammalia; order Rodentia; family Hystricidae; genus Hystrix; species Hystrix cristata. The sequence goes on from PVJO010001037.1 coordinate 37,631, forward strand.
AGCTGTCCCAAGGCCAAATGCACGAGGAAGTGCCATGAGGAAAGGAAATAAAACAACCTGACCAGGGGAAGGCTGGTGATTTGTGGGGACAGAGTCTACCACCCAAGGCCTCACACTCTTAGGGCACCAGATAGGAAATGGCTGAGAGATGCTAAGTGTTAAGAACAATGGGATTGTGCAATTCCTGTTTGGTCCCACACTGTGAGAAGAAGGCGACCTACATTGCAGTGACTGAGAATTTCTTTCAATCAGCAGGAGGGAGCTTACTGCACCTTACAGACAGGCCAGAAAAGTAAATGAGAGTAGTATTGTATATGCTACTATAGACTAAAATTTAAATTGGCTACTTATAAATATATTCTTAGCTGGGCATGATGGCATACACCTATAATCTCAGCTACTTGGGAGGCTGAAACAGAAGGATGGCAAGTTTGAGGCCAGCTCAGGCAACTTAGCAAGATCTTTCTCAAAATAAAAAGTAAAAAAGTGCCAGATATGGTGTATGTGCCTGAAATCCTGGTACTTGGGAGGCTGAGGCAGGCAGATCGCCACAAGTTCAAGCCCAGCCTGGGCTACACAGTGAATTCAAGGCCAGCCTGAACTACAGAGCTAGACCCCGTCTCAAAAAACAAACAAATAAGCAAACAAATGCACACATACATACATAAATGGGTCTAGAGGTGTAGCTCAGAGGTAGAGTGCCCCAGGTTTGATCCCCAATACTTGGGGAGAGGGAGAGAAAACCATGTCTTTTTTGGTTTTTTTATTAGTATATGTTTGCAGTACATAATGATTACATTCATTGTGGGGAGTTCGTACACGCATGTAACACATTTAAATCTTTTTTTCATGACTTTGCCTCCCTCCCTTCCCTCCATCTCTTGGTGGATGGGATACCACTTCTACTACTTCTCAGGTATGTAACAAAAAATGCTCCAGGGGTTGGGATTTAGCTCAGTGGTATAGCGTTTGCCCAAGCACAAGGCCCTGAGTTCAATTCCCAGCATGCCCACCAAGCCCCCCAAAAAAAGATCCAACAAAAACTGCCATTGACTTCTTGGATTAAGATGTGTGCTTTTTAGCAGTTACTATATTTGCTATTAGGGCAGAATCAGAGCTAACGTTCACTCCCTAAAACTCCTGGCTTCCATGCTATGCCTCTGGGACTCGTTCTAACTTTAGACACTCTTTGTTAGTCTCTCCTGATGCAGCCATTTCTTCCCATCCCTGCCTTGCTACAGGGCTCACCAGTCCTCATCTGGATGATCACCAGCTACCAGCATCTTACTCCCTGTAGTCTCAAACCTGCTGCTGAACCTGAGTGTGGTTGCTTACTTGTGTCCCCAAAGTTCCTCCCCAGCCTGTAGAGTGACACTAGGGAGCACTTCAAGCTCTACGCTGCTCACTTCCACAGCACATCGTGCACCTCTCCTCTCCCAACCCTGACCCAAGGCCCCTGCCATCCTGAACGCTATCATGAATTCCTCCCAGTTCTCCAAACTCAGCCACTCCCCTGCACCTCCCGCACCTCACACCAGCGGCTTCCTCTGCCTAGAAGCTGTTCTTTATCCATTCTGCATCCGGCCAGCTCCTCATCTTTTGAGATTCAGTTCAGGCTCTTGTAAGAAAAGTTTTCTGAATCATCCCCTCCCTCACACGCACCCACCAGGAGTCAGCTGTGTTTTTTCTATGCTTCCAAAGTACCCAGCGCTTCTCTTTACACAGCACTTACATGTTACAATAGTATCTATTTACTCATCCAGCTCCTCCACTAGATTGCAATTTCCTTGAGGATAAAAATCAACTTGCTAGCACAGGGTAGGTATTTAGTAAGTGCCTGCTATTGTAGGCAACACAGGTCTTTTTAGAAGCTTATGCTAGTGGAACACAGGGGCCCACATCTGTAATCTCAGCACTCCCAGCATTTGGGAGGCTGAGGAGGAGGATTTCAAGGTCAAGGACACACTGGACTATACAGCAGCCCAGCCTGGACTACATAGTGAGAGTCCATAGTGAGACTCCCTCTCAAAAACAAATCAACTACAAAAACTTGTAAGCAAAGTTTCAGAGCAGTATTATTCATAACACCCAAAGAGTAGAAACAACTCAAATGTCCAACAAACTAATGAATGAATAAATAAAATATTGTATGTCCATATAATGCAATATTATTTGACTATAAAAAGGAACAAAGCTCTGATACATGGTCTAACATGGACGAATCTTGAGAACAACTAATGAAAGAAGCCAGTCACAAACACTACATACTGTATGATTCCAGATACATGAGATGCTCAGAGTGGGCCGATCTATAGAAACAGAAAGTAGATGAGTGGTTGTTGCCTAAGGCTGGAGGCCAGGGGACAAGGAAGTGGTGGATAAAAGGTACAGGGTTTTGAACTGGAATGACAAACATGTTCTAAAAATGACTATAATGATGGTACACACTGTGAATACATTAAAGCCTACATTTACCTGTAGGCTTTAAACAGGTAAATTGTATGGTATGTGAATTATAGCTCAAAGTAGCTGTTAGAATAAAAAAGCTAATGCTTTTTTTTTTTTTTTTTTTTGAAACAGGGTCTCACTTTGTAGTTCAGGCTGGCTTTGAACTTACTATGTAGTCTAGGCTGGCCTCAAACTTGCAGCAATCCTCCTGCCTTGGCCTCCCAAGTGCTGGGATTATAGGCATGTGCCACCATGCCCAGGTAACATTTTCATCTTTAAAAAAAAAACCATATGTATAATACTGTACCTTATAATAGTCAAGTCACATTAAACTTAGACTGCATTACGAATCTATTTGGGATTTACAGTTGAATTCTGGCACAAACGCAAATGGTTCTGTTAGAAAGCTGATCTCTCTGGGAAGAATTTATCATAGAGCTTCATTGGAGTATCTTTCTACCCTGATTCAAATGCAAAAAAAAAAACCTTGTGATAGAGAGGATTTGCTAACTATATAACAAAATCTAGAAACTGAAAAGATTAGGTAAGAAATCAACTCTTGCTCTTTCGAACCCAGCTGAATATGAAAGAACCGTTCAAAACAAAAGCACTTTGTCTCCTCATCCTTCAGATGATGTAAAGCAGTAACATAAAATCAAGGCAAATCAGAGCTGGGTCAGTTCCTCTGGTATCAGCTTGTCACAGGCCTGAGCAAAGACTCTAATGCACACGTTATCAGATTTCATAGACTAAAGCCAAAAGCTGAAACTCACTGATATAAAAAGGATCAGACCATTTCAAATGACGGGATCCAATCTCTATTTAAATGAGAGAAAGATACTGCTGCCAAAGCTGTTTCTGAGCCATCCTTGTCTAATGCTTACTACAAACTGTCTATCACGACTTGGCTCTTGTTCACATGCTCAAACAAGATGTGTGCTGTTTGGAAGCTCTCCCTTTAAAATGGGAGCATTCTCATCTCCTCATAAATGAATCTGACACATACTGGGGACCACTAAATAAATCACCTCATCTTTGTGGGGCTCAGATTCCTCATCTGTAAAATAAGGTAAATGAGATGCCTTCTAAAAAAAGTCCTCTTGCTAGGCATGGTGGCGTACACCTGTGATCCTAGCACTTGAGAGGCTGAGGCAGGAGAATCGCTGAGAGTTCGAGGCCAGCCTGGGCTACATAGTGAGTTCAAGCTCGGCCTGGACTACACAGCGAGATCCTGTCTCTAAATCAATAAATAAATAAAATTTAAAAAGAGAGAAAAAGGGCCTCTTAGCTGCATCAGTCTATTTTCTCAGGCATGTTTGTTGCTCCCTGGGATCAGTTTTCTAATGTAATAATAATGGTGACATGGGTGGGTGAATGGAAGGTGGGGGGGGAAGGGGGGGAAAAACCAAGATGTATCATGTACAGGTACAAAATAACCATGTTGATTATGATCATTATGTATACAATGTACCATTACATGTTCTTGGTAAAAATAAAAAATTAAAATAATAATAATAATAATAATAATAATAATGGTGACATGTATCAAACACTTAACATATGCTTAACACACGATGACCACTGTACTAAGTGCTGTACATTGACATTCTCATTTAATCCTCACAACTCTGTAAGCAGAGGGTGGAAAGAAGTAGGCACTGGAGGCCGGTGGCTGCTATCCTCAGATGCCTGCTAACAGGGGTGTCTCACGCTGCTGTCTGAGAATTTGGACTCGGGAAGTGTTCCCACCAAGCCCTGACTTATTGGGTGGCTCAGTGCACCTAAACAAGCAATGTGAGCAGCTGCTTTCCTTCTGGAGTCTGTAATTTGGGTCTATGCCAGGCAGAGGCGCCCACGTGCCAGGCCCCCAAAACACCCGGGCACCGGGTCCCTGATGAGCTGCCCTAACACGAGTTGTACATGTTGCTGCCGGAGGAATCAAGCACGCCCTGTGTGACTCCACTGGAGAGAACGCTGAAGAGCGTTGGTTTTCCGCACATCTCACCCCCACCTGCCTTTGCCCTTGGATTTTTACTTTGTATTCTTTAACTGTAATAAATCATAACCATGAATACAATTCTGAATCGCCCTAAGGAATCATCATCCTGGGGGTGACCTGGGGAACCCCTGACACAGGCAGGTACTAATATCATCCCTGTTTTGTGGATGAAGAAACCAAAGCTTAGGAAGAAAGCCAGTCAGCCATAATCACACAGCAGAAAGGTGGTACTGTCTGGATCCTGACACAGATCTAGTCCAAAGCCTCAACCTCTGTGCCCTACTATGCTCTTCCCCATCCATCACTGCATCTTTACACTGTTTTCTAGAAAACAAATAATTACATCATGTACAGGTACAAAATAACCATGATGAATGTGACCATTATGTATACAATGTACCAATACACACTCTTAGTAAATAAATAAATAAATAAATAAATAAATAAAATTTTTAAAAAGAAAACAAATAATTAACTGCATTCATATCTTAATAGTTACTTCCTGAACGGGGCATGATGGTGGAATCTGTAACCCTAACATTTGGGAGGCCAAGGCAAGAAGATAGCGAGTTTAAGGCCAGCTTGGACTACATAAAAACAAACAAAAAAGCTGTGCGTGGTGGTACACATCACTAATCTCAGTACTCAGGAGGCTGAGGCAGGAGGATCATTGCGAGTTCAAGGCCACCCTGAACTACACAGCAAGACTCATCTCAAAATATCTCTACTATGTTCCTCCATCTCTATAGTTTGCAAAATGAACTTCAAGAGAAATTAGAAAACCAAGGATCAAAGTTGCAATGCTTCAGAAAAATGTACATACTATTAACTATTTATAACTTTGGTTTTAGCTAAAGAATTTGGTGAGTTTTTTTGTTTTTGTATTTTGATTTGATTTGGGGGTTTTCTTCCTTTTATTTCAACTTATTTTTTAACTGACATGTAAAAACATACAAGTTCTACACATTTGTGGAGTTCCACATAATATTTAAATACTTAGTTTTTTTGGTTTTTATTTTTCTTTTTTGAGACAGGCTCTTGTTATGTACCCAGGCTGGCCTTGAATTCACAGTGATCCTCCAGCCTCAGCCTCCCCAGTGCTGGAATTACATCATGCACTACCACGCCCAGCCCAATGATTTGGTTTTTATTAGGGCAAAAAACAGTCTCAATCTTTCTGGAAGAGTTATACTAGTACAGAGATTTAAAAGTCACCAACTGTTAGGGTATACTTTCTGCAGAGAAGACCTATCAAATCTAAAGAAGGGAAAAAAAATATATTGGAAACTATGAACCTAAGATATGGACATTCTTCTCAAGGAGACTGAAAAAAACCACAATCCATAAAAAAGGCAAGCTGCAAGATGGGAAAATACATTTAAGACATATGTAACCAAAAAAAAAAAAAAGTACAAAAGAATAAAGAAAACATATATAACCAATACAGAATTAGAATCAAGAAAAATGTTTACATTCTTCTTAGTCCATAAGTGGTAACTCAATTTTAAAAAGGGCACAAGACATAAACAGGTATTTCACAGAAAACACAAATTTCCAACTAAACCTAAGAAAAAATATTCACTCTTTTTTTTTTTTTAGTACTTGGAGACTACAACCCCAGTCCTTTTAAAATTTTTATTTTGAAACATAGTCTTGCTAAATCACTGAACTGCCCAAGATGAGCTCAAACTTGCAATCCTCCTGCCTCAGCCTCCCAGAGTGCTGGGATTACAGGTGTGCAACACCATGCCTGGCTTAAAAATATTTTGTTTCATCAGTAATCAGGGAAATGTAAATTAAATCCAAAATTTTTAGACCATTTCATATGCACCACATTGGTGAAAATGGGCAGGCTGTAAGGTCAAGAACTTGATATGGGCAAGAAATTTTGATTTTGTCTGTTTTGTTAACTACTGTTTCCACAGTGCCTGGCATACAGCAGACTCTCAGTAAATATTTGCTGAATGGATAAGAAATTTAAATGTCTAATACGGTAACATCAGGTGCTGGTAAGGATATGAACCAATAGAAACCATTTAAGAACTGCTGCTAGGAATATAAAATTTTTAACTACTTTGGAAAAGGACAATATTTTCTAATAAGGCTGAAGAACATGCCCATTCTACAGCCCAACGATTCTACTTCTATGTAAACACCATCTTCATAGTATCATTATCTATAATTCTATAAGTAGGAAAAGATCCAAACTTTGAGTGACAGTGAGATAAATCAGTTGTGCCACATTCATACAATGGAACACTACTTTGCAGCAAAATGTGTAAACTACAACCACAGTAATCAACATGGATTAATTTCAAACACGATGTGGGGGAAAAAGAGCAACTCATGCCCAGGTGTGGCGGTGCACACCTGTAATCCTAGCACTTGAGAGGTTTGAGAGGTGGAGGCAGGAGGATTGCAGCAAGTTTGAGGTCCACCTGGGCTACACAACAAGACCTCATCTCAAAAAAAAAAAAGCAGGTCACAAAAGAATTCACCACACAGGACTCCACTGACAAAATTGTCAACAACAGCCAGAATAAAACAAAATGTTATTTATATTTTTATATATGTATAGTACAAGTATAAAGAAAAGCAAGGAAATTATAAATCCTAAGTTTAGGGCAATCATTAATGCATCTCAAGGAAGGAAATGTCCTGGGAAAAAGCATTCATGCTTCAAAAGAAACCAGAAGGGTGTATTCCTTAAACTTCATGGAGGGAATATCTTAGTATGCCTTTTTTTTTTTTAATTTTTATTTTTTACCAAGAACATGCATTGGTACACTGTACACATAATGATCCCATTTATCATGGTTATTTTGTACCTATATATGAGGTATCTTGGTTTCCCCCCTTCCCCACCCCTCCCTTCCATTCCCCCTTTATTTATAGCAGGTTTATTTACATTTTTCTATTTTTTTTCCTTTCTTTCCCTTTTCCCTTCCTTCTTTTCCCCTTCTAGTTCTCCTCTCTTTTGAATACTATCTTTCTATTACCTAATATCTATTATGTCTCTTTGTCTTTATGTACACTTATGGTTTCTCATATCAGAGAAACAATTTGATGTGTACTCATGTATGACTGATTTATTTTACTTAAGAGTATGTTCTCAAGGTGCATTCATTTACCCACGAATGACTCTAGTTTATCCTGTTTTATGGCGGAGTAGTATTCCATTGTGTAGAAAAACCACATCTTCTTTAGCCATTCCTTAATTGTTGGGCATTTGCATCATCTTAGTATGTCTTATAATTATTCTTTTTTTTTTTTTTGAGGAGGGGTACTGGGACTCTAACCCAGGACCTTCTGCAAGCTACGCACATGCTCTTCCACTGAGCTATATCCCCAGCCCATATTATTATTCTTTACACGGTATCAAGGTCACTCAGATGTATGATACACTCCACATAAAAAATGTTTTAAGGAGAAATATATCAAAATGTCATTAAAAGAATGCCTCACAAAGACTAGACCACAGCTAGGTGTGGTGGCTCATGCCTGGAATCCCAGCACTTAGAAGGCTAAGGTAGGAGGATCCCAAGTTCAAGCCCAAATAGGCCTTTAACAAAACCCTGTCTCAGGGCTGGGGATTTGGCTCAGTGGTAGAGTGCTTGCCTACCAAGCGAAAGGCCCTGATTTCAATGCCCAGTGCACCCACCCACCCACACACAAAACCTGTCTCAAAAGGAAGAAAATTTAAAATGGCTGTGAGGGCTGGGGATTTAGCTCAGTGGTTAGAGTGCTTGCCTTGCAAGCACAAGGCCCTGAGTTCGATCCCCAGCACCAAAAAAAAAAAAAAAAAAAAAAGGCTGTGAATGTAGCAAAGGCCCTGGGTTGTACTCCAGCAAACAATGCTGCTTCCTATTGGAATCCAATTCAACGGTTAAATTCAATGTTGACTTTGAGAGGAAATCTGATTTGGTTCTCATCCAGTTCAGTTTGCAAAGAGAATCATGGAAAGAATTAAGCTCATGAACCAAGGTACCACTGTACAGGATAAGTCTGAAACCAACTCACAGGAACACTGGAATCGAACAGCTACATGAGCAGAGGGAAAGCAGTGGGAGTAAGGTTCCTCACACTGGAGTTGGAGGTTACTGCTAAGCAAGAGGAGGAGGTCAGTAATCCCGGCGGCAAAGGATTAGAACTGGAGACACCAACACAAACTCATGCTCAGCTTAATATAGATACAGATGCCATTCAGAAGCATTTACAGACGTGTGTGTACATGTAGGTTAGTACATGGATGTGTTTCCTTACTCTCACAGCTGAGAGGGCCTAGAAGCAATGATGGTAGTAATGCTAGTAGTAATTACTATTAGATGTGCTCTGGTGCCATTTATGCATTCTGGGGTACATGGAACCGGGGTCCTTGGAGAAATGGTTGATAATCAGACTGGGTCAGCAAACGCACAAAATGAGAACTGAGCATCTTGGAGTGCCAGAAAGTAAAAACAAAACAAAGCCACAGTGATGAAGGAAGGTTAAAGGAACACAAGAGTCAACGACAAGAGCCCCCAATGGTGAAAGGCAGAAGAATGTGGGTAACTAAATTAAGTAATACTGAATTATATTCCAAAGTATAAAACAAACAAATATGAAAAAAGAAAAAGAAATAGGCAAATATTTGTGAGTACATACTGGTCTAAAAAAATGACTGAACAGATAAATTTAGATTAACTCCTGACTATTTAAGCAATGGCTGCATCTAGAGACCACTTTCCAAAGAATATGGTATAACGAGGACAAAAAGAACAAGCTAACAGTAGAGAAACCGGACACACCATCTCAGTCAGGTGAACAAGGTCAACATCAGCAATGTTGCTCATGCGCCACCGGCCGTGCCCCTGATATGGCGTGACAGGAAGAGCACTTTATCCTGGGGATCGTCCTCCTAAAACCTACAACCCAGGCTCGTCGTAAGCAAAACAGACAAGCCCCAATCACAGGACGTTCTGCAAAACACTTGACTAGTCAGCCTCAAAACTTCACCCCGTCACAATTTTTTTTTTAAGAAATCTAAAACTATTCTAAAAGAAAAGTTTATTTTAACCAGGTATGGGAGTGCATGCTGTAGTCCCAGCACTCAGAAGGCAGAGGCAGGAGGATTGCCACCAGTTTGAGGCCAGCCTGGGCTACACAACAAGATTCTGTCTCAGAAAGTAAAAGTTTATTTTAAAAACTTGAAGATTAGATATTTTTTCTAATTCCTGTTAAAATTACTAATTGATGTAATTGATTTTTAATTTTTATTTATTTTTTAATTTTTTGGTTTTTTGAGACAGGGTCTCACTATGTAGTTTAAGCTGGCCTTGAACTCACTACAGGCTGAGGCCCAGGCTGGCTTCAAACTCACAGTAATCCTCCTGCCTCAGCCTCCTGAGTGCTGGGATTACATGTGTCGCTACCACACCCAGCTATAACTGACTTTTAAAATGTATTCATTTACTAAGCATTTGTTGAGCACCTGTTATCTATCAAGTACTACTCTAGGCACTAGAGATATAGGTTCCAACAAAATAAAGTCCCCATCCTCACAGAGATTACACTATAGTAGGAGGAAAATGAAAATAAACAAATAGTAAGTGAAAGGAGGGGTTGGGGATTCAGCTCAGCGGTAAAGCGATTGCCTAGCAAGCACAAGGCCCCGAGTTCTATCCCCAGCACACCCCCAAAAAAGTCCTGGAAAGGAAATACGGTGTATAAAACAATCTGAAGCTGGGTGTGGTGATGCATGCCTATAATCCCAGCACACGACGAGGCTGAGGCAAAGGATTGCAAGTTGGACACAAGCCTGGACAATTTAGAGACTTAATAAATATCTGTCTCAAAGTTTTAAAAATACATACATTTTTTTAAGTAAAAGGGCTGGGGATGTATAGCTCAATTTGAAGGCCCTAAATTCAATTCCCAGTACCATAAGAAAAAGGTGGGAGGGGGGACTAACTGGTATATTTGACAGTAATGAACCTCAAAAGCACTAGGCACAGAACAACACAGAAAAAAGAAAAAGCACTAAGCTAAGTGGAAGATGCCAGGCTCAAAAGGTTACACACCGTCTGATCCATTTGTTAGAGAAATTACAGCAGCAGCCCCCAGGGGTAAGGAAGGGGGAATGAATGCACAGGACAGAGGGAACTGTCTGGGGTGATGGAGATGTTCTACATCTTAATTGTAGTGGTGGTTCCATGGCTATATACATTTAGCACACGAGCATGTGGGTTTTACAGTACATTAACTGTACCGCAGTCAACCTAGATTTTTTAAATCACTGGCTATGTGAAGGATGGACTACAGGGAAGAGTACAGGAAGAATCGTCCCCGAAGATGTTTAGTTACCTTGTACATCACTGAGTCTGAGATATCTCACAACTCCAGAAGTGGAGACACTAAGCAGGTTGTTACAGGTACACAGTTCTATACTCCTCATGATAGTCACGTGATGGAGTTTTTTTTTTTTTTTCTTTTTTGGTGCTGGGGACTGAACCAGGGCCTCAGATATGCCAAGCACATGCTCTAACACAGAGCTACACCCCACCCCACTGTAGCACTTTTGTACATACTGTGAGTTGTAGACTTCTGACTACACATTCTACCTCCTTACCTCTCCCTCAGAGGGGACACTGTTCAATCTTCACTCTTCTCAACCCTCTCATATGCACTTTCCACAGCCCCTAACCATGAGTGGCTATTTAAATGACAGTTCATTAAAATTTAATTAAATTAAAAATACAATGCCTCATTCACACTAGTTCCATTTCCATCATCACTGAAAATTCTACAGGATGGTATTGCTCTAGAATATTACTGCGAAGTGCTGGGGATTTAGCTCAGTGGTTAGAGTGCCTGCCTTGCAAGCACAAGGCCCTGAGTTCGATCTCCAGCACCAAAAAAAAAAAAAAAATTACTTCGAAGTTTCCTTATAATGCTAACACTGACTCTGGGGACCACTTCAGAGCAGTTGCCAAGCAAATGCCCAAGTTCTTTACTATTTTTTTTTTTTTTTTTTTTTTTATTTTAAACCAAGAACATGTATTGGTACATTCTACATACAATGGTCACATTCATTACATTAATTCTGTACCCATACATGATTCAAGTTCTTTACTATTAATCAGTGAGAGTAGCATCTCAAGGCATTGCTTTATAAAATAAATTACACTTGTATAAACTATATACAAAGTTTCATCTTTCAGGCTAGGGTTTTTCTCTGAAAAATCTAAAAGCTTTAGTTTTTAAAATTTTTTTTTAAAGATATGAAGTATTCTGAAAAAATTATTGCTTTGGCTTCCCTTTTTAGAAAGGCAATATGAGGAGTTTCAACTTTCTTTTTTGGTGCTGGGGACTGAACTCTGGGCCTGTGCTTACAAGGCGAGCACTCTAACTACTGAGCTAAGTCCCCAGCCCTGAGTTTTAACTTTCTATGTTATTTAAATAATCAATAAAATGAGCACTCACCTCTCCCAGTCATCACCAGACTCAACTATAATTCATGCTAATTCACACTATGGATGTATCCTTTCAACTAAATAGAAAAATCAGAAAAACAGAAATTCCCACAAGGCAATTAAATTGCCCAATTTACTTTGTTCTCTTACTATGACAACTGCTGTTTAGGTTTAATTATTTGCTCCTACTTCATAGCATCCTAATACATGTGTCAGCACCTCTCTGCAGGCCTCTTCAATTACATCTCTATAAAGAAGTAGGGGTGAGACTACCTGGGTTTCGGTGCGAATTAAAGGGTTTGCAGATTAGTATCTTCCAAACTAGCAGGCTCAGACGCATGATACACGATTTAGCCCCATGAAAGCAATTAACAAGGGTAATGACAATATGGTTCTTTATCCCTAGGAGTCTGGCACCTCCCTTGGGACAGCAGGCCTTACAGAGACATGGTGCTGACAGCGAAAAGTGCTTCTGGATCCTTTAATCCAAAAGCCACTGGTCAGATTCTCCATGGTGGCTACTTATCAGCGGGCACCACAGAGTACACTGGTGAGTGGCCCCTCCACTCATTAATCTTTATGTTGAAAGACAAGATGGGGTTTTAGAAAGAAGAAACCATGCCAAGCACTTATAGTAATTCAGGTTTCCCTCGATGTAAACCAATTTAAGTACTGACAACTAGTGTGCACTGGTAAGAGCTCAGTAAATTCTTGCTGAATAAATGAGTGAATGAAAGTCTGGCACATGAAGGTATTCAGTAAATACTTGTTGAATAAATGAAGAGAATCACCAAGACACTGCCCCAAGTGTGAGGGAAGGAGTCAGGATATTTAGTGTGGAATAGCTGTACAACAGTGCTGAGCCAAACAGGAGCTCGAGGACCAGAGCCTGCATCCAAATCCCGATACTGTCCACCACACTATGGGAGCTCTTAGTCAAGTCATTTAGGATCAGATAAATGAGGACTGCCCTCCCCCCCATAAAGGGATAAAACCTACTTACTTTGTATGGTTCTTTCACGAATTTAAAAACAGATAAATCGCTTAGCACGAGGCCTGGCATACAGAAGACGAGGTATAGAAAAATAGTAAAATTGATCCGGCATGATGACACGTGCCTGTAATTCCAATACTAGAGACGCTGAGGCAGGACATTCTCGAATTTGAGACCAGATTGGGATATATGGTAGGTTCAAGGCCAGCTCGGACTACACAGTAAGACTCTGTCAAGAAAGAATGAACCGGAGTATTTCACTTTCGAATGCTCCCTACCCGTCGAGTAGCTATCTATCCTCTCCCTTTCCCCCTTTTTCATCACTTTTAAATAAATTGTCTTCGAAATAAATTCTTCTCTTAATTAAAAAAAACAAAAAATGAAATTAAAAAAAAGAAAAATGGTAAAAATCCTAAGTGCTAACATTCTTTGAGGCTTAAGAGCGTCCGTCATGATGCCACACATTTGGAACGTGTAACTTCATATAATTCCCATGCTCATCCTGTGAGGCAGGTACAATCATTCCCTCCACAGGTAAGAGAAGGGACTAGCGGAAATCGAAACCCAGCAATTCCTACAGTATGGTATTTTCCACTAGCAGAGCATCAGCAACTTAATTGCTTAGGCGCTGAAACAAGCACTTTGCAAAAGCAGTATTTCCTCGAGTTCGTCCCAAAATTCTGCGAGTCAGGGTTAATCCACGCAGCGGACTCACAGAAGTTGTGCGACTTGCCCCAAATCGTCAAGCCGGCCCCGCTTTAAGGACTGGACACCTACTTGCTCGCAACCCTGGGCGTGGGAACCTCCCATTAGCATTTAACGCGCGGACAATCTCTGCCTCAGTGCCTCCCGGCAGACTCCACTCCCCAAACGCCCGCAGGGAATCCCGAAAGCCATTCAGTGCCCGCTCCTAGCGTCATCAAGACTCCCCTCTACCGCCCAAGTCTGACAGCTCCACGTCACCCTCTCCCAGCTCCCCAGCCCAGGCCAGGGGTCTCCCAGCCCGTGGCCCCGGGGGCAGGAGGGAATGCAGTAACGTCGGGGGGGAGGGGAACCACGGAAGCGCATGCCCACACGGCTCCATTCGTTCCCCGCCCCAGCGCACCTGAGAGTCGCGGAACTCCACCACCACATTCTCGCTGCTCCATCGCGCCGCCATCTCCCTCGCCTGGCCGCCGCGGCCCGAGGACACCACACTCCTGTCCCTCAGACTCGCGGCCCCGGGCTCCGTGAGCCCCGCTGCGCCCGCCAGTCACTCTGGCCACGCCCCTTTCCTCCTTTCCATCTGACTACATACCATTGGCTGACCAATACCGACTCCGCCCCTTCTCCCGTCTCCTCCAATTGCAGCACCGAAAATACGCCCCTCTATCTTGCGTCATCAACTTGAGTCAGCAGTGCTCGCCACAGCTAGCTGACACGCCGGCTGCCGTGAGCTGTGCGGGGAATTGTAGTTCAAGTGAACCGCAGCCGAGGGGACCAGGAAGAGCTCTCGGGTTAAGGTTTGGCCAAGGACAGGCGACTGTTGTCCTATCTTTTTTTTTTTTTTTTGTGGTGCCAGGGATTGAACTCAGGGCCTTGTACTTGCAAGGCAAGCACTCTAATCACTGAGCTAAACTGTTGTCCTATCTTATTGCTGTTGTCCCGGGATTCTCCTAGACCCGTTTTACTCATCGAAACCCAACCCGAAGAAACGTCTTCTGATGCCTGTGACCGAGGCTTTGAAAAGTCCAACGTGTGATTTATTTTTAATAGACTACAGTACTTCCCTAGTGTCTCCTGGGGTCTCCACAACCTTTTCAGAGGGTCTCTGAAACCAAAACAATTTTCATAATTCTACCCTAAGAAGTTGTTTGCACCTTCTTTCACCAGTGTACGGTGGAGTTTTCTGGAGGCTACAAGGGACATAGTGCCACAGCCGACTGAGTGTAGTAGATGTGAGAACCCAGCTGTTTCCTAGTAAGTCAAACATTAAAAGATTTGTCATTCTCCTTAGCATATTGTTGGTTTTGGAAAATATAGTTATTATTTTTCATTTAAAAGTGAACTATTAGCTGAGTGTAGTGGTGCGCACCTGTAATCGGGATGCTGAAACAGGAGGATTTCCACGAATTCAAGGCCAGCCTGGACTACATAGCAAAACCCTGTTTTAAAAAAACAAAACGGGCTGGGGTTTTAGTTAAAGTGGTAGAGTGCTTGCCTGGCAAGTCAGGGCCCTGAGTTAAATCCCCAACACCAAAACAAACAAACAAACAAAAAAATTATTGCCAGGCTTGGTGGCTCACACCTGTAATCTTAGCTACTGGGGAAATTGAGGCAGGAAGAGGGCAAGTTCCAGGCCAACCTGAACAATTTAGCCAAACTCTATCTCAGAAAAATTTTTCGTTTACTTATCTTTTTTTTTGTGGTGCTAGGCATCAAACCTAGGACTTCATGCATGCCAGGCAAGCACTGTGTCACTGAGCTACATCTCCAGCCATTGAAAATTTTTTTCTAAAGGAAGCTGGAAATATGCTCAGTGGTGAAGTGCTTGCCTAGCATGCGTGAAGGCCTGGGCTCAATCCCCAGTACTGGTTTTGAAAAAAAGTATTATTAAAGCCCAGTGTGATGGCCTGTGCCTTTTGTCTCAGTACTGCGGAAGCTGAGGCAAGAGGATTTTTGAGTCCAGGAGTTAGAGACCAGCCTGGGCAATATAGCAAGATCGCATCTCAAACAAAATGTATTATTAATGTTCATGTGAATTAATGTTTAAATACAATGACTAGGGGCTGGGGATTTAGCTCAGTGATTAGAGTGCTTGCCTTGCAAGCACAAGGACCTGAGTTCAATCCCCGGCACCACAAAAAAAAAAAAAAAAAAAAAAAAATTTTAATAGTTACTGTCAGTACATTAGCCCACGTAACTTTTTTGGGGTTTCCAGTAATTTTTAAGGCTGTAAAAAGATTCTAAGGTTAAAAAGTTTGAGAACCACTCTTTTAGCGTTGTGGTTAAATGCCCCTCTTCAGTCCCACCCTCCCAAATGCTGGCTTGATTGGTTTAGTCTCACTTTCCCTACAGGAAGGGAAATGCCTGACCTATTTCGTTATTGTAAGGCGCTCACACAGAGCCTGGAATATCCCAAATGTTCAAGCACAAGCCGTTCTTCTTGGTGTTTTTATTATCACCATTTCTATGTGTAAATCATAGTGTGAATAAAAAAAGGTTTAGCCCCTTTCCTCCTGGAATATTGAAGATAAAGAAAATACAGCTGGTCGTGGTGGCACAATCCTGTAATCCCACTAGGGAGGTTAAGGCAGGAGGATTCAAAGTTCAAGCCCAGCCTGGGCAACCTAGTGAGACTGTCTCAATATAAAAAATAAAAAGGGCTGGAGATACAGCTCAGTGATAGAGCATCCCTGGGTTGAATCCCCAGCACCATGAAAGTAATAATAATAATTTTAAAAATTTAAAAAGAATATAGACCTGTGCACAGGTTAGGGTGATGCTCAGGACCATTCAGGTTTTAGCACTGTATCCAGGGAAGAGTCCTGCATCTCAGAACATCCTTCAGTAGCTGGAAAACTGGAACACTTCATCCCTCTACAGTAGATATCTACTTGGCAAAATGAATTGTGTATTATGATAGACTGGCAAGTAATGTGTCAGGAGGGCATAGTCTAAATGGGGGACCTCAAATGGCATCTTGAAGGTGACGTTTGAGCTTTTCAGTATAATATTAAGATTCTGATAGGACCTAATATTAAAAAAAAAGCACTTGGGCATTAAGAGTGTGAATAAAGACCTTAAGCTGTGAAAACCAAGTTATGTTCCAAAGACATACAGTTATTCACCAATTCTCTCTCTGTCTCTCTCTCAGTGCTGTGCTTCTTTCCTTCAGAATATGAAACACAATATTATTTATTTAATATTTCCAAGCCTCCAGAGAACTAGATCTATTTTGTTGGGCCTTGTATGGTAACTGCATATACAGGTTGATAGATAATATTTGTCCAATGAGTGAATGCAAACAGCATATAAAATCAAAACTCCAGAGTGCTGTCTTGGTCAGAAGGACCCCATCTGTGCAACCAAAAATCATCTCAAAAACTATTCAAGGTCTTTGCTTGTAATTCTTTATATCTAGAAGGAAATACAGAATCACCAGCCCCATTCTCCTGAAAAATCCCCTCACTTTCTCTTATCCATCCATCATATTTTCTCATACACAGGAGACCTTAAAAAACTCCTTCCCAGGTATAATGGTACATACCTGTAGGCCCAGCACTCAGGAGCCTGAAGCAGAAAGATCACTTGAACCCAGCAGTGTGAGACCAGTTTCCATGACACAGTACAACCTTGAGACCTCATCTCGAAAACAACAAAATGGACCTCCACTCTCCTCTAACACTTTTCTTCCTGCATCCCAGTGTTCTCCCAATTCTGCATCACAAAATACCAAAGACAGCTTAATATGGTGAAGCTTGCCTTTATCTCAGCACTCTGGGAGGCTAAGGAAGGAGAATCCAGTACAAGTTTAAGCCCAGCCTGGGCAACTTAGCAAGACCCTGACTCAAAATGAAAAACATAAAAGGGCTGGGGATATAGCTTAATGTGAGGCCCTAGGTTCAATCTCCAAAACGAAAAATAATAAAATACCAAAAATTGCTCTGGAGAGAAAGGCCTCAGCTCGGAAGGCCAGGCAAGACTACAAGCCAGACCTCAGGGAAGGGAGAAGGAACAATAATATTTTCTATGTATAATCATGCTAGCACATTGGAATAAAGGAAGAAATTAATTCATCTAGTATACCATATACTTATTTGCTTATTGGCTGGAACTAGTAGGTGCTCAATGACTCTGCTGAATGAGTAATTAGCGAATAGTCAGGCATGGCTATTCCTTAGGGTGCATGGCAGGATGTAATAAAAAGTATAGCTGGAAAAATTGGAAAGGGCTCCTTAGGGGCCCTGCTTAGACATTTGAATTGTGTTTTGGACATGGATATAGGTAGAACTATAGATATTCCAAAGCCTTGTCTGTCCACATGTAACTTGGTAGTCTACTTCCCACCAAAACCAGCAGGATCACCCTTACCTGAGCGTTTCTGTAACTCTTCTCCACTCCTACCTCTTTCATACTTACCTAGTTTTCAAAATCTGCTTGTCATGGGCAGTAGGCACAGAAAGCACTTCAGGTTTCAAGTCCTCAGTGCTTTCTGTTCTCTCAATGTTTTCTTTGTTAAACGTGAAAAGCGTTTTGGGGAGAGCTTTAACATTTTCCCAAGTGCCTCCTTGGGCCCTTCCTTTACATCTTCCACCTACACTGTGTCTCACCCACACATGACACTGTCATCGAAAGTAGGGACTCTGAAGCAAAATGGAGAGCTGGCTGCTGCTTCATTCCTGTGTGCCTCTGAGATTCTCAGGTAAAATATATCCTGAATCAAGCTGGAGAACATTGGGGGTCCCTTGTCAAGTAGACCCCAAATTGCTGAACAAGCTACAGGGCCCTTCCCTTCTCCTTTCCCTCCTTTCCTTTCCTTTCCTTTTCCTTCCCTTCCCCTCCCCTCCCCCCCTCCTCCCCTTTCTTCTTTCTTTCTTTCTTATTTTCTTAAGACAGGATCTTGAACTCTCAGTCCTGCATCAGCCTCCTGAGTACTGGGATTACAGGTGTGCACTACCATATCCAGCATGTCTTTTCAGAAGGTCACTCACTAGCCAAGCCACAGGAAGGCAAGGGACATAGCAGACCCAGAAATCTCAGGCTTTGGCTGGCTCTTATCAACAGCTAACCATGCAATTTAAACACAGCACTTTATCTTTCTAGTTCTCTGACTCTTGTTCTTCAGAATATGGAGTTAGCTAAGACCTCGGTCCCTTTACATCAGGAAATCTGGACTCCTATGAGCCCCACTTATAACGCTTCTTCATCAATTGGCAAATATTCATGAATATGCACACATGCTCAGCCTCCAGCTGTGTGCATTTGGTTGCTTCTCTGCTTCAGTTTTCCCTTTCCAAGCAAAACACTACAAATTTAAGAGCGCTGAGAGGGCTTGGGAAGATGTTTCTCACTAGGAGACTTTTGTTTACTCCCAGTGGAGACGCTGGGGGGCCCCTCCAAAGCCTTGGGAAGTCCTTGCCAACCTGTGGCTTTTAGAGACAGCCAGGAGCAGGCTGTAGCTTTCCACTGCTACCAGGAGTAGGCCCCAACAAGCCATTTCTCCTGTTTTCTGTGCAAGTTCCAGACTTACGCTCTTCAAGATATTTAAAACTGAGGCTTTGCAGCCTAGTTTGCATGTTTGCGAGGACTTTGGCAACACTCCAGTTTTATCAGCTTTTTCTCCTGGCTGTTGCGGTAGGTGGGTCGGCAGTTTAACCTTCATGGCAGTAAGCCATGAAGCAGCTTACTCAGTGTCAGTGAGAGCATGAAGGTGAAAACAAAAAGTGCAGGATACAGAGCTCCAAATCTCGCCAGAGCTCCAAATCTCGCATTTCTGCACTGGATACCCTTGCATTGACAGTATCCAAAAGAAACTGCCACTACCCAGGACCTTGTGCACACAAGACTCTATCACTGAGCCGCACCTCCCCCCACAACCTGCAACCTGTTAACTTTGAAAGCTTGAAGCTTAAACCGAGAATCCACAAAAGAAACTGAACCAAGCCAGGCATGATTGCACATGTCTGTAATCTCAGCCCTTGGGAGGCTGAGGCAGTCTGGGATACATAGTGAGTTTAAGGCCAGCCTGAACTGCATGGTGAGACCCTGTCTCAAAAACAAAAATAAAAACAAAAAACAAAAAAACAAAAAGAAACGGGACCAAAACCTACACTGAACTCTTTTTTTTTTTTTCCTATCTTTTTTTTTTTTGGTGCTGGGGATCGAACTCCGGTCCTTGTGCTTGCAAGGCAAGCACTTTAACCACTGAGCTAAATCCCCAGCCCTACACTGAACTCTTGATGCAACAAATGACAACACAAAATTTTTCTGGGACTGCAGGCCTGGGTGAATACCTGGTGCTTGCCATGAGTCATTTCCTACCAGAGCAGAGAATAAGCTACCTGGTGGAGAGGTTTCCCAGGTCTATTTCAAGGGAAAACTGTAATTTATGTAATTGTACGATGAGATAAGGAGGGCATTGCCTGAGAAAGGTTGCCATTCAGGGTTCAACAGGGCACCCTGTGTTATCATATTCCAGAGAATAGGGGCCTCACTTTGGCAGTGCAGGACCCCAGTTCAGGGTGCCAGGTGGGAAAGAGGAGGGCGTATGATAACCTATAGACTGGAATATTAACCTTAAGACCAAAAGTCTTGGGTTTTGACTAGCAAGCTCATGGCCCTGAGTTGGATCCCCAGCAACCCCCGCAAACAGGGATGGGGAGGTAGTTCAGTGTGAAGGGCCTGGTTCAGTGCTCAGTATCTTCCCACTTCCCCAAACACAGACACAAAATTAAAAAAGAAAAGACAAGGAAAAATATAATAACCCCAGCAGTCACTCTCCATTCTTCCCTCTCCCCAGGCTCTGTTAACAACTAATCTTTCTGTCTTGATGAATTTGCCTGCTCTGGACATTTCATATAAGTGGAATCATACAGTGTATCATTTTTTTATGACTAGATTCTCTTACTTAGCATGATTTTTGGGAAGGGCACTGGGGATCAAACTCAGGGCCTTGTGCTTGCTAGGCAAGCACTCTATCACTGAGCTAAATCCCCAACCTTTAGCATAATGTTTTTAAGGTTTATTCATGTGTAGCAGGTACCAAGACTTCATTCCTTTTTATAGCTGAATAATATTTCATTGTATTAATATACCGAACTTGGTTTATGTTTTTAATAGTCGATGGTTGATGTACATCTCGGTTGTTTCCAGTTTTTGGCTATTTCAAATAAATTGTGTAGTCCTTTTTTTTTTTTTTTTTTGGATATACATCGTCATTTCTCTTAGAAATATACCTAAATGTGGAATTGCTAGGTCATATTGTTAACTCAATCTTTTTGAGGAATTGTCAGGCTGATTTCCAAAGCAGCTGTACCATTTTATACTTCCACCAGCAACATATGAGGATACCGATTTCTCCACTTCTCACCAACCCTTCTCTTTGATTGTCCTTCTCTTTGATTATAGCACCACTTGGTTAAGTGGGTCTTAAATAGTTTTCTGACATCTTACTAGAATAGAGACTCAATTTGTTTTTCCACTGTTAGAATCTAGTACAGTGCCTGACACTTATTAGATAATGAATATTTTGTAAGCTACAATTTAAAATGTGTTGAATAAACAAGTAAAACAAAGGTACTTGGGTGAGATGAGTTATTCTGTGCTTATCTCCCCAATAGGGATCTATTCACTAAGGGACTGGTATCTTTTTTTTTTTCTGCTGGGATCTGAACCACTTCTCTTCTGATATTATAGTCTTTTCTTCTGGGAGGAAATTGTGTTAAATATAAGCTTTCTAATTTTTTTTCAAACCACTCATTTGGATTTTAGATGTGTACAAACTCCTCATTCAGGCTTTCACAGATAATTTCTGGGATATTGGCTCATAATGTTTCTTCGTACTTTGATTTCTTATACAAAACTTCCAACTTCCTTGTGCAAAGCTTTTTGCTCCCCTCTAAGCACTCTATGCTTGCAAATAACGATCTTGTTGTTTTCCAAGTTGGTCACACTGGAACAATCAATATCTGTGACAGACCAGCCCCTCTCTTTTTGGTTTCCTTTTATTATTTCTCCTGTTTGGGCTCTTCCATTTGGAACTATTTGGGAACACTTAAGAGGGAGAAAGTCGGGCCAGGTACTGGGTGATGTTCACGGCTAATACTTAGCACTTGAAAAATAGTTGTTCAATGAATGAGTGAATGAAGGTGAGTGTGTGAGAAAGACAAGGACTGAAGTGGAAAGGTATTTCTCAGTTGCGCGAAATACAGATTTGCTCAACAAATACTGCGTGCAGACTGCGTCTTCACCTTGTGGTATATATCAAAATACATCTAGACATGGTAAATAAAACAAGAGCTCTGCTTGGGACGAGGAGTTTCCAAAGTCAGTACTAGTTGCAATGTTCTGTTTCCATGCTTTTATCTTCTCACCTTTTAATCCTACACCTATTGATTTTGAGGATTACATTTTAGCTAAGGAGTCTACTCATTTGCTTAAAACCTAAAATAGGAAGTTCTGATCTAATGTAAGCAAAGCCCAGATTTACGAAGTGCCCCAGCGCACTCTTTCCCTTCCAAACGGCTAACTTCCTCCCCACTACATGCTAAATTTCCTGATGTTGGGGCGCGAGTGGGAGCGGGTGGGGGGTGTCTTGGATGGGGAGCCGAAAGAATGGACCGCACGTCCAGCAGAGGGTGCTGTGCGGGCAAGTTTGTGCCGGGAGGGGAGCTCGACCAGTGACCCACGGAGCCAGGTAGGCTTTATCGAGTGATCTTTCTTCCTGGTGTTTCCTTCCCACCCCTTGAATCATCGCCGACCCTCCTCTCATGTGGCGCCCCTCGAACGATCAGCCACTTTAGTGCTTGCTTTCGGCAGACGGCTCGCTGCTGCTGCTAATGCCCCTTAGGGCAGGCCACCCGGACCGTAGGCCAGACGAGGGCGGGTGGGGACCGCCCGGGCGTCGGCGTCCGGGAGAGAGCCCGGGGCGCCGAAGGGGTTAACCCGGCGGGGGGGAGGGGAGGGGAGGAAAGGGGGAGGGGGCGCGAGCCGCGCCTGCGCTCTGCCGCCCTCCATTGTCTCCACGGCGGCGAGGAGCGCTGGCGAGCGCTGCCCGGACCGAGCGGAGCGGCGGGGCTGGCGGGGCCGGCGGTGGCTGGAGCGAGAGCGCGACGCGACACGACGCGACGCGGCCGCCGCTTCCGGAGCTCCGCCTGGCAGCCCAGCGCCGCAGCCCGTCCGAGGCCTGGAGGGGTCCGGGCCGCCGTCCATGGTCGCGGCTTCCTGAAGCGGGGGACGCGCCCGGCGCCCCCAGCCCCCCGCCGGCTCCCGTGGGGCGGGCGGCCTCCCCCGGCGCCTCCCCGCGCCCGCCCGCCGCCTCCCTCCCTCCCTCCTTCCCTGCGGCTCCCTTGGCTTTCGGGGCCCGGGGGCGGCCTGTGGCGCGCGGCACCCGCGCCGGACTGCGCCTCTTTGGACCTTGAGGGGAAACATGCGTTTGGCTTGGATCGTTTTAAATTCTTAGTTTGGGGTCCCCGCCCGCCCGCCGTTTCGCCCCGCAGGTTTTCTGTATTTTTTTTTTTCTTCTTTATTTCCTTTTGTCCCTCTCGGTCTCCTTTTTGACTCCCTCCCCCTTTATGCTCGCCCAGCTTTCCCCTGGCTGCTGAGAAGTGGGGGAGGGTCTCGGCCTCCAGGTTCCCGCCCCATCGGGGCCCGGGCGAGCATGGGTGGCAAGCAGAGCACGGCGACCCGCTCCCGGGGCCCCTTCCCGGGGGTCTCCACCGATGACAGCGCCGTGCCTCCGCCGGGAGGGGCGCCCCACTTTGGGCACTACCGGACCGGCGGCGGGGCCATGGGGCTGCGCAGCCGCTCGGTCAGCTCGGTGGCGGGCATGGGCATGGACCCCAGCACGGCCGGCGGAGTGCCCTTCGGCCTCTACACCCCCGCCTCCCGGGGGACTGGCGACTCCGAGAGGGCGCCCGGCGGCGGAGGGTCTGCGTCCGACTCCACCTATGCCCACGGTAATGGTTACCAGGAGACGGGCGGCGGTCACCATAGAGACGGGATGCTGTACCTGGGCTCCCGAGCCTCGCTGGCGGATGCTCTACCTCTGCACATCGCACCCAGGTGGTTCAGCTCGCACAGTGGTGAGTCGACGGGTGGTGGAGGCCTTGGAGGGTGGAATGCAAGAGAGGGCGCATCGGTGCACCCCAGACCTCACGCATGCCAGGATTTGAGTATGGAGCGCACTCCTGTCTGCCTGTCCTTTGGTTCCTGATGCCAGAGAGTGAATGGGCTAGACCTCGTGTCTAGAAAAGAGGCTTTTCCACGAGGCTGCGGAGCCCGGCGTTTTGGGACTCCAGGCGTGTGCTCACTTGTGGCTGGCAGATTCAGTGAAGCCTGCCCATTGAAGTCTCATTTATGGGCATCGCTGTCCTCAGAGAAGAGGTCTCGTCTGTCTCACAGAGAGTCGGTTTCCGTGCTTGCTTTCTGCCACTGCAGCGTTGTGTCTACCTCACCTTTAACGGAGTGGGGGGGGGCATTCGGTTTGACCAGAAAGTGTCACCCAAATAAATCAGTGTGAAAAGAAATAAAATTGGGGACGACTGATGCTTGAATGAGGGCTCTCTTGCTGGAAGAAGGGGGATGCCCAGTTTTGCCACCCTGCTGGAGATCTGTTTGAATCGTTTAAAATGGAGCAGGCAGCTGGCATAGACAGGTGTGGCCTGCTGTATAGGAGGCCTCCCTCTCTGGCTTTGCAGGACTGGGGCTCTGGTCTTGCCAGTAGGCTTGGCTCAGCGACTCACAGCCCACCATCTTTTTTCTTATTCCACTTCATGCTAAGTGCCCTGCTCTTCCCATGAATCTGCATCTTTTCCTGAGAGCCCGGAAAGGTGGGGTACTATTGCCTGGCTGTTGGCGCATGACCCAGGAAGAGGAGGATTCAAAGAATCCGGATGAATTCATTTTGTGAACTTTGGTGACAGGCCAGCTAAAGGCTGAAGGGGGATTTCCCATGCTCTGTTGGGCAGGGCAGGAAAGGCCTGGCAGGCGCTTGTGGAGGAAAACAGGTCTGTCTACTTGGCTATCCTGAGAAGCCAGGTCAGCTTCTAGAAAACTGGTCAAAAGGGGTGTGGGGCTGCTCTTTGCTAATTAGCTAGCTGAGTGAAGAAAGTACATATTCAGATTCCTTTGGGTAAGTTGGGAAGTGTTAGATATTGTATAGAAGAAAGATTTTCCCTGTCATTAGGGTCATTGTTGTAGCTATTTGAAAATGGAGTAGGGGTTTTATATTTTTCTTTCTGCAAAGTTTTTGTTTTTTGTTATATAAACTTTATGGAATAATTTTTTGGGGAATGTGGTGATTAATTTAGTGCAGCACTTGGAAGTAGCTTTTGAATTGCTATTAAAATGATATTTGAAGCCCCAAATAGACCCCTGGATATCATTGGAGTTTCTCTGATCTGCTTCGCACTGTCCTGAAAGAGATACATATATGCCTTTGAAACTTTCAGGCATCTGATCAGCTTTAGGCATCTTGAAATTAATCTTTCTAATGCAGTTCAGGCCAGAGTCAGCTGTTTTTGTGAGATGATTGTGGTTTTCACAAGAACTGTCATTAGTATCTGATTTTAAACTGAAAAGCGCTGTAAGTAGCGTCTCTAAAATCGTAGAATTTTGTGTGTAGCAAAATAAATGTAATCTTAACAAAGTTTTTTTTTGTGGAAGAGGAGGAAAGGGAGTTCTGTTTTTGCTAAAACCTCTTAAGTCTGCCTTCTACTAGAAACTTCTTTATCCTTATTCCTCTACCAGGTTCCATGCTAGAGTTACGAGCCTACAAATGAATTCCAAAATTACACATTTCTCATCCAGTTGCGTTGAGGATAGGGAAAGCCACTGAACTATGAGGATACAAGAAAAGTTGGAGCCTGTTAGTTTTTTAGGGGTGGGTATCTCTCAAGTGTATGTGGGAGGCTGCTGGTAATATTCTGATAATAACATTCTTTTTTTTTTTTTTTTTTTTGGTACTGGGGATCGAATTCAGGGCCTTGTGCTTGCGAAGCGAGCACTCTAACCACTGAGCTAAATCCCCAGCCCCGAAAATAACATTCTTTATAGGAGCATTCTGTCTTTTTTTGACATTGAGCTTATACCTAGCTCAACCTACTAAATGCCAGTAGTGTCCTGCAGTTCACACCAAAATGTCTCTATGAGTTCCCAAATTCGCTTTGTGGTGAGGTTACCACCCGATTGAGAACCATTGCTTTAGAGATTTGTTCTTTTTTTCAGGCAAAGTAACTTAACTTTTCCTGTGTGGTTCACTTAAGATGAGCTGTCATCTACAGCTGTGGTTCTTATTCCACCAACAAACCATGGGATTTTCTGGCACATCCCCTTCTTCTCTTGTTCAATGCTGCAAGAAAAGAAGTTTGTTTCTACTTTGGAGCCTTTGGTTCAGGTCTGAGCAGCTTTTGCTCTTGTGTGGTGAGGGCACCCTATTCCTAGGGTAGGGATTTTAGTGCACAATTGGTGAGAGGCCTGGAAGCTGACATGGTACTGTTGCTTGTGTTTTCAAGGTGCTTTGGGGATTCTTAATGGCACAGAAAACAGTCACTGAAATATGTGAAAACAGTGAGCTCAGGCTGCTCCTGGAAGTAGAGTAATAAAGGGTCCCAGTCCCATCTCTTGAATAGCTATGACCTTGGGCAAGACACACATCACCTCTCTAGCCTCATCTTTGCTATTGTAAAAATAGATGTGGTAATCCTCAGCAGTGACAGTCCCTAAGGGTCCCTATGAGGCATTCCTCAAATCCCATGAGATGGTACAGTCACATTTGTTTTCTGGGTTCTTGTTCTTCCCTGTGTTCTGACCCTACACATCCTGTCCCCCATGCTTGGAATGCTTTTCCTTCCATTCTTCACGTGGATGGCTTCTTTGGATATATTAGATCTCAAAGGAAATTTCTTCTCAGAGATCACTAAACACTGGTCCATCTTTAAAAACTGGCCTGTCCTGCTGGTGTGGTGGTGCAACCTGTAATCCCAGTTAGTTGGGAGCTGAGGCAGGGGGATTGGTAGTTTAGGCCAGCCTGGGTAATTTAGTAAGACTCTGTCTCAAAATAAAATGGGCTGAGGGTGTAGCTCAGTGCCAGTGCACTGGGTTTAATCCTCAATACTGCAAACAGCAACAAGAGCAAAACCATTAAAGTAGCAGTGAGCACTGGAAAGAATTACAGGAAGGGCCAGTTTGTGTTTTGGTTGTTGTTGTTTTTGTGATGAGTTACATCCTCAGCCCTTTTTATTTTGTTTTGAGACATGGTTTCATCAAGTTGCCCAGACTAGGCTTGAACTTTCATTCCTCCTGCCTCAGCCTTTTGTGTGCCTGGGGTTATTGGAATGGACCACCACACCCAGTATTCTTAATAGTTCTTAACATACTTTGTAAGTGGTTTATTTATTGCTTTACCTTTTTCTACTTAAATTTTGACCAAATTCTAAGCTCCATGAGAGCAGGACTCTGTCTTTTGATCACTGCTATAACACTTGCACTGTGCCTTGCCTAGCACAGGTATTTGCTGAGTGTATGAATTTGAGTGGTTTATGTCCATTGTTTCATGTGATCATCACAGTAACTATGAGATGAGGCTGTTATCCTCCCCTTGAGGAAACGGGTTTAGGGAGAGGTTGAGGAACCCACATAAGATCGGACAGCCGGTAAGTTTTAGGTAGCAGAAGTGGCACTTGTAATCCCAGCACTTGGGAAGTTGAGAAAGGAGGATCGCCATGAGTTCCAGGCTACTTTGGGCTACATACTGAGTTCAAGGCCAGCCTGAGCTACATAGTGAGACCCTGTCTCAAAAAATAAAACAAAAAAAGAAGTAGGACTGCAGACAGGTCTGGCCACTCCAGGACCTGTGCCCTTAACCATTACTCTCTATGTCTAGCCTCTCATCTGGAAACAGGAGACTGCAGGGTGGTGTCCTGGGAACTGTGCTGGCCAGTGAGTGTAAGGGCTGGCCCGTCTCCTGGTTTGCTGCTGAGGCCTGGCCTGTGACCTTGGGCAGGTAGGTCGTTTAGCCTCAGAGTCACTGTTTCTTCATCCACAAGATGGAACTGATATCTGTCCTGCTTACTTTGCAGAGTCATCCTGAGGGTCTTGTGAGATAATGTTTGCAAAAGCCTAATGGACATATAAAGGGACAGTGGAGACACTTCTGACATCTCTTAGAGCTTGATGGGCAGAGATATTTAGAGCTGTGGGAATGTAGCACCCAGTGGAAGGACACTAGTGCTCTGTGAGTGATGGCTCTGCATCATGGTGGCTGTACTGAGGAGAACTGCCTTCCCAGGCGGTTAGGGTCCCTGTGCAAGCGTCACTTCTGCTGTAAGCAACATGGAGGCCTGAACATTTTTTGTTGTCAACCTGCTCATCTCAGAATGGGGATGTCCAGATGTGGGGAGAAAACATGGAGGATGCAGCATGTTGGAAGTGGTTGCTTTCTGGGTCCTGCTATAAGATGGCTGGTCGCTGATGGTTTCACTCTGGCTTTTATTCATGTGTGTGTATGCATGTCCACATTGAGAAAAACCCAAGCTGTTCACTATTGTCATCAAGCTGTCACCTGAGTCTGAGAAGAGGGGACTTTTGATAAGTCTCTGAACATGCTAGCAGGGTATCTCCCAGGTTCTATTTGGCTGGCACAGTAGGGTTCTCAAGTGATTTAATTTTCTCTATCCTTAAATAATGAGAGTTGCCAACTCTATTGGAGTGGATCAGAAAGCCTCTTTGTCTCTCACCATAGGTGTGCTAGAGGTAATGGGCCTTTACATGGTTTCCAAAGAAGGAAAAGCATTCTGTGGTTTTCGAAGAGCATGGTGCAGCCCCTGCCCTGCAAAAGTTCTAAATGAAGACCTTTTCTTTGTATGTGTGTGTGTGTGGTGGTGTTTTTTATTTTTTGAGACAGGGTCTCACTGTGTAGTCCAGGCTGGTCTTGAATTTGTAATCTTCTGTGGTATTCGCTATGACACCCCAACTGAGACTTTTTAAAGCAGAATTTTTAGTTTTTTATTACCATAAGCGTTTATTTTCTGTAAGAAAAGATACTTTGAAGTATAGGGGTAATTTCTTGAGGTTCTAAATTAACTATTCCTCATGAGATTTGAAAGGCATTACAAGCAACAGTGGATCAATTCTTTAAGCGTTTGTTTTATGGGATGTGTACATTTTGCTATTGAACAAAGACCCACCCCAAATATGTCACAGGGAATATTCTAGGCCAGGCCACTTTTAACCAAAGAAATTGAGCTCTAGTTCCTTTTGGGAGAAAGAACATGCTTTGTCTTTTTACAGATAGGATAGTCAACCCAAGCTTATGTGGCACCGAAATTTTAGTATAACCAATTATAAAACTAAACCTCACTTTTTGTTTTTTAATTTTTTTTGAGACAGTCTTGCTATGTAGTTCAGGCTGGCCTAGAACTCACTATGTAGCCCAGGCTGATTTCGAACTTGCAGTGATCCTTCTGCCTCAGCCTCCCAAGTGCTGGGATTACAGGCATGTGCTACCATGCCTAGGAAAACTAAACCTCACCTGGGACAGTTTCAAAACTGGAAAAAACTTCATAGGGCAAAGGTGGGAACCTAAATAGAATATTGGTCCTGTTCCTACTAGCCCTTAAGAAGGGGCGTTTTTAATAAGAGTGGGTCACTGGGGTGGTAGTACTAGAATCCAGGTTAGCCCAAAGCCTGAATCCTGACTCCAGTCTTTTAGAATGATAAATGTGTATAAAGTTCAGTCTGTTTCTTTTCTGAGTTTTGCCACGACCCAGTATGAGTCAGGTGGTTCGTAGCATTGTGGTTATAGACTTGAGTACAAGAGGGCCTTTTCAGAGATCTGCCAGCTTTCACTTTGGAATTTTAAGTTCTCCTAAAGACACAGGTTTATCCTTGCATCCAACAGTCTTTGTGCCATGTAAATAAGGGATGAGTGGTGGACGGAAGACTGACCTTCTAGTGTGATGCGAATAAAGAACCAAGTTTAGCCATAAAGAGGCAGGTGGGAGAGTTTCTGGACTGATAAGGCTGTTTACCTTGTGCTCTTTCTGGCTTTGTTAGTCATGGGATTACTATCTTCATCTGTTGGGAGGCAAGAGAAAGGGAGAATTCACAGGATCCCTATAAACTCTAACTGAAGTTAGGGGAGACATGGCAAGACTTTAGGGTGTTCTCTTGGATCTACAACAAGAAGGAGGCAGATACTATTGAGTGCTCCTGATTTCTGTGAGTGATTCCAAAGCACCCTGAACGTTTCCTGCGCCCTGTGTTCTCTAGGGAGCTTGGTAACAATGCAGTGACCAGACCCTCACACCTAGAATTCAGTAGAGCTGAGGACAGACCCCAGAGTCTGAATTCGTAACAAAGATTTTGAAAGTAAAATCACAAGTGTCAGTATCTGAAACTCAACTTGTTGTGGATTTAGTTTTTCTCTTCCAAAATGAAGCGAGAACTCTGAATGCTTTTTTGGTGTCTTCATTAGTGTTATTTTCAATATTATTGAACTAGTGACGTATTTCCTAGGCGGGATCCATACACACCTTTTTCTCCTTGGCATCCAGGGGGTAGTTTCAGCCAGCAAGAGGATTCTTCATTATTTGGTGATCTTTTACTAGGTAGGAAATTCTTTTTTTTTCTTTTGGTGCTGGGGATCGAACTCAGGGCCTTGTGCTTGCAACATGAGCACTATAATCACTGAGCTAAATCCCCAGGCCTCTTCTTTTACATGGAACTAAACATTTTTCAGCTATGTAGAGGTCTGATCCAATCCGCCTGGGTCCTAAGAGTTGAAGTTGCTCTGGACAAAAGTACTGTAATGGTGGCAGTGTCCCATTCCCTTCTGTGCTTGTCTTCCCTCTGACTTTTCTTCTAAGGCCCAGCTGGCTTTGGCTGCTGGTGCTTCTGAAGGACTGAGTTTTGTCCTGTTTTCATATAGGCCTCTCCAGGTAGCTAGATAACTCAAGATCGTAGGATAAGTCTGACAAGTGGGTGGAATTCCTGTTTTCCCCTCTCTCTGCCTGTGTTGAGCAGAGTGTAGAGCCAAGACTTTTGTTTATTTAATTGATATTTACTGAGTGCCTGTAATATGTCAGGCTCTATTGTAATGTTACATATATATTTATTTATTATGAATATGATTAACATTGCTATTCTTTCTAAGACTCTTCGCTTTCTCACTTCCTACGAGTCTGTGTATTATGGCTGGTAGACAGTGATGGCGAACGTTTCAGAGCTTTAAATGATAACAAACAGCTAGCTGTGGCACGTGTGCCATAGGTTCACCACCACTGCTTTATCTTCTTCATCGATTCTTCTGTTAAGTGAACAAATTCAGGTGTTTGTCATAAGGCTGCTACAAGGGAATATTTCTTCTCTACTCTTCAGTCACACAATTTTTTCCTAAACCCTATTTCTGGGCTGGAGTAGGTGATCTTTTTTGTTATTCCAGTCAAGTACTTACTAAGAAATCCAATTCGTCATTTGTCCAGCCTAAAGGATTCTCTATCTTCTCAGTCAGAATATCAGAACTGTTTTCAACCTTTGACTTCAGTATCTCTGTCATCTCTAGATCCACTTTCTTTCTGGTCATTGAACACTATTTTCTAGGAGCGTAATTCTCCACTTTTTAAATCTGTCTTTGTAAAATTTACCCCAAGCCACAAAATACCCATGAGGAGATTTCCTCCTTGGTCTTTTAATTGTAGGTCTCTGAGCTCCACGGCACTGGCCTGCCCCAAAACTGGGTTTTTACTGTGGTAAAATATATGTAACAAAATTTACCGTCTTTCCCCTTTTTTTCCACTTTTTAAATTGGTTTTATAGATTAATGTGTTTCATTTTGGCAGTTTGTACATGCACATAACATGCTTCCGTCACTCTCATCCTTTGTCATCCCTTTTGCCCCACCTTTGCCCTAGTTTCTTATTTTTGGAGCATATATTTTGCTCATATCCATTCCCCTTATTACTGGCCCCTTACACTGCCTCCCCCACTTAATCCCTCCTTGTATAATAGTAGCTCTTCTATTTCTTGTCACCTTTTTTTGATTCTGCATATTGTGGAGAACATATAATATTTGTCTGTGTGAGTCTGGCTTATTTTGCTCAATGTGATAGTTTCCCTTTTCTTCCATTTTCCTGCAAATGACAGAGTTACGTTCTTCCTTATGGCTGAATAATATTCCATTGTGTATATACTCCACATTTTCTTTATCTATTCATCTGTTGATGGGCACCTGGGGTGGTTTCATGTCTTGGCTATTGTTAATTGTGCAGCAGTAAACATGAGTATTCACCATCCTTGCAGTATGCTGATTTTAATTGCTTTGGTTGTATACAAAGAATAGAGGGGCTGGGGATTTAGCTCAGTGGTTAGAGTGCTTGCCTAGCAAACACAAGGCCCTGAGTTTGATCCTTGGCACCAAAAAAACAAAAAACAAAAAACAAAAAAACCAAAACAAACATATGAAGAATAGTATAGCTGGGTCAAATGGTAGATCTGTTTTTAATTTTTTGAGGAACCACCATACTGATTTCCGTAGTGGTTGTACCAGGAGTGTAGAAGAGTCATCCCTGTCTCCCATCCTTACCAGTATTTTTGTTTTTTGTATTCTTGATAAAAGCCATTCTGATTGGGGCAAGATGGAATCTTAGTTTAGTTTTGATTTGCATTTCCCTAATAGCTAAAAATGTTGAATATTTTTTCATATACGTATTGGCTATTTATACTTCTTTTGAGAAGTGTCTGTGCAGTTCATTTGCCCTTCTCTTGGTTTTTTGAGACAGTGTCTTGTTAAGTTGCCCAGGTTGACCTAGAATTTGTAATGTTCCTGTCTCAGCCTCTAAGGGCTAGAATGACAGATATGTGCTACCACACCCAGTTCTGTCCATTTTGAAGTATACAATTGAAGCTGGACTTGGTGGTACCTTCTAAAAAGTATGGTTAAGGCTGGGTGTTGTGATGGCCACATGCCTATAATCTCAGTTACCCGGGAGGCTGAGGCAGAAGGATCACAAATTCAAAGCCAAACAAGAACTTATCTCAAAATAAAATGTAAAAAGAGATGGAAAGGTAGCTCAGTGGTAGAGCACTTGCTTTAGTATGTATTAAGCCCTGGGTTCAATTCCCAGTACTTCAAAAACAAAACAAAACTATAGTTAAACCAAAATTCACTAAAAGCTCTTCTGCAAATATTTACTTCTGTACTATACTATTTAGTATCTTTTAAGTCAAAGTTGATTTGTTGCCATATGGGAAAAACTGAAATCTGGAGTTACTCAGATGATCTGAGACAGATAGGAGAACTTAACTATCTCAGACCCCAGCTGCAATGGTCATTTTGCCCACATTTCTCTGCTCTTTAAAGATCTTTTGTTTATTTTCATCTCAAATAACCATTTTTCCTGCTGACAATGCTACCTGTTCTTAAAGAGAGCTGTTAGGATTGTTTTATCTTCATGCCTAAGGACTCTGGGAATCCTACAAGGATTTGAAGGCACCCTTGGGATTCCAGCCTAACAAAGTAGCTTTCTATAATATTGTTTTTTCCATTTAGATAATTTATGATGTCCAATGTATATTACCATCTAAGCTACCCATCTAAGCTGGCTTTTCAAAAACTTTCCCTTTTTTTTTTTGACATAGTAGGAATGGAACCTAAGGTTTTATGCATGCTAGCCAAATGCTGTACCAGAGTTACATATAGCACCATCCTTTTTAAAAATTTTTGAGACAGGGTCTTGCTAAGTTGCCCAGACTAGCCTTGAACTTGTGATCCTCTGATCCTCCTCCTTCAGTCTCCTGAGTAGCTGAGATTACAGGTGTGTGCCATTGTTTCCAACTTCAAAAAACTTTAACACTGCTCACTACTGTAATGAAAATCCTCAAATACCCGTGTATACTACACATTGTCAGATTTCTTCAGCTCTGGTCAGGTGTGGCTGAACATCCATACCACTGTAGCCGATTGCCCTGGAGAGTTGTAGGTGAGTCTTAAGACTTGTGATGAGGGATGACTTGCAAGCTACCTGCCTTCTGTCCTGACACCTGACGAGTCCAGTCATGTTGGCTGTGTTCAGTCCATTTCCTAACTCCTCTCACCTACAGGCGAAATGCAACACAAAAGGATAAGCGAATCTAAATGTTCCCAGTATTTTGAGGTATAGGAATCGCCTATGAAGTGTGGCAGACCTTTGAGAAATAGTATTATCAGCTGTTCTCTTTTGCTGTGGCTTTGGAAAACCTTTGGATTCTTCTACTGAAATTTGTTTGGGAAAAAAAAAATCTTTTAATGAAACAGTGTGAGTCACAAAGCAGCCACCCCTGCTCATAATAGCACTTCTCAGCAGGGGAATTTTTTCATAGCTGTTGGGGGAGGTACTTGAGTAGGCTGTGGATGATACATCCCTTGGTGGAACATAACCAGAGGCTGCCATGTCAGAAGTCTGGTGCATTCCATGCTGAGAGCAGCCCTGAATTCAAAGTGCAGGACGGCGGAACAGAATGGAGAAGTCTGTCTCAGTGAATGGCCATAGTAGCATGAACAATGAGATTGGAGCTTCAACATTCAAAATGTTTTAATGTTACAGTATAAACAGATCATGAAGTGGGTCAGAGGGTCAGAGGGCCAGAAGCCATGTACAGGCAGAACATTAGCTTTTGGGGTTATGGGATAGCTGTGGACCTAACGATGCTGTTTAAAGATCATGAATAGTTTCTTTCCTTTACTGTCTGCACCTCCTGTTTCCATATTGTGAAGTGGCAGCCTGCACTTGGCACTGACCATGACACCACTTTACAAAGAGTAGATTCATACAGTCTCATCTGTGTTCTTAAGATTTTAGATCTAAAGTACACAGCTTGAGTCTAAGTGCCTTTTTTTTTTTTTTTTTTTTTTGGTGCTGGGAATTGAACTCAGGGCCTTGTGCTTGCAAGGCAAGCACTCTAACCACTTAGCTAAATCCCCAGCCCCAATCTAAAGTACACAGAATGGCACCCAGCATAAATACATTACCCCATCATTTGTGGAATAGTGAACAGAAAATAGTTCTGGACATTCTAAGAGCTTAGAACAAGCCAAGATTATGATACCAGCATCCAAATCACCTACCTCAAATCTTCCTGCCAACCCAAGCCTCTATTTTAAATGTTGTCAACTTTATTGATTTGCAGTTCTTCTTTGGAACTCATGTCTAAGTCACTGTTTTGTGTAAGCTACAGATACAGGAAGGTCTGAAAGGTTTTTACAACTCTGTTAAGATTCAGAGAGCCGTGTCTGTCTCCCTTCCATGTTTTCCTGCCTTTGTACTTTTCTTCAAAGCCTTTTACCAGTTCCAAGTCTCCAGAGCTCAGTAAAGGGGAAGCAGGAAGTCAGTGTTTGATGCATAAGAACCAGCAACACCTAATAGAGAAAAGGGCACAAGAACAACACTGGGAGGGACAATCGTGGGCCTTGAGGGTACCAGCCTATAAAACTACAAATACTGTGTATCCTTCAGCAGTGACCTTTACCAACTCCTTCAATCAGGAAAAAGCAACAGGAATCTGTTGAAAGACCAGTTTTTCTTAGGTTATGTAGCAGAAAGTTCAACACTTTTATATAACAGCATCATTATGAGGTATCTTTTGCCTAAGGAGCTCAAAACATTTAAGGAGAAAGTGATAATCACTTTTATTAAGTAGTAGGAATTACTTCTCTATCTCTGTTCTATGTGAAGGTCTTTTGGGTACACCTTATGGGATCTAGGCAGGAGCCGGATGCATCCTTTTCCAGTTCACTTAGTAATGAACTCTATAAAGTTTTAGTCCCATGATTGCTGAGTGGAAAAGTCACAGAGGTTTGTGATGATTCAATTTTGGTTTCACTCACAAATTTCAGGAAATCAGATAGTTGTGTGACTCTGAATAAGAATTCTTTGGTGTCCGGAATGTTTTCTAAAAAATGAATTTATTTCAAGAATTCAAAAGGGGTAATATTCTTACTTATCAAGCAAATGAGTAACTAAAACATTACAGATGTAATTGTATGTATTCTCCCTGCTCCTGTTTTCCCCATCCCTCCTCAAAGGTAGTCACTGCCCTGACTCTCCCGTTTATCCTACTCTAGATGTTCACTTTTTCCTGCATGTATCTGTTTGAAATACTTGTTTTATCTATTTCATTTCATATAAACTTTATGTAAGCTATGTCATGTCTCTGACCTTCCGTATCTGTATATAGTATATACTGCAAGACAGATTCAAGATGTGTAAATGTACTTTACTCCTTATTGATATGATACATTTATTTTCACTGCTCTGTTTCATGATTTTACCACAAATATTGCCTTCTATCCTTCCTTGTCTTATCAGTGGATGTTGAAGTTATTTTCAGTTGCCTCAGTTCTTTTCCGTGTTTCTATACACACTACTAGGGCACAGTCTTAATCATGAAAAAACTGGGTCACAGGGGTGTATGTACATGTGTGTGTGTATCTTCAACTCTTAATATATATTGCCTAGTAGAGACTTAGTATAGCAATTTATGTTCCCAAAATAGCATGTTTTCATTGCTTGGTGTCTTTGCTAAAACTTGGTATTGTCATACCTTAATTTTTGGTGAGTTCTGGTGGGTGAGAATGGTATATCATTGTGATTTTGTTATTTATATACTTGATGAAATGTATTTATATGTAATAAATATATTAATACTTACATTTAATCATGTTTCATCTTTTGTGAAATAAATGCTTGTTTATCTCTTACCCATGTTTACGTGGATGATTCCTCCTTGCTCACTGGTTTACAATTTATATTTTTGTTTTGTTTTCTTTCTGGTAAATTCTTTGTTTTGATATGTAATACAGAAGTATCTTCTAGTTTGTAGTTGCTCTCTTTTACTCTCGTGATTTTCTGTAGTTTACTAAATGTTAACATGATTCACTAGTCAAGTGTTTTTTCTTACAGTTTATGCATTTGTGTGTTAAATATTTTCTTTCCCCGAGGTCACAAAGATACTATCATATATTTTCTTATAAAAGGTTTTAGATTTTGCCTTTCATATTCAAATACTTAATCCATGGAGAATTAAATTTTTTGAATAGGGTGAGATAGGAATAGATTTTCCTTTTTCCATATGAATAAACAGCTTTCCCAGCAGCCCCTTAGGAATAATAGAGTCTTTTCCCTGCCACTGGGCAGAGCCACCTTTGTCCTATGTCAAGTTTCCTCATAGGCATATTTGTTGCTGGGCTTTTTGTACTGCTGCATTGATCAGTTTGTCTATCCATGTGCTAATGTAGTACTCTCTTAATTGCTGTAGTAGTTTTATAATAGGTATTACTGTGTGGAAGGGCAAATCCTTTCACTGTATTTGATTCTTTTTCAAAACTGTGTTGGCTAAATGAAATTTCTAGAGGACAAGTAAGGGACTCTAGATAGGATCAACAGAATGGGTACAGAGTACCAGAAACTGCTGTTTGTCACTGGTATTCTCTCTTAATGATAGGACATCTGGCAAACCCACCCTAATGGGCAGTTTCACATTTTTCCCCTACTATATTATACAAACAATAACATTTCCCTGTTTCTTTGTATTGCAAACAACAGAATACAGTTCTGTGTGTTACAGATAACAATAAAAACAACAAAAACTGCTTAGCTATTTTTGGCACTTAATGTTTTCAGATGAACCCAGGGCCTTATGCTGGTGAGGCAAGCAATGTAACCACTGAGCTAAATCTCTAGCCACCGCTTTGTTAACTTCTGTGAGGAAAAAAACTGTTAGGATATTTATTGGAATTACATTGAATTTATCACTTGCTTCTTTATAAAATTGTCTATCAATGAACCTAATATGAGTGGGTTTACAGATATAAGAATAGAAATTTTTTACACTTTATTTAGATATTTTTAATTTTTTTTTTAAACTCATGGCATCTTTATTGTCACAGTGAGCGGGGTGCAGAGGGGCGCTTAGCCATGATAGAGGTGCAGGAGGCAGCCATGGAGGGTGTCTCTGTAGCTGTCCCACTGAGCCTGGTGCCGGAAATCATCCAGGGAGTGGGCAGACACCAAATACTAATTGATTTTTTTAATTTTTGAAATAATTTCAGACTTGCAGAAAAGTCACAGAACATCTACAAATATGTATTGCATATCTTTTGCTAAAATCCTCACATGTTACCAGACAGGCAAATAGTTGACATTTATTTATTTCTTGGCTCCGCACAGCAGCTTAAAGTCTTAATAAATAAAATTTCTCACGTCTGAGAAGCCTGCGTTGGTTCGCTCCCGGGAACGAGAGAGCCGTGTGATGTTCAGAGTGGTGCAGAGTCCGAAGGGGTGGCTGGGCCCAATACCGAGATTTCCTTCAGAGTCAATTGGTATCCTTACGTGAACCCAGAAAGGCCGGCTGCCACCTTCTGCTCCCGAGCGTGGTGCTCTGATGCGTTCTTTTGAAAGAGGGCCTTTGCCTTTCGGTGGAGGGTATTCTCAGCTGCACTTCAGATTAGCATGCTTTAGGGCTGCCTGAGAAGGGCTTCGGGCTTCCTGGAGCATTCTGAGAAGAGGCAGATGTTCTCTGGGGGGGGGTGCGGGGGGGGTGGTGTCAGGCAGAGTGGGGTAGTGGTTAAGGTCACAGTCCTGGTGCCCTACTACTTTAGGCGTGGACACTAGTGTTGCTGAGCTTTAGTTTTGAAACCTTGAGCAAGTAAAGGACCTAACAACCTTGTGCTTAATTTCTTTACTGCTAAAATGCAGCTGATAATAATAATAATTGTTATGTATTTACTATTATATGAATTAAATGAGTTTATAGGCATATCCATGTCACTCAAAACAGCACCCAGCAGGTAGAAAGTGATCAGTAATTATAAGCTTGTATTATTTAATGTTGTTAGACAAAGCTTTATCATTTTTTAGTATTAAATCTCTTATTAGATCTATCACTAGATACCTTGTACTTTTCTGGTTATTACTATAAGTAGTACCTTTTTACAATTTTCATAATTATTTCAGATTTCTTGTATATTCTTCAGATTTGTTGACCTCTCATAGATCTAATAGTTTTGTTTTCTTTTTCTTTTTCAAGGTCCTGGGCATTAAACCTAGAACCTTGTGCATGTTAGACAAGAACTCTACTACTGAGCCACATGCCTAGCCAGGTCTAACAGTTTGAATGAGAAGCTTATCATAGAAATCTCAGTGAATTACATCCTCTGCAAATGATGACTTTCACGTTCTTTTTTCTAATCCTTTTATGTGTCACTTCTCTTTCTTTATGATTTCTAGCCAGGCATGGTGACACAGGACTGCAATTTTAAAACTCAAGAGGGTATGGCAGGAGGATTGAGAGTTCCAGGCCAACCTGGGATACATAATGAGATCCTGTCTCATAACAAAACAAAACAAAAAAACAAAGATTGCTGAACCCACTAAGGTGGTACATACCTGTAATCTCAGCTACTCTGGGGCCCAAATGGCAAGATCACAAGCTTGAGGGCAGCCTGGGCGACATAGTGAGACTGTTTCAACATAGAAAATAAGAAGAACTAAAGATATTAAAAAAAGAAAAGAAAAGATTACTGGCTGGTTCCTCCGGTAAAAAGTTTATTAGAATCTGTAATCATGAGAATCTTTATTTTTCTCCCAATCTTAACAGGAATATTTCCTGTATTCGAAGTATTGGGGAGTTGGGGAGTTAGCTTGGTGGTGTAGCACTTGCCTAGCAGATGCAAGGCCCTGAGTTTGATCCCCAACACCAAACAAAACAAAACAAAACAAAAAAAAACCTTACTGTATATGGTTTTTCATAGATAGCATTTATTTTCTTCTATTCCTAATTGGCCAGATTGGGTATCACAAATGGGTGTTTTATTAAACATCTCTCTGTGTCTGTTAGCCAGTCATATAGTCTTTCATTTGTAAATGAGGTGAATTGTATTAATAGATTTTCTAATGTTAAAGTATCCTTATATTCTTAAAATAAACTGTTTGGTTGTGGGGTTTTGTTTTTTTGGTTTTTTTTGTTTGTTTGTTTTCTTTCTATACTGGAGATGGAACCCAGGGGTCTTACATGTGCTGGGCAAGAACTCTACCGGTGAGCTATACTCCCAGCCCTTTTATATTTTTTAGAGATGGGTCTTGCTAAATTGCCCATGCTGGCCTGGAACTTGGAATCTTTCTGCCTCTGCCTCCAGAGTAGCCGAGATTATAGGCATGTGCCACTGCTCCTGGCTGCATTTTTTTTTTATGTTTGCAAGCCAAGCACTCTAACTGCTGAGCTAAATCCCCAGCCCTGCATTTTTTTTAAAAATATTTAATAAGTTAATGTTCTCCTTTGGATGTCTGCACATGTTATGAAACTTCATTCATAATTTTGTTTTTATTACTGTCTTTTTCTTCTCTCATTATTAAGATTAATGTAACCTTTCAAAAGGAGTTGAGAAATGCTTGTTAGTTTTTTTCTAGAAGAATTTGTATAACGGCATATTAGTGTTCTGGCTGCAAACAGATGGCACACTCAGAGATGTAATTGAATCAGATTTAATGAAGAGACAGTTTACAAGGTGCGGGTAGGCTGAAAGGAGTTCTCATTCGATGATGGGTGAGGCCTGTGCCACAGTGGGAAACTGTCCCTCCTTCCCCCCCATCTGAAGGTTGAGGATAGGGAGTCGTTCAAACCTGGCAAGAATTGTAAGCTGGAAGAGATGTCCTAAAGGATCGTGGACTTACATTTAAGAATAAATTTGTTGCATTTGATGCCCAGTACCACAGAAAAGAGAAAGAAATTTTTGCCAGGCACAGAGGGAGCCAGGTAAAAAACATCCCCCCTACATCATCTTGTCCTCCAGTCTCCTGCTAGTGTTTCCTTCCCATTGGCCAAAGCCAAAGGTAGTTTAGGAGGCAGGGGAACCTGGTGCAGAATTGTTAGCCTCATGATGGCAGAACACAGTGGACCGTGGATCTGGACAGGACAAGCTGAGACAGATGGAGAATTGGTACTTTGAAAGTTGTTAGCACTCACATGTAAATTTTTCGGTAATATTATTTATTCCTGGAACTTTTTTGTTAAGTGAGTAGGTTTTTATCTGATTCAAGTTCTTTTGTATTATTGGCCTGTTGAGGTTTTCTTCGTCTCCTCCTTGCTGCTTCTTTTTTCTTTCTTCCTTTCTCAGTACTGGACACTGAACCTAGAAGTTAAATGCTAGGAAAGTGCTTTTCCCTGAGCTACATATCCAGCCCCCTGTGTCAGTTTTTAATTTTTTTGTATTTGGTTTTTCATAGGGTTAGATAGAGGTGATGGGGATCAAACTTGGGGCCTTGCACTTGGTAGGCAAGCTCTTTACTACTGAGCTAAATCCCCAATCCCCTCATGTCACTTTTTTTGGGGGTGGTGGTGCTGGGGATTGAACTTGGGGCCTTATGCCTACAAGGCAAGCACTCTAACCGCTGAGCTAAATCCCCAGCCCCGCCATATCACTTTTTTTGTTTTGTTTTGTTTTGTTTTGTTTTGTTTTGTTTTTTGGTGCTGGGGATCGAACTCAGGGCCTTGTGTTTGCGAGGCACACCCTGACCACTGAGCTAAATCCCCAGCCCACCATGTCACTTTTGATAAGGCATATATTTCAAGGCAGTCTCTGTATTTATTATGTCCCTATTTGCATTCCAAATATTGTTTATGTTTTTTCTTTTTATTCTTGTTCAGTCTTGCCAGAGGTCTATTTTATTAGCTTATTTTCAAAGGACTAGTTTTTGAGCTGGGCATGGTGGTGCATACTTGTAATCCTAGGACTGGGGAGGCTGAGGCAGGAGGATTGTGAATTGAAAGACCAGCCTGGGCTATATAGTGAGTTAAAGGCTGACCTGGACTAGATAGCGAGACCCTGCCTGAAGAAACCCAAAACAACAACAACAAAAAGGACTAGTTTTTTTTATTTTTGTCTGTTTTGTTGCCTTCACTTTTAACTGTATTTTATCTTTCCTTCTACTTTTCTTGGGTTTGCTTTATTTTTCTGGTGTCTGGCTTTTCCTGTCTGCATTTGCTTTAGAATTTCCCTTTGAGTACTTCTTTGTCTAGATCTCATGATTTATGATCTGTGATATTTTCCTTATCATTTAGCTCTAAGTATGTTTTAGTTTCTGTTTTGATTTGTTCTTTGAGTCATGAGTTATATACCATAGTATTTTTAAATTTTAAAAACTTTTTGAAGTTGACTTCTAATTTAATTGTACTAAACATAGTCACAGCATAGTCTATGTGACACTCCTTGGTTTTTATTGATATTTCATTTGCAGCATGCATAAATCAGTTTTCAAAAATACTTCATTTGTGCTTTAGAAGGTTGTATTTCAAGCTTATTAGCTGTGTTATTCAAATCTTACTAAACTTTGGTGTTCTTTTGGAGGGGGTGCTGGGAATCAAACTCAGAGCCAGTGTTTGTTTGCTAGGCAAGTGCTCTACCACTGAGCTAAATCCCCAACCCTTGGTATTCTTAATCACTGATTCCTAAGAGAACTATGTTAAAATCTCTCTGTGACTCTGAGTTTGTCAGTGTCTCATATGATTTACAGTTTTTTTCCTTTTGATATGAAGTTACTGTAAGTACATTGTATCTTCCTGGAAAATTATTTTTTTAGAGAGCATCTTTTTTTTCTTTTTGGTTCTGGGGATTAAATACAGGGCCTTTGCAGGCCCTTTTTATTTTGGAGACTAGGTCTTGCTAAGTCACTAAATTACCCAGAATGGTACCTTAAACTCGTGACCCTCTTGCCTCTGCCTCCCAGGTGTTGGGATTATAGGGGTGCACCATCATGCCCAGCTCCAACTATTGTGTAGTTTACAATTTAAATTAATTTTAAAACACCATGATTACAATTGTGTTACTTTAATATTTGATTTAATATTTTATTATATATCTTACTAAATATATTACTATTTAATATCTTACTTTGTTGTCCATATGTTTTGTTTGCATTTTGCTTTCTTTCCTGTCTTCTGTTAGACACTTTGGGTTTTCTTTATCCTATACTTCCATCCATACCTTTCTCCCCTCCCTACCATCTGGAAGCTTTCAGTTCTTTTAGAAGTGTCTCTTAAATTTTTGGCCTGCTTACTTCAATGAAATCTAAAGTTAAATCATTATCTTCACTCTCTTCCCAAATAAGAACCCACAGTTTGTCTTACACATTGCTGTGGTTCAGGGTTATAATTCTACTTTGTTTTCATACCCTAGAATTAGTTGTTGCTATTCTTATTTGATAACGTCTGCCTGTTTGGACTCATCCACCTGCTCACCCCTTTCTCTGCCTACCACCACTTCTTTCATCATATTTCATCCTTCTGAGCTTTATTTCCTGCTGTCAGAGGTAGGCTAGAACTTTTTTTTTTTTTTTTGTGGTGCCGGGGATCGTAGAACTTTTTTTTTTAAGTCTACTAGAGCTAAATTCTTTTTTCCTTTCCTAAACGTGTTTTGTCATAACCATTGGATAACTTGACTGAATATAAAAGTCTGGGTTTGTAGTTACCTTTTGTGTTTTAAAAAATAATTAGACAAGGTAGCCCTGTTTCATCATCTAGCTTTTCTGATGTTGCAGTTGAGAAATCTACTTTTCAGCTCTGAGAGCTAATCTTTTTTTATTCCCTTATTGCTTTCTTGTCTTTTTGTTCATGATGTTCTGCAAATTTACTGTCATATTGTTCCTGTTTGAGTTACTTTTATATGTCCTGCTTAATGTTTGTTTTCAAATATGAGATTTCATGTCTTTCAGAACATCT
This sequence comes from Hystrix cristata, assembly GCA_004026905.1. Taxonomy (NCBI): domain Eukaryota; kingdom Metazoa; phylum Chordata; class Mammalia; order Rodentia; family Hystricidae; genus Hystrix; species Hystrix cristata. Next base: position 80,970 of record PVJO010001037.1, read on the forward strand.
AAGAAATTCTCATTCATTTATGCCTTCCAATTTTACCTTTCTTTCAGTCTCTTCCATTTTTCTCTTTGGAAATCTTGGATGTCAGATATTGGACTTACTTATTCTACCCTTCATGTTTCTGAAATGTTTTTCCAGTTCTTTGTGCTGCACTCTGGGTAATTTCTTAATCTCTTCCATTTAATACTTTCATTCTTACTTTTATATGGTTTTTTTTTTTTTTTTTTTTTTTGGTACCAGGGATCGAACTCAGAGCCTTGTGCTTGCAAGGCAAGCACTCTTAACCACTGAGCCAAATCCCCAGCCCTTCATTCTTACTTTTAACCTATGCACTGAGTTTTATGTGTCATTGAGCTACATCTTAAATTCCTTGAAATAATTTAGTGGGTTGTTTGCTTATTGCCTTTTTGAGGGGGGATGCTGAGATCGAACTCAGGGCCTTGTACTTGCTAGGCAAGTGCTCTATCACTGAGCTAAATCCCCAACCCCCTGCTTATTGCCTTTGACTGTGTAAAAACAAATAAAAATGAGCAAATCACTGTGTGTACATTTTTCTTGTTTGTCCTCTTTGGGAGAATGAGTGAGATTGGCTGGCTGCTTTCTGTTATGTTCTCTTCCTACTCAAAAATTCCATGAAGACTTATCACTCTGGCGTCATACTGTTGAGCAAACATGCACTATGAACTGGGAGGCAGGAAGCTGGAGCCCAGCATCATTTCGTGCCTCTCTCCCAAAGGAAGAGCAGCTCCTGAGTCATGTAGGGAAACCTTTCAGAGTTGTGCCCCTTGGGGCTCACAGCTGCAGCGGGGACCTGTTTCTATGGCAACTGAAAGCTTAACTCTTCCTCTGTTCTCAGAAGTGACAGAGAAAATTTTAGAGTGTTCCACATTCTAGGCAGGCTGATTCATTCTCTCCTTCTAGACTGTACTGTCCAGTACAGTAGCCACTAGCCACAGGTGGATGGTTAACTTTCAATTAATTAAAATTAGTGAAAATTTAAAATTCCATTTCTTACACAGCTGCAATTCCAGGGCTCAGTACCCCCACATGGCTGTTGAGTACTGTAATCAGACAGCACACATAAAGGATACTTTCACCATTGTAGAAAGTTCTATTGGACAGTGCTGTTCTAAACATTTCCACAGTATTATAACAGTAGATGCAACTGGTAAATGTGTTGGGTCAGAAAATTGATCAAGAGAACCTGGTGAATTCACCAGGTGCTGCCCAGAATCCAGAAGGCTCTTTTTAGAGTTACTGCCACTCTGTACCATCTTCATGTAGGAAGAATTCAGGGATGGTGTTGCATTCCAAGAAGAACCATTGTTGATCTCATCAAGTCTACTCATCTTACCAAAATTTGGTACCATAAGATAAGAAGGGAAAGTAGGTAAATTAAAAGGTGGATGAACTCTTAAATAAGCTTTGAGGAAAATGGAGAAAAAAAATTCTGTGTGGGTTTACTGATTTTTTGTAACTGTGATTAAGCTGAGAATGGGGAGGACAGGTTTGTGAATTGACTAGAGAAAACCACCCCAAGATCTTATTACCTGAAATTTGACTCAGGTTAGAAATTCTTTATAATGAAATCATCATTTCTCTCCACCCCCTTAAATTGCCATCTTATTTTTTTTTTAGTTGCTATAGAGTTAAAGGTTCTAAAGAAAGGAGATGCATACACACACCCCCCCAATATAGTATCTAGTGTCATTTCATTGACTAGAGACAAACCTGGCTAAGAACATTGTGGGTCGCACCAGCCTTGGCCCCCACAGGCTGTGCAGAAAGGGAAAAACTACTGTCTCTAACTTTGTTTTTTGCTTGTGGCAGATACTGCTACAATTTACTTCACTCTTTTTATAGAGCTCTCCAAGGACAGCACAATACTCCCAGGTGCCCACAATCCATACAAAGTGCTGGAACTGACATGTGAGACTAAGCCTGTTAACTGTCCTTCATTATGGATTTGGGGCATGGAGTTGCTGTTCAGAGAAGGGATATTGTCGTTGGTGCTTGTAGAGTGCCCATTATGAGCCAAATGTGTTTGTTGAAAAAGTGAAAAAACAAAAGTCTATCCTGAGTATTTGTGGCCCATGGGACAGAGTGGGTACCCTAAGTAAAAGTTTAGTGAAGATGAGGATTTCAAAGGTAGTATTGGGGGTAAAGATAAAGGTTTGTAGTGAAAAGAGAGTTTAGCACTTAGTTCATTCTGGTGATTTTTGAGTTTGGCAACAGTGACTTGGAGTTGACTTTCTGGAAGAAATTAATCTGAAAGAAAAAAGATGATTCCTAAGCCAACAGGGAAGTTTAAAAAGAATTCAGAGGCAGCTTTTGTAGAAGGAAGAAGTCATTAAATGTCTTAGAAAGGATGATGAACTAATAGGTCCTCTGCAGAAACATAAGTTAACAGAACTCTGTGGTTTCTAAGTCAGTGGTTTTTGTTTTTTAAGCAAATCTTGAAACAAAGTTTCTCCCTAGTTTTTCCTCATTATAAAAATCATCAGAATATTCACTGTAAAAATTTCAAACAGTAATGTAGAAAAGGAAAGTTGTCTTCCCTTCATGATCCCTTTGGTATGTATATCTCCAGATGTTTGCCTATATGCATGAATGCCTGTGTAAAGCATTAGAAAAAGTGCATTATGCTTGTTTCACAACTCGGGTTTTTTTTTTTTAATGTCCTCTTTATTGTTTCCTGTCATTCCTTGCATGTGATTGTATTTTGTTTTGTCCTTGTCTTCACTGTAATTTCTGGAAACTTGTCCTGGAAGTTGCACCTATTTACAGCAAATCTCTCTTCCATCATTCTCCAGCCATTGTGCTGTTCTGGGTAAATTCCTGATAAGACCCTTCTTGTTAGGGAGACCATATCTACCATCTCTGTAAGTTGTTATGAGAACACAGGGAAAGATTGCATAGCACCTCCTATGAGCTTAGTTTCTTCTTAGGGAACAATTGAATTATAAACTACAAAAACCCAGAGCTTGGTCCAACTGCAGGGAACATTTGGTAAATGAATAGCTTGAGGCTGTAGGATTGGTAGGAACCTTTCTTCTCTCCCAGGCCTCAGTTCTAAAGCAATCTGAGCATGTCTGACTTGTTCCCGGGTTCACTGCTTCCTTTCTGTTTTTCTTTCTGGCGAGATGATTGCTTCTGCTAGTGCTAGACTAGAGGATGAAAATTTTTTATCTTGGATCCACAATCTGAGCAGCTCTAAACGAAAAGGCTGGCCTGTAGGGGGACATTTCAGGTCAGGTTGAGAGGCAGAAAGTCCTGCGTCTGCACTCGGCTGGATGCTTTTGCTTCCTTGATGTGCAGACAGAAACTGAAATGGGCAATGTGCTGGGGCTGGGAGCTGGGACAGCTGGCATTGTAGTGCATCAAGGGGTCTTGTGTGGGATTGAGCTGCTGGCCACACAGTCTGAGTAGCTGTCAGGTGACAGGCTAGCATGTGTCCTGATTTTCTTCCCACCTTTAGTCACCAGTAGATAATAAAATGACCGGTAATCAAGCATCTTACTTGAGTTGTAAAAGAACTTTTATCCGTGCCTGAATGGATATATGAAGTATTCCTAAATAAGAAAAAGCACCCTTTTAAAGGCTTGGTGTTTGCTTTTGAAAAAGATGTTGCTATTACTTGTGACTATCTGAGGCCAACCATGACAGCAAAAGTAAAGGCACTGACCCAGAACCTGGAAATAGAGTTGAGAAAGAAGTTGAACCCGTTGCCCAATGGCAAGGTCACTGTAGGCTTCCAGTGAGCTCAACTCCTTTTGGGATGACATGTGTCATTTCCTCCATTCCCACACAAAGAAGAGAAATGGGAGCAGATCAGGAAAAGTACTTGGAAAAATTCTGTAATAATTTGGACCTCAGCCAGGCTTAATATTTGAATGTTTGAGCTCCTCCTATTGAGACTCTTGCTTTCATAACAATCTGTTTTTATTGGTTAGTGTATCTTTTTGAAATAAGAAGCAACTAGAGTGGTAACAGATAGTAATATGTAATAACAATTTTTGTTTTGTTGAAACCAGGTCTCACTTCATAGGTCAGGCTTGCCTTGAACTGACTCTGTAGCCCAGGCTGGCCTCAGACTCACAGCAGTCCTCCTGCCCCAGCTCCCAAATGCTGGGATTATAGGTGTATGCTGTGGTATCCCGTTTGTAATAACAATATTTCTAATAGCAGACATTTATTTACTGTTTACTGTCTGCCACCCTTTTTAAAGAGCTAACCTGTATTCACTCTCTGGATCTTCAGCCTGTGAGGTGGTTACTGTTATCATTGCCATTTGGCAGGTAAGAAAACTAGGCCCCAGCATGAGGGAACCCCCCTAAAACTTTATACACCTGGAGGGTGTTATGGCTCTAATAAATGGTACTGCATATTCTTATTAAATAGCAATCACTTTGGGTGTCAAAAATACAATTGTAGAAATCTTTTTCAGTCCTACAGCCTTCCTATCATTTATGAGCTTATAGCATTCTTCGTAATTTCATAAAATGGTGATGAAATAAAAGTTTCTTTACCATGTCCACCATAAGAGACAGCACTTCGGACTGCTTTTTTCCCCCTCTGTCAGAACATCGGTCCTCTCAACCATCTTTGACTCCAGCAGACCTACATTCCATCAATCTCATTTCCTTCTCCCTGCCTCTCACCCTCTCATGCCTCTCTTTTCCTCTTTAGCTTAAATTCTGTGGTCAGTCGTTATAGTCAACTGCCTTGTGTAATACACTCTCAGCCCCAGAGGGGAACTCTTCTGCTTTGTCTCATTTGCTTGGCTTAGTCACAGCTGCAGTTTAATCCACTCTCTGCCTCTTTGGGAGTGTTGTCCTGGGCTGGAAGAAACCCCAAGCGTATTCACCAGCTTACTCTTAACTCCTGATCACTGACCTCCAGCCTTGATGCCGCCTGAGACTCCTGCTGTTTTCTCATAGTGCGTTTCTTCTCCAGCCTCTAGGACTTGCTCCAAAACTTCTCTCTTCTCAAAACTCCCTTCTTAGCCTTTGCTGGCGGCCTTACTTTCTACTTCATTGAGAAAACAGTTAACCATTGCCTCACTCCTGTTTTCCCTTTTCCTGTACCCAATTACTGGCTGTCTATGTGCCTTGCAGGGGTGGATACCTCCACTTGTAAATTAGATTTCAGCCTCACTTGTGGAGTCTGAGTTGCTCGCCAGCCTACCTTTGCTTTCCATCCTAAATTTGGCTTTCCTTTGCCACGTTCCTGCCAGGATACAGACTGCCAATATCTCTTCCATCTTGAAAACAAATTCAATCTCCTGATTCTACTGTCCCTGCAGATATGACACCCATTTCACTACTTCCTTCTGTAGCAAAACTCTTTGAGTCCTCTTTTCTCCATACGTTAAATTTTCTTCCATTCTCCTTGAACTCACTCCAGTTAGGCACTGCCTTTGCTATTCGATTGAAACTGCTTTTCTCAGGGTCACTGAGAACCTTCATTGTTGCTGAACCCCATCATCAACCCATTCATCCATGTTTCTTAATTTGAGAAAGGCAGCTGCAGCTGACACAGCTGGTGTCTTCTCTTGAACTCCTTCTTCACTTACTTCTGGTATCCCACACTCACCTGTTTCTTCCTGCTCAGTGGTTGACCTGCCTCCATTGCTGATTTCTTTGCTGATTTCTTCCCATCTCTCTACTAAGGTGAAAGGGCATGGAGGCCTAGGCCTTGTGCCAGTTCTCATCCTTTTGTAAATCCCTCTTTTCTTCCCTTCTTCGCTTCCCTCTCCTTCTTCCCTCCCTTCCTTTGCCCCTTCCTTCCTTTCTTCCTTTTTCCTCCTTTTTTGGTTTCCCTGGGTAGGTACAAACATCCTTTCAGTTTCATTTTGGCTTCTCTTGTTAGGTTAAAAGTTGAAATTTAGATCATTGATTTTTAAACACTTTTTTGTTTGTTTGTTTTGCAGTACTGGGGATTGAACTCAGGACCTTTGTGCTTTTGTGCCGAGCTGTATCCCCAATTCTTTGATTTTTTAATTTTGAGACAAGGTCTTGCTAAGTTGCTCAGATGGAACTGGAACTTGTGATTCTCCTGTCTCAGCCTCCCAAGTGCTGAGATTACAGGCATATGCCACTGTACCTACCCTTTTTTTTTTTTAATCAGCATTTAAAGCTACAAATTACTGTGCTTTATTTAACTTTTTTGGGTATTATATATTCCATAAATTTTGATATATTGTGTTTTTATTTTCATTCATCTCAATATATTTCTTTCTCTACTATGATTCATAGGTTATGAGAAGTATCTTAAATAATTTCCAGATATCTGGAGATTTTCCGGATGTTGTTCTGGTATGAGTTTTTAGTATAACTCTGTTGTGATCTGAGACACATTTTGCAGGATTTGAGAATTGCTTTAGGGCTCACCGTGCATTATTGCTTGGTGAGTGACCCACCATTTGAAGAGAATGGATCTTCTGTTGTTCTTAGGTGGATTGTTTTATCAGTGTCAGTTCTATTTGGTTGTTTTTTTTAGGTCTTCTAAAACTATACTGGTTTTCTGTCTCCTTGTTTTATTAACCATAGAGGGAAGACTGTTAAAAAAGTACTCCAGCTTTCTTTTTCTAAGTGCTTGTATGGTTATCATTGCCAGTTATTTTACTTGTAACCTATCAGTGTTGAAAGAGTTTTTCTTGTGGAAAGTATATATAATTTGGCACTCAGGAGGCTGAGGCAGGAAGATCACGAGTTTGAGGCCGGCCTGGGCTACATAGCAAGAGTCTTGTTTATTTGTTTCTTACTTCTGTCCTCCCTCCCCCCCTCTTTCTTTTCTTACCTATCTTTTTTTCTTTTTTCTTAACTGTTTCTCCCCTCTTTTCCTGTCTTCGTTTGGATTTTTAAGAAGAGTTTTTAATTCCATTTTATCTCCACTATGGGCTTAATAGCTTTATCTCTTTGGCTTATATGCAGATGTTCTAGGTTTTACAGTATAGATCTTCAACTTATCAGTGTGCCTTCCATTAGAATTATTTTAATTAATGTGCAATGTATGAACTTTAAAGCGGCTTTCTTCCATTTACTCCCTTTAGTGACCCTGTCTCAAAATGAAAAGGAAAGGCCGGGGTTGTAGCTTAGGGCAAAGGGCCCTTGGTTCAATCTCCAGTACCAAAAAAGACAAATGTGCACTCCCAGCCTTCAGCAGATTCTAAGCTTCTGCCCCAGCCCCAGATTCTTCAGAGAGGAGTGTGGGTGAGTAGGCCCTAAATAATAAAATCCAGAGTTCACAGTTCATGTAGTGAATATATGAAGTAAGTTACAGTAAGAGCTCAGATCATATGAGGTTGACACATGAAAAGCACACATAGCCTCTTTTTTTTTTTTTTTTTCTATTCTGTGCTTCAAGTGGCTAAGAAGGTGAGTGAAATTTAGTATAACCAAGACAGGTGAAGGCTGGGCTATAAATAACAGAGGCTGCCGTTATTAGTTTAAAGCCAGTTAGCATAGTGGGTTCCACTTATGTAAGAATCAAGAAGGATCATGCTGGAAGTCTTCAGTCTCCTACATCCTAGCAGAACTAAGCTCTAGCCGCCAGCGTCTTTCTGAATATGAAAACTGTCTACTCTGTTGGAACTAAGACTTCCCATCTCAAACGGTAGACTCAGGGACCTGTTGCTTCCGAGTATTGAAGTCTTCACTAGTCAGCCCTCAGGAGTGAGGATCATTAAGACTTGTTTAGCTGCCTTGGACTCACAGCTAATCTCTGCAGCTCTCCTTTTAAGGAGCCGTCTCTAGACAAGCACGGCCTGTTCTCTGGCAGCTAAGCTATCTGCTCTCTCATCCAAAGAGCTTTGGGCAACTCATCCAAAATGTAGAAGCAACTTAATTCATTTTGTGTCAGCTGTTGTGATTTTATGTGTTTTAAAGGGACACTAATACCTGTATGGTACAGGATTTATGAGTAGGATTTGTCTAGTGTACACTTGGAAGGTGTGTATTTGTGTATACCTACACGTTTTTAATTCCCTTAGTCACTGTGAACTGAACCATATGTGATTCAGTTTCTTTAATGTTGTGTGAGAAAATCCTTGGGCTATGCAACACCCTTATAGCTCCAGTTGCGTTGGTTTGAGATATGAGAGAAAGGGGTTGTGAACTCGATATTTCTTGAGTACCTGTTCTGTGCCAGGCACTGGGGTAGTACTTTTTTTTACACACATCTTCATTTTTCCGTAGAACAGTCCCAAGTGATGGGAGGAAATTCTTCCTGTTTTATAGATGGAAAATGACAGAGCGAGAATTTGAATCTGTCTAAATCCAGTATCATTTTTTGCAGCCTTCATGGTAGGTTGCATTTTAGATGTATTGGGTTTGAATTCTGTCCACCTATACAGCTGGCAGGAAGTGTTGGTAGAGGGAAGGGTAGAATGGAAGATACTGTTGCGAGCCACACCTTCCGAGTCTTTTGTTCTTCTTTCAATAAATTCTTAAGAGGGGGACCACACTGATAGGTTGGTGTGTATAATGGCAGTCTGGTACCACTTTATTTTCTTTGTTAAACAAGGCATTGTGGAGGTACTCAGTTTTTGTTTTGTTTATTTTTGGATAAAATGGAGGTTTTTGTATATATTGGAGATTAAACCTGGGGCCTCACACATGCTAAGCAAGCACTCTACCACTGAGCTATACCACCAAGTCCAGAGATTGTGTGTGTGTGTGTGTGTTTTGTGATGGGGTCATGTTATGTGACCTAGGCTCACCTGAAACTTGAGATCCTCTTACTTCAGCTTCCTGTGTGCTAGGATTGTAGGTGAGCAACACTGTGCCCAGTTTAAAATAGTCAGTTTTGTTGTCATTTAGTCTTCACTCTACTTGTTTGTGGGTATATGCTCACTTTGTCTCTTGTTTGAATTCCCATTTCCTTCCAATGATTCCTTTACAAAAAATTTAAAAGTTTTCTAGATGCTTAATCTATGAGTAGAATGTGCTTAGAGGAAGAAAAGTAGTGTGCTGAAAACTTCTCAGCTACTGATTTTAGTCAGCATGGCCCTTGGAAAGGATATAAAACATTTGTGTACTTGCTTTTTGAATGTAAATTTGAGAAGCAACAGAAACCTTTCGCTGACAGATGTGGAAAAGTCTGTGGTGAGGGAGTAAAGTGGATTTGGCTTCTTGTGGACATTTATTTTACCTGGCAGATGGATTTCAAGCTCTCATCCCTGAGGTGTGGAGACCAAATCCATATGTGTTGACTGTGACCTCTACGTATCATTTACCTACAGGAATGTTCCAGGGCAGACCTCGAAACCTGTTTTGTTGACTGTTGTTAGGTAACAAAGCTTCTCTCAAAACTTAATAATGTGAAGCTACAGCCATTTAATACTTGATCATAATTCTGTGACTCAGGAATTCAGGCAGGGCTCAGCTGGGTGGTTCTTCTCTGTGTGGCAACAGCAGAATGTCTCCTGAAGTTGGAGTCAGGTAGTAACTGTAGCTGAAAGATCTTAGATGGCCTCACACAGTTGCCACCTTGGGTTGGCTCCCCCACCCCGCCCCCCTTAGCTCACTTGGGGTTTGTTCTGTGGCAGCCAGATCCCAAGAATGGGCATTCTAAATAGCTAAAGCAGAACTTGCAATTGTTTTAGGGCCCAGACTCTGAAGTTACATAGTGAAGCTTCCTCTACCATCTGTTGTTCAAAACAAAAATCTGGCCTGGTACTTTTACAAAGAGAAAAAGAGAAGACATTGCTGAAGACCCTAGGAGATAGAAACATAATCTATCTCAGAATTTTTCTGTAGACGTAGTGAGTCCTACTCCAGGCTGATAAAGATGCACTTAGGAAAATCCCATGCGTGCGTTCTTCCGGGCCTGTCCCCCTGCAGTCTGACTTTGGCTGGTGCAACATGGCATGTGATACTGGGTCCACCCACTTCTTTGAGCTATACCAGTAAGAGAAATTGATAATAATTTAACTGGTGTTACATTTTCTTCTAGAATACAGTCGCTCTTATAGAAATCTTCCCAAACTGGGGCTAGGGTTGTAGCTCGATGATAGAGCTCTTGCCTAGCTCATGCAAAGCCCAGAGTTTAATCCCCAGCACTACCACAAAACAAACAAACATACCCCAAAAAACCCAAGAGAAAATCCCACCCCATCTATTGTGGTACACACTGATATTAAGTACTACTATTTGTATATTCACTGGTGAATTCCTGCTGAGAGACATAACCTCTTTCTGTCTAACCTCTGTGTTGAGCAGTAGGTATTTGTTAAATCTTGGATTAGAGCATTGAAACTGGCACTAGTACCATTACCAGTACTAGTCAGAACTTACACAATCCTGTTAAAAATTTGGAGAAAAACACGTGACCATTAGATTCAACTTGAAATGTGGCCTGAACATCCCTAAAAGAGAACATTTTTAAAAATATGAAAGCATATTTATTAATCTATTTCCCTATAGTTATTTAGAAAAGCCTAAGGCCAAAACTTTCTGACATTGGAATGTTTAAAATACAGATAATTTTCTATGTCCTTCTCAACACAGAGCACATAGCTTTTCCTCTTCAAAGTCCTTCTGAAACCATTGGAGCTAACGGTGTGGTAGTGTTATAGCTTGTGGAATGCTCAACCACAAGGCTGATCATAGTAAGACTCTTCCTGACCCCTGTAAGAATTCTAGATTCTTAGCACCCTCCCTCACCCCTACCCCTACACCCACACCAGTGTTCGAACCCAGAATTGGTTGACCACTGAGCTACATTCCCAGCCCCAACTCTTTATTTTTTATTTTGAGACAGAGCCTTACTAAGCTGCCCAGGGTGGCCTTGAACTTGCACTTGGGGTCTTCCTGCCTCAGCCTCCCAAGTAGCTGGGATTACAGGCATCTGTCACTGTGGCACAGTGCTTGCCTAGCATGTGCAAGGCTCTGGGCTGGGTTCCATTCTTACATGCCCTAAAATTCGAGAAGCTCCACTGTGGAGGAATCCATTTCTTATTTCTGTGGCTGAAAACTACATTTCTACTAGAAAATACCCCCAAAGATTTTCATTCACTGTGTGTAGGAATCTGCAGTTAGGTACCTTCCAGATATGTAGGGTTATCAGTGGTGATGGTGATTGTTTTTAAGATGAGGTGTGATTTATATACCATAAGATTCATCCATTGGAAGTGTATAACCCATTGATTTTTAAAATTTTTATTTGTGTATTTTTATTTTTGGTGCTGGGGATCAAAATTCGGGTCCTTGTGCTTGATAGGAAAAGATTTTTTTTAAAAAAAACTAAATGTATACAGTCCCTCAGCTATCACTAAAATCCAGTTCTGTAACACTTCCATCCCCAGAAATTTCCCTTAAATCTGTTTACAGTCGTCTCTGTTCCACCCTCATTCTCAGGTGATTGCTGTCGCTCTACATTTGCTCTTTCTGGATATTTCATATAAATTAAATTATCCATGCCAGATATGGTGGCACATGTCTGTATTCCCAGCACTTGGGAGGCTGAGGCAAGAGTACTGCCGTGAGTTCAAGGCCAGCCTGGGCTATATAGTGAGTTTAAGGCCAGCCTGGACTGCACAGTGAGACCCTGTCTCAAAAGAAAAAAAAAAATCCAATATGTTTTCTTTTGCATGTGGCTTCCTTCACTTGCATGGTTTTTTGTTTTGTTTTGGTGCTGGGGATCAAACTCAGGGCCTTGCGCTTGCTAGGCAAGCACTCTAACCACTGAGCTAAATCCCCAGCCCCAGTATGTTTTTGACATCCATATGTTTGAGCATGTATGAACCTTAGAAATTTGATTGTTAAATATTACTCAGTTCTGTGAATTCATCTCATTTCATCTGTCCATTCACCGTTGATAGACTTTTGGGTTGCTTCTAATTTGAGATAGTTCTAAATGATGTAGTTATGAACATTCATGTTTATATGTGGACATATATTTCTATATGTTAAGTTTATGTTTCACCTCTTAAGAAACTGACAAACTGGCTGGGCATGGTGGTGCATGCTCCCTGCTGTTTGGGAGGTTACAAAAAAATGAAAGCCTCGTGTAGGTCCACCCTTGACATTTTGATGTTCTTTCTGGTTAGAAATGTTAAGTTTTGAAAGCAGACCACAGCCAACTCCACTTCCCTCTGAATTACACTTTGTTACTTTGCCTCATGGTCTCACTGATAGCTGGCACTCAGTATATGTGGATAAGAGTGGAAGAGTTTCTACGACTGAGAACATGTTGAGGACTATACTAACCAATCTCTCTAGTGTTTCTTTTTAATCTCCTGTTTTGGTTTTTTTTTTTTTTTTTTTTGTACTGGGATTGAATGCAGGCAGGGTCTTCACGTTGAGCTATATCTTCAGCTCAGCTCTTTTTTTTTTTTTTTTTCCAATTTTGAGACAGGGTCTCACCAAGTCACTAAGTTGTCACTGGGCTCAAAGTTGAGATCCTCCTGTCTCAGCCTCCCATAGTGTTAGGATTACTGGTGTGTGCCACCACACTGATAGAGCCGCCCTTATTTTAAGTCCATCTTTCTACCAGTGAGTTTTGGACTAACTTGGCCAAGTCTGGTTCCCTCTGCCCTGAAGGACCAAGAAGCTTTGAGATCGACTGCTTTTATCAGATGTTTTTTTAACACCGTGTTCTTGCCTAAGCCTGCAACGCACTATCACTTAGACTAGTCATGCTTTTATCTTTTCAGAAGGTTTTGAGAGGAAACTCACACTACATTCTAGTACTTTCCTTCCTCAATTTTATTTTGGGAAACATTTTATCTCTTTCTTGTAAAAATTGACTGTTCATCTTTTAACACTTCAGGTGTGTATTTCTTTTGAACAGGCTACCTTCTAAAACTGAATTTTTATCTTCCTCCTTCTTCATGAGGCCTTTTGTGTTGGATTCATTTAAACTCAACTAATATTTACTGATCATTTAATTAGGTAAGTGCAAGAATCATTTGGATCCTAATAAATGTTGAGAAATAGATTAAACATGGTTTTTGCCTTCATAGAGCTTACACTCAGGTCAAAGTACACAGGTACTGTCAGTGCACACGTAGCTGGAGCAGGCAGCCTGTGAGGTCGGGAGGATGCCAGGGCAGGTGGAGGACTGGTTTTCCAAGGAACCTGTTGTACATCAGGAGCTTCCCTCGCTTTATAGTTTTAAAAAACACGGTCTGGATTTTCAAAATGTAACTCTTTTGGTGACTTATATGTCTCTGTTCCTAGGTGTAGGGCAGAAGATCTCGTGACTTTCAGGCATCCTTCACTTCTGGGGCTCACTCTTCTTCTGTCACCAATTTCACAAGGCTGTAGGCTGGAGGGTTTTTTTGGGAGAGGGTGCTGGGGCTCGAACTCATGGCTAAATCCCCAACCACTAGGCTAGAGTTTTGATTGCATTAAATGGGATACAGTTTTCCCTTGGAAAAGGGACTGTATATGGAACAATTGAACCATGAGGGACATACTTATATATAAATGGAATAACATAATAGTTTAAGCACCTTGACTGTTATTTAATTTAATATAATTCACCAAGGAGAGCTTAGTCTGGAGCTGTCACCCGTGGGCCTCTTAAAAGTGGAAGTGTTTTTTCTAGCATTGCTTAAAACTTCAGCCAGAGGGAGGAGGTGGCAGAGAATTTGAAACAGTGAATCTGTTAGTGGCTACCTCTTCCCTTCTGGTGCTGCAGGAAACCCTGTCTCTAGCAGAATCTCCTGGCAGGTGTCCTGACTGGATCAGTGGGTGGTGCTTCTCTGGTGCTTCTCGAGGGCCTGGCTTAGGCACGTTCTTTGGGCACATGGTGTGAGAGTTTTGTTTGTTTTTAATTCAATCCACACATGCAAACCATGTTCCCCATGCTAGTACCAGAATAACTCTGGCCAGGGCTCAAGAAAAGCCTGGTAACTGACCTAAAATTAAATGCATAAACTCTGCCTGCCCTTTCCCTTTTCTTTTTGGTTTAGGTATTCTTGACCCTTTTTTTGTCCAGGACAAAGCTGGGAAGGAGAAAAGCTGAGTCATTGTCCTAGCCACAGAGAGGGGAATGAATGAGTGAGGAATGTTACTGCTAAAATGCATAGGTGAAGCCAGTGAAAATCTTGCCGGGTGTGAGTATTTTTTAACTTAGCAGTAAAGATGCTATGACATTATCGATTGCTGGTTTCATCCAAGCTGTCCAAGGTAGTATTATACTTGATCTGAGCCAAATGGCCAAGAGGCAGTTCCATAGCAGTTTAAACTTGACTCTGAACTGTACTGCTCCTGGTGTGTGCGGCCATCCTGCTCCTTGTGCTGAGCTGAGTTTGTGTTTAATGAGCTCACTGAGGAGGCCCAGGTGAAGAATGTGTTCTATTGATCCCTGACACCTTTCAGATTATAGGAGATCTGTGAAACCATGAAAAAAAGGGCTCTAAGGTCAGTTTTATTCTGGGTTCAAAATAAATTACTTTCTTTGCTCATTTTATCTTCCCTTTTGTGTATCTGTTGCTGGGTTAGTAGAAGTGTGGGAATGAGCCTTGAGTCTTCTAAGAGGCTGTGCAGAGAGTGGGGAGCAAAGAGCATGGGGCATTGGAAAACATGAGCCTCTTAGAATTTAAGGTTTGCATTTATTTGGACCTCCAAAAGTTGTTCTTTTATTTTTATGTATTTATTTATTAGTTTACTTATGTATTTTTATTTTTCTTGTCTTCCTCATAGAGATTCAGAGACTTGGGCTTTGTCATCTGAGCGTCTTGAGGTGGGGCAGGTGGTGTTTCTGGTTGAGTCCCAGCATGGAAATGGCAGCAGGAGTTGGAGTGACAGTAGCATTTTTCTTGAGTGCTTGACAGTATAGTCCCAGAGGTGGAGAATCCTCATCAGTGTAGTTATGTGGTGTGTGTGTCCTTGTCCCCATGTTGCTTTTCCATCGCTTGGTGGATCTGTGAAAGAGAGTATTCTGTCAAATCACTCTGGTCCTTTTCTGCCAGTTGTTGCCTTCGCAGGTCCAGTTGTATGCTCGTCTCCTCTCCTTGGGTACCCTTTAGAGTTCTTTTCTAAGGAGTTGAGTTGGGTGCTCTAATTTTCTAATATTATTATTTTCTAGTGTATGCATTTTTCACAAGTTTATTGAGGTATGATTTCCTTACAGTTTGCCCATTTAAAGTGCACTCTTGGTGTTTTTTAGTATAGTCACAGAGTTGTGCAACCATCACCACAGCCAATTTTAGAACATTCTCATTGGCCCCAAAAGGAAGGCCTATGCCCTTTAGACATTTCCCACTTCCTCTCAGTCTCCCAGCCTTGGGCAATCTGCTTTTCTGTCTTTGTAGATTTGTTTTAGAATATACTTTTTAAATTTCCCTCTAGGTTCTGTTTTAGCTATATCCCACAAGTTCTTTTTAATCATAGAGGAATTATTTTCTATTCCCTTTTTATTGTTTCTTTCTAAAAATCACTTCGATATTAACATAAGAAGCCTTATGCTAATGTAGTATTCAGGATTTATGGCTATAGAATATATAGTGAAATTATTCTTAGATCTTTTGGTAAAGTTGGCAATTACATTTTCTTAGATGGTTCAGTGCAAATGTGTACTATTTGCTCTGTTTTAAGTACTATGGAATTAAGATCACATGACATAAACTAATTCTTCCTCAAATGATCTCATGGGTATTTCTTTAACTCTGTAAATTATTTGGATTGGAACCACTTTAAATGCATATATTCTTTTTTCCAGCATATTCTTTACCTTATTTAACTTGATACATACAAAGAGTTTTATGGGGTTTTTTTTCATTATTTTATTATTTTTTTGGTGCTAGGGATTGAACTCAGGGACTTGTCCTTACGAGGCAAGCACTCTAACAACTGAGCTAAATCCCCAGCCCCGAGTTTTATGTTTATAAATACACGAGATTGCATTTTTCTTTTCCTCAACTGATTTTGGAAAAACTTGTCTTGCAGAAAACTTGAAAGAATAACACTACAAATACTTACACGTCTCTCAACTAGTCAGCCAAATAATATTTTACCATTTTGCGTTACTCTTCCTTATTTTTTTCTGAACCATGTAAAAGGTTTTTGTGGACATTGACATTTCACTCCTAAAAATTTCCTTATGTATTGCCTAAGAAGGACATTCGGCTTGTTATAGTAGTCATCACACCTAAGGATGTTGACATTGATATTAATTAATATCCAATTATTCAATAGTAATATGAGGTATGTCCTTATTCAGATTTCCAGTTGTTACCAGAATGTCCTTTATGGTTTTATTTTTTGTTTCTTTGTGGTACTGGGGATAAAACCTATGGCGTTGTACATGTTAGGCAAGTGATTTACCACTGTGTACTTTGTTTTTTAATCTAAGATTCCATCAGAGATTATGTTTGTATGTAATTGTTATGTCTTCCAGTTTTTGTTTTGTTTTGTTTTTGCTATTTTTTCCCTGTGGAGACAGAATCTCCCTGTGTCAAATCTCACTGTGTAGGCTAGGCCAGTCTTTAACATGATGTATAGCCCAGACTGGCCTTGAACTCTCAATCCTCACCCTCCTGAGTGTTAGAATTATAGTTGTCAGATACCATGCTGGCTCTTTAATTTCTTTTATTCTACAACAGTCCTACTGCCCCCTTCCCATTCATGGGATAACATTTCTCAAGAGTACAGATAAGAAATGTTCCATAATTTGGGTTTGTCAAGATTTCTTACGATTAGATTCAAGTTCGACAGCCTTGGCAAAAGGACTATATGATTTGTGTCCTTCCCACTGTGTCATACCAGGATGCCTGTATTGTCATTTTGTCACACGATTTGGGTAAGGTGGTGTCTGCTGAATGATCTGTAATTGACAACTCTGAAGTGGTATGGCTGTCCTAATAACCTTTGACCCAGGAGGTTTGGGAATGTGGTAATCCTTATGTACCTTGATGTTTTTTGTTTCTTTTTATGTTGCTGACGATCAAGTTTGCCTTGTACATGCTAGGTAGGTGCTCTGCTACTGAGTTACATTCCTAGCCCTCATTGTGTTTTTAAAATTTTAATGATTACTCTTTTCATTTTCAAAAATTATATTTTTTTCTTATCTACTTTATGCTTCCCTCTTTCCTTCCTCTTAATAATACCTTATTCTCTGGAATTTTCAGTGTGTCTTGTATGTCTTTAATCTCTCAGTATATGTACTGTATTTTATAGGAGCCGTCAGATTGTACTGTTTTCCAATCCTTGCCTGCCTTGTATTTTTTTTTCTTCTGTGTTTTGTGATTTTTGACTGCAAGCTCATCTTAAGCAGACTACAGGAGGTGCAGCTGCAGTTACAGATCCTAGAGGAGCTTTTCTCCCCTCTGGGTAGCACAGGCAGATAAGGCTCCTTTTCCTCTTGCCCTTTTTACGCCTCTCTTAGTTTCTGGCTCCTGGGGATTTCCAGTTCTTTCTTTGTTCTCCAGCTGATAGGTCTTTGTACCATAAGGCTCTCTGGTTGTCTAGGCTTTTGTATTACTGTAACTGGAAATTCCCATGATTTTTATTTTCAGAATTAAGAGTCAGTACTTAAAGGTCAGCAAGTGACTAGGGGTGATATCTTTCTCATTTAGCAAGTTCTGGAATTTCAACTCCCAAATTATTATTAACCTTGATTACAAAGGTCTTACAAATTATTTTTTGATAATTTGAATAGTGAATAATGAATTTGTAGAAGCTTTAAGTGCCTTTGTTTTTTGAGAGAGTCTTGCTATGTAGTCCAGGACAACCTTCAACTTGATTCTGTAGGTAGCTTCAGCTGTCCTTGAACTTGCAGCAATCCTTCTGCTTCTGCCTCCTAAGCCCCGTACCATCGCACCTGGCTTCTAGTGTCTTACTCTTTTACTCATTTACTCTTTTAGTTCTTAAGGACACCAGTACACTAGGATTTAAATGTGTAAAGATAGTTTTCTTTTCAATATGATTAAACTGGAGCAAAGTTATTATATTGTGAAAGGTGAAAGGAATCATGATTCACTCCCCTACTGGGGTTGTAGTTTGAAGGATTTATTACTTAGATTTTCCCTTTTTTAGACAGGGTCTTATTTTCAGCTGGAAACAGCTGTGTGTGGAATGTTCTCTCATACTGTGTATGAAGTTTATTAATAAGTAACAGTGTAAAAGCTCTTAAAGCTGAGAGAACCCAGGTTCAGTGTCTTTGTTACAGCTTTGCACTGCTTAAAGAGAGGAAAGATTTGTTTTGGCTCACAGTTTTGGGGTTTCAGTCTATAATTAGGTGGCCTAATTGCTTTGGGGCCTGTGGTGGGACTGTACATCGTGAGTATGTAGTGGAATAAACTGCCCAGGAAGCAAAAAGAGAGAAAGAGGGATTGGCCTCCCCATGTAACTGGAAGACTTCTGACAAGGTCCCACTTCCTAGCAATGCCATAAGCTGGGCCCATGCCTTTAACATATGGACATTTGGGGAACACTTAGTGAAACCATAGCAATTGGGTATAATGTGAAATATTCCATTTTTAAAATACTTCTCAGGCTGGGGATTTAGCTCAGTGGTTAGAGTGCCTGCCTTGCAAGCACAGGGCCCTGACTTTGATCCCCAGCACCAAAAAATAAAAAATAAAAAATAAAAAACTTCTCTGTAAGTTTTAGAGCACATATTTATAGCTGTCCCAATGTAAATATAGAAAATAATATTTTTTTCTCCTTTTCCACTCAGCCTGCACCCCTGCCCTCCTTACCTGTTTGGTTTATCTCAATCCTAATATTTTGAGAGAGTGAAGTTATTACTCTCAAGGAAGGAAAAGATGATGTCTTTAAGCACTAATGACTCAGAAGTAGCAGTGAACATTCTTGGTAATTGATTTTCTTGTACTTTTTTTTTCTTTTTTCCTTTTTGGGGTGATGGGGATCGAACTCTGGGCCTTGCACTTGCTGGGGAAGCACTCTACCACTGAGCTAAATCCTCAACTCCTCGTAGTTTTAGAATTGGAAGATACAGGCTTTTGTGACTGGGAAACCTTTGTGGGCTTTGGTTTTCTTCCCTCCATCAAGTGGTTAGACTAAAGTAGTGCTTCTTCTTCTTCTTCTGAGCTTTTGTTTAACTTTTTACTTTGAAATAACTATAGATTTATCTGAAGTTGTAAAAATAATAGTTGACCCCATGGACATCTTATATAACTATGGTATGTTTTATGTAACTATGGCACAGTGTTAAAATGAAGAAATTGACCTTGGTACCGCTGGTACAATCCACAGCTCTTATCTAGATTTCACCAGTTTTACATGCATCTCTGTGTATGTGTGTGTAGTTTTATGCAGTTTTATCATGTGTGTGGGTTCATGTATCCAACACTGCAGTCAAAATACAGAACCACTCCATCGCCACAGAGGTCCTTAGTGCTGCTCCCTCACCCCTGCATCCCTAGGGCCTGGCAGTCATTGATCTGCTTTCTTATCTCTAATTTTGTTATTTTGATGCTTTATGAATAGAATCATATAGCATGTAACCTATGGGGTTAGATTATTATACTCAGCATAATTCCCTGTCCAAAATTGTTTTGTATATCAGTAGTTCATTCTTTTTTTATTATTAAGTAGTATTCCATAGTATGGGTGGACCACAGTTTGTTTAACCTGCCTAAGAAACTTCCTAAAAATATTCATGTGCTAGCTCAGTCACTGCAACCCCTCCACCACCACCCATCCCTGTGTTTATTTTTTAATACTCTTATTTATTATCATATAATTGTTCATCTGTCTATCCCTCCATTCATCAACCTCTCTAGATTCACTTCAAAGAAGACTGTGTACGTATCTCTAAATATTTTGACATGCACATCATTAATTGGTGTTCAATATTTGTTTCAGTTCTTTTCCTTATTGTCTTTCTTTTTTGTTTGTTTGTTTTGCAACAGGGTCTTGCTATGTAGCCCAGGCTGGCCTCAAATTCAGGATCCTCTTAGGGGCTGGAGATTTAGCTCAGTGGTTAGAGTGCTTTCCTTGCAAGTGTAAGGCTCTGAGTTCGATCCCCAGGACAGCCCCCCTCCAAAAAAAAATTCAGGATCCTCTTGCCTTGGTCTCCAGAGTGCTGGTATTGCAGGCATGCACTACCACGTTCCGACAGTTCTTTTCTTTTAAAAATGTAAAGTTTACGTACAGTCTAATGCACACACTTTTAAGTATATATTCACTGAGTTTTGATACCAGCACAACTCGAACTGCTCTCTAGACAGGGAATAGCACATTCTTCCATCTGCTTCAGAATGTGAGGCTGTAGAATCACAGGGCCCCAAAACCAGTTGTTTGTAAAAGGCCCCCAGTGTTGATGCTTATCCTGTCAAGACCCCTTGCTGACTTGAAAGGTTCCTCCAGGCCAGCAGGCTTGTTTAAGATGAGGCCAAGTCCTCTGATCTCAAGGATGTGAACGACATTCTCACTCCTGCAAGGCCACCTCCATCTTCCGGCAGATAGGCCCACCAGAGACACTTAAAAATTTTTTGTTTTTAAATAAAAGAAGACAGTTTATTTGAAGACAGGAAAAGGGGAAAGGAGAGATGACAGACTGCTACTCGGAACAAGCAGGGAGAATTCGAAAGTGAATTGCTCCAAGGACAGTAACATCGAGAAGCAAATACTCACATAACCACCACTTTGCATCAACATTTTCCTGTATTTGCTTTATCACAAACCATTAGTCTGTGCAGCCCACTCTCCTTCCCTCCCTCCCTTCATCTTGTTTGAATTCACCAAATGCTGCCTAATCTTTGCTTGATAAAGATAAGACTCTGATTGTGCTCCTGTGCAGCACAGACTTAACCATGAAAAACACAGCTAGCTCTTGACCCGTGTGAAGGTGAGGAGAATCTGAGCCCACAGACAGGAGAGGCTTTTTTGTTTGCTTCTATGGAGGCTGTGACATGTGTAGACGTCCTCTAACTTAGCTTCTTGAGGCGCCTGGGCCTGGAGTGAGGGAGGAGCTTTCTAAGGAGACTGGTGCTCTTGAAGCTGCCCTGGGCAGGCTGATTGTCTTCGTGAAGCTCTATTTACAGATCTCAGAGGAAATCTAGGGGATTTTATCTCACCTCCCACCCTACCTTGTAAAATTAGTTCAGGTGGGTGGCTAGAACCTTAAAGTTAAACACCAATTTTCTAAATATACATATGAGGTGGGAATGGGGGGTCAGAAAGGAATTATGTTCTCTAATTTGAGGACTCCAACTGGAAAGATAAAAATTGCTGATGCCTGATGTCTGCAGCTGTCAAGGCGACTTGTGAGCGCAGAGGTTTTCTTCTTTGCATCTGCAATTCGCATCATAGGCGTGCCTGATGCTGTAAAACACAGTTCGCATATGTATGTTTTTTTAAAAAAAGAAGCCCAGATGTATTTATTTATTTTGGTTTTTGAGACAAGGTTTTACTGTGTATTTCAGACTGTCCTTGAACTCATGCATAGCCCAGGTTTGCCTTGAATTTGAAGCAATCCTCCTGTGCCAGCAGTACTGGGATTATAGACGTGTGCAGCCGCGCCCAGCTGCTCCCATATTAAATAAGCAAATTTGACTGTCCTACAAGAGAGCATTTTCCTCATAAGCTTTCAGTATGTCTTTTTCAGCTTGTCCTTTGGCATGCACACATCACATTTTCAAGAAATCCTCTTTTTGGGTGCTGGGGATCAAACTCAGGGCCTTGTGTTTGCAAGGCAAGCACTCTAACCACTGAGCGAAACCTCCAGCTCTAAGAAATACCTGATTTTAGACAAGCATCATTAGAGTTTTATCAGGTTTCCTGGCTCCCTGTTCAGGCCAACTACTGCAACGCCCCCTGGCTTGTTCGACTTGTTGTGGTGGCTCAAGTTCTTCTGTATATATTCCTTTTGGTGATCAGTGTCTTTCCAAGCCTTGGTTTTTGTTAACTCAGCCATGTGTCTCTTCTTTCAGCTAATAGTGCTGTTCTATTTTAAATGATCTCTTCCCTCCTTGTTGACAGTTAGCTTTGTACTCTCCACTCCCAGCAAGACCCCTTAGTTTCCTATTTTGTGGTTCCTGTGGAAAGGTAGAACTCATGTGGAAATACTGGAGCTGTTTTTAGATACCCATTTTGTCTTCCAGAGTGTGAAGGACTATAACAGTGTTGAACCTGAAATGTAGTTCCTGACTTTAGTAGTTTTGGTTTAGTAGTTTTGCAGAAGGAAAATAAAACCCAACAACTACTGTTGTAGTGGCCAGGTTACTGTCCAGGTTCTGGTTCTGGGAATCTAGGTCTGATTCTGGTTCAAGTCACTTGTGGTGAGGAACAGCCCTGTTGGGAGAAACTGACGACGCTTTGCTTTCCTGGTACCCTGGTTGTTCTGCCTATTTTGTTGATCTCTAGGGTCTTAAGGGCCTGGCTGGCCACTGGCTCATGGTTTTCCATCTGAGACCTTGGTGAATTTCCCCATAATCCCTGGGGGAAATGGGGACAAGGGACAGGAATGGTCACTTCACTGTGTGGGCACCTCACGCCTCATGCTGGGTTTTCAGCCTTGGCTCTGAGTTGGATGCCTCTAAGTAAGGTCTGAGGAATTGTTGCTTTTTACTTTAAGTAGCAGTTTGATAATTTAACAGTCAGGTAATATAGTAGTTTTCCCTTCTCTTCCAGGGGTATGCCTTCCCCAGGAGATGCCTTGTAACAATATGCCCTGTACTACTGCCACAACACTAGAGTTTTAATCTGTCTGTCTCTCCATGGTCTTTTTTGTTTTTGTTTTTGTTTTTGCAGTCCTAGGGATTGGACCCAAAGCTTTGCACATGCTAGGCAAGCACTGTACCACTGAGCTACATCCCTAGCCTAGCCCTTCCATGTTATAGGACCGATGTCTCCTTTGTATCACTACTCTTGAGCTCTGGAGTCATTAAGTGCTACTTGGAGACAAGCACTGCCAGCCTGATAACTGGGAACTAACGAGCGGGTGGCGTATACAACATGCATATGCTGGACAAAGGGTGATCCACATCTCAGATGGGATGGAGCTTGATGGTTTGAGATTTCATCACACTGCTCAAAACAATGTGCAGTTTCAAACTTATGAACTGCTTGTTAATGAGATTTCCATTTAATATTTCCAGATCACAACTGACTACAGCAAACAAAGCTGACTCCATCTGTGGAAAGTGAAACCCTGGATAAGGGGAGACCATTGTGCCAGTGTTTTGGGCCTTGGGGATTATTTCCTCCAGCGAGCTCTGCAGTGGCATTACTTGATTTCTGTCTCGATAGTGATCCCTCAGGAAAATTGGTCTTACCTGTTCTTGGGGAGTGTGGCTTATCAGGGATATACAACTTGGTCCATGGGAATGGTGCTTTGGCTTTCACTGTCCCCATCAGCAAGATGATCCCAGACCTCCTTGTCTCATACATGCAGCTTTCCCACTGGTCAGGTCCAAACAAGCATGTCTGGCTCTCTTCCTGGCGTGGTCTCATATGTAGCTTTCTTGTTTCAGAGCAGTAATTAAAGGAGCAGGGTGTCTTGATGAACCTGTTACTTAGATCATATCAGCTTTCCAGAGCAAATGCTGAAAGATGGCCTTTGTAACAGGTAGAATGGGTGTGCAGATGTGCATTTTCCTCTGTCAACAAGCAGGGTCAGGTATCGCCCCATGATGTAGGAAGTGAATTGAAAATGTGGGAACATCATTTGGACTTTCCCTCTTGCCCCCATCCTAATCCTTTCTAAAGAAACTGTTTCTCCGGTTTAAATAAAGTGCTGACTTTGCTAGACTTTAGAGCCACTTTTTCCTTATCCAGTCCGTTTTTCTAGCCCTGTGTGTATGACTGAGAGTTTTGCCTTCTTGTGACGGAACCAGGACTCTGACTTAAGGTACTGGGGGATTCTTGTGAAGAACTTGGTTCAGCATTTTCCATGCCGCTGACTCGGGCTGCACTCTGAGGTCTTCCCTGGTGGGCTCTGGACTTGATGACAGGTACTGGCTGTATTGTATCCCCGTGATAGAGGCCTTTTCTCTGGCTGTGTTGGGGCTCAGGAAACATACTCTGAAGTGTGGTGCCTGGGTATGCTGATTTCTTCAAACTGAAAGAGCTTAGAAAGCAGCAAATGCAGGCAGGAGCTTTATCTGAAGTTGCCTTATCTAAAGAAAGGTCTTCCAGTTTCACAAAATTGTGAAAGGGCCCTTCTTTGATAGGTCACAAAACAGAGAAGATTAACAGGAAAAGGAGAGTAAAGGTCTGACACCTTGCCCAGAGAGGCTTTGCCACAAGCCTGTTTTTCCTGAGCGCCCTTACCCAAGAGAAACTGTGCACAGCAAACAGCCTTTGTTCTCCATGCATTTCCTCCACTCACCCACCCAGGCCTGTACTCGCTCTGGAGCCGCAGGCCCCTGTTCCTTAACTGTCCTCACTTCCCCAGCAACCCCAAGCTTCTGGTTCTCTGTGTAGTTGAGTGTTGCTTAAGCTCAACCATCTGACCCTTTTTTGGGTTTGATACTTGGTAAGATTCCTGTGCTTGTGCATGTTTATAAATTTGTGTGCTTTTTCTCCTGTTATTCTGTCTGCTGCTAGTTTTTTTCAAATATTGAGCCTCCAGAGGGGAAAGAGAATTTCTTTTGTCCCCATAGTCCACAGAACCAAGGCAGTGTGGGTACACCAGCTACCCACCTGGAGGGAGAAGTTCCTTCCTACAGATCTGTGGGGCCTCATCTCTATTGGAAAGATGTAAGGATGCTGTTCCTCGACTTCAAAACCTTGCCTAGCTCCTGAGGTGAGCTTACATATGAAAGCATTTTGATTTTCCAGGGGAAAAATAGCATAGACACACAGTCTTCTCAGGTAATTATTGCCTTTCCAACTAAAATTAATTTTCCCTGGACAATGCAGCCTTGTCTCTAAGGACATATTCTTGAAGGACCAAGAACCTTATATCACAAGCTCCAAAGAGAACAAGCATGTTTCTGCTCTGGTATTTCCTAAATAAGAGTGTTTACTAGCTGGTGACCCCTAGCCATTCCTGAGCTGCATAGAATTTATAACCAGTTCCTTTGCTGAGCTGACTGGCAGGTTGTAGTTCTGTGCAATTGGGAATATTTGCTATTGGAGAAAATTCTAAGGTCCATAGTCATTTTAGCTATTAATAGTTAATAGTTAATTTTTCAGGTCCTACTTCCTGTGTGACTTTAGACCTCCTTTTCTGAATCTGATTTAAGACTGAAGGATCCATAATGATGAGTTGGGATCTCTTCCTATCCTTCTCCACCCCACCCCCGCCCTTTTTCTCTCTCATTTGTTTGTTTGTTGGTTTTGAGACAGGATCTTTCTATGTAGTTAAGGCTGGTCTTGAACTCACTATGTAGTCCAGGCTGGCCTCAAACTCATGGTGATCCTCCTGCCCCAGCCTCCCAAGTGCTGGCATTACAGGCGTGTGTCACCACATGTAGCTTGGAATCTTTTCCTGAGGAGGCAAGTGCCGAAGGAAGTTGACCTGGAGAGGAGCCCATCTCATTCCATAGGTCCCAGCCTGCAAGCCAGGCAGCTGTGTGTTCCTTCACATTTTTATAGGCAGCTCTGGCCAGAGGCCCTGGAAGGGTTGAGGTTGGGTTAAGGATTCCATCATTTTCAGTGACAATACTCACATAAGCTCTAGTCTTGTAACTGGCACAGGTTTGAAAGTCAAGGATATAAGTCTGTCTGATGTTGGTGATTTTACCTTTCTTACTTGAAGAGTAAGTCTGATATTGCTCCTCTTTGACAAAAATAGAAACTGAAAAATAAAGATATTGAAGTTTGCAAGTAGGATGATGTGAGGGGAACAAATATTCAATTTTTAGAGTCCTTGACTTGTCTCATGGGAGAGACTTTTAATGCCGCTGGAGTCCTCCTCCTGATGCGTCAGTCCCGATATCTTCCAGTTCAGTTACTTGAGTATCTGGAACTACAGATTTAGGCTGCTGCTTGGGAAAGCTTTTCTTTTTACAGACACATGCTGTTACATTTTCTTTCACATTTGTTCAGAATCTCCTGGGAGTTCCCTCAGTAAGAATCTGATAATTCCAGGGCTTCTTAGATTACTTCCACCCTGCCATCCTCCTCCTCCTCCCTTGCCCTGCTCCCTTGACTCCAGCATAATTCAGATGCACGGTTTGTACTCATCATGCCAAATTTCTGATCTAAATGAAATTCAGTGAGGTTATTCCAATACAAATATACATGGCAACACTTTTGTTTGCTTACTTGCTCTGAAAAAAAATTACCAGGTTTAATCAACAGTTGGAGGCTTTTAAAAATGAATTAATTTGGTCCTGGATTGAGAGGTGCTTGATAAAGAAAAGCTCTTTAATCTCTGAGGTTAAAGAGCCTTCTCTGAGGTAGGAGAGCAGAACGACCAAATTCTTTGTGTTCTTTCATGTTTTTTTCCTCTGGATTCCTTTTATTTTATTTTATTTTTTTAACTTTGAGACAGGGTCTCACTAAGTTATCCAGTCTGGGTTTAAATTTATCCTCCCACAGCCTCTTGGAGTACTAGGATTAAAGGCATGCACTACTGTGCTGGGTTATGATCCCTTTTACTTTTTGAACCTTCTTGTACTAATTCTAATGACAGAGGTAGGATTGAAACCGACCTTTTTGGGGGTCTGCTGGGGATTGAACTCAGACCTTTGTGCTTGCTAGGCAAGCACTCTAACCACTGAGCTAAATCCCCAACCTGTGAAACCAACTTTGAAGGTGAAAATTTTAATAAGTAAATGAGGGATTCATCTTTGCTCCCTTCAAGGTTGTCACCAAGAGCTGCTTTGCAAGAAAGTTGATGAAACTGATTCCCTATCTGCCTTCAAAACTGCTGTTTATACGCAGTGAGCTGTGTGTGGAGAAGGGTAGGACCCAGTGCCATTGTCAAGCCCCTCAACAAATAGGGGGCCTGAAAGAGGATGGTTATTCTGCCCCTTCTCATCCTGTAAATATTCTACTAATGTTTGACCTGGGCGTCTCCTTTTACTTTCTATGTAAGCGTGTATGGAGCTGGTGGTAGCCTAAGGGCTGTCCCTAGTAGATGAACTGTTCTCCATATTATGTAGCTTTTCTTTTTTGGTTTTCAGTAGCCTTGCTTCAAGGGGCACTCAGAGTAACACAACAATGATAGTTATGTCCAAGGATTGTTTCTCTGTGTGGTGGTCCAGCACCACTGCAAGCACTGGGAAAAAAAGGGAAGTACTGAGTGGCCAGAGCTTCCCAGAAAAGTGAGAGAAATGGCTAAAGATGGAGGCAGCTACTCCAGGCAAAAATGACTGCGATGGTAGGAACTGAAGGAGAATTGGACCTCTGCTGGACAGTAGGGCTCCCAGCCCTTGGGGCAGGAAGTGAGCAGCACGTTGCTATGTAAAGAATGGTTTGGGGTTGAATTTGGTAACTCCATCAGCAGCAAGACCAAGAGATCAGGTGGCAGTAGGTAGTGGTGTGTAGGCCTGCTCTATGGGTTCGATCCATGAACGTCTCCCGTGTTCTTTGTCTCCTTTGAAAAGCTTGGATCTCTTTTTCCAGGAGATGCACTGGGCCTTCTATGGACCTTAGTCAAGACTGGCCACTTTGGTTTTTCTCAGACTGTTTCTGAGCTTTGCCAAATGTTTTCCATCCAAGGGGCTGCCACTGCCTCTCCTTCCCTATTTGAATATAAATGGCAGACTCTGGCCTTGATGTCTTCACTGTGAGCAGTGATGGAAACCCTTGACGCGTCCCGGGCACCGTTTCGGATTAGGCACCAAGACTCCTTACACACCCTTTTGCGCTATCCTTCCCTGTTGCAGGCCTGGCACCAAGTATCTGCAGAAGTTCAGGAAGAACAGCGTAACAAATCAAGATCAAGCATGACAAATCTCCGATACCGTGGGGGTATCAGAGAAAACTATAACCTTTTTATTTTTGTTTGTGGTGAAATGGCTCAGATCTCTTAGGAATCAGTTTTTCTGCCATCACAAGACTCTAGTCTCTTGAAGTTTGTTCTCAGGTCTTATTCGATCCTTCAGTTTCTACATATGAACAGAGAAGCATTCAGTGCCAAAAGTTTGAAGTTTTTCTTCTACCTGGAGTGGTTGGAAATTGCATAAATCAGTTTCAAATTGGACTAAAGGTCTTCAGCTGATGGATTTGACCCCTCCCCTCTCTCCAGGTCAGCTTCATTTCATTTGACTGTTGGCAGTCACATTTTCTGTTCCTTCATCTCTTGTCTCGCTTTACTCCTGTGCATTTGCAAAGTTTGGGGAGGCTCAGACATTCTGGTTTGCTTTTTTGGTATAGTCCAAGACATGAAGAGCCACTCTTATTTTTTAAAAACCTGGAAGTACTTGGACTTCCATCACCACACAAAGGGAAATGGCAGTCTTCTAAACCATGCTGGCCCCACCTTGCCTGTGGTAGGAGCAGGGAATCATAAATATCCATTTGAGCACCAGGATCATGAAATCCCCTCTGACATACTCAATTCTGGAAGTCTTCAAGTTTGAAGGAGAGTAAGATTTGAGAAACCTGGATTTTAATCTTGCATGCGCCCTTGACTTTGAGGGAAGACTTCTGAGTTCATCTCTTCATTTTTCCTCAGTGCTATGAGAGTACTGGAGTTTCTTAACTGTTGGAAGTAAAGGCTGGGAAAATGTGAAAAAAGACTTCAATAAGGCCACCCAGGGTGACTTCTTTTAGGCGATGTTGATGAATTCAGACCCCTCAGTAGAGATCTGATACTCTTGCTGGCCTTGTGTAAAATGGCTTAGTCTGAAGTTACCAAAGGAAGAAGACATTCTCACACCCCAGTGTAACCATCACTCCACCAGTTTTCTTCACATAATTAATCTTGCCACCAGCCAGGAGCCAGCTGCTGTGTGTCAGCTTCTGACTGGGCTGAGGCCCTTTGCTGACAATTGGCCTCCCTTTCCTGAGGGCCCACCACAGTGACTGTGGCAACCGTGGAAGATGCTACTTTACATCCTGTTTCTCTCTTAGAGAAATGCAAAGTTAGGTTATACTTTTGACTTGACAGAGTGTCAGCGAGAAAATATCTACATTTTTGCTGTTATGCAGCATAAAACAGTCTAAACAAATGGCTGTTCAATAACTTCAAAAGAATCGAAGCAGTTGAAAGAACTTGCTTTGACAGACCCGTTCTAGCACATTTGTAGTAACATGCTTGGAACTTTCTGTATTTAAAAGGCATCTCAGAAGGCGTGTTCCTTGAAGCATCCCACCGAAATGGTTCTGAGCACAGCCCTGGCAGGGTAGGGTGCTGGAGGCCGACACTCCCCCACATCACCGACCCCTCCTGGCATCTCTGAAGACAGCTCGAGAGGTTGGTTGCACCTACAGTGGCTCATCGTCAATACTCTGACCTTTTGTTAGAGTTGAGAATCGCTGAAGTGTGATGAATTATTTATCCGAAAGAGTCAATTAAAAGAGCTAGGTGAAAGAGAATGCAAACATGGAACATGTTGTTAATCTTGTCATAGCAGCTTTGGCCACATGTCCCTAAGTTCACTTTGTCATCTATACATGTGGCAGTAGTGTGCAGCAGGGTCATCCAGGAGAGTCAGGGATGCTCTGTGTCAGGCTCCTCTCAGTGCCTGTGGCAAGTGTTATGGCTCCCCTCCTCAGCCCTTAGTCTCTTTCCAGGACATCTGTGCTCCAGTCAAGTGTAGCTAAGCAGAGCTTAGTGGAGGGGTAGGAAGCAGCAAGTAGTCCTAGGAAAGAGGTCCAGATAGCCTGGCTATACCTAGTGCAGAGGAAAAATGAGGGGGAATATTATGAGGTCAACAGTCTCCATGCTCACAAAAGAATCTTGAGAGTCATAAATTTAATTAGAGAGGCTGGAGGGATGAGATAAGAAAAGCTCATCAGTTAACAGCTATAAACCAAAACCAGGAAAAGAATGTTTCAAGTTCCTGAATGTATGTTGAAACCTTGATTTAAAAGCCCTGGCAGGCTGACTCTCAGGCTCCACCATCTCTGTTTTACCCATAAACTTTCCAGACTACTAATTCCGTGAAGCAACAGATACTTCTCCTTCTGGGCTGCCCTTCTGTTCTGAAGCATTCTGTCATATTGCCCTCCTATCTACACTAGTGTGTGTTTAATGTAAACAGTCTATGCTTTGGGGCTGGGGATACGGCTCAGTGGCTGAGGACTTGTCTAGCGTGCACAAGCTCCTGTGTTCAACCCCCAGTACTGCTCCCCCCAAAGCTTCCTTTCCCCAAATTTTCATTATAGAAATACTCTTGGCTCTGCCTGTTTCCACCTGCTACCTGTGCCTCATTGCAGATGGCTACAGAACTGGTCCTTCTCTTGCCAGGACCTGGTCCTTCTCTTGCAAGTTTCTGTAACTGCTCAGTAAATCCTTTTTATTTCAGAGAACACTCAGTCAAGGGTTTTAGCTTAACATTATGGCTAACAAGTATCCTTTTACCTTTTCTAATACAGACTTTTTTTTTTGGTGGTGGTGCTGGGGATCAAACCCAGGGCCTCGTGCATGGTGCTGGGTAAGCGCTGTACCACTGAGCCACATCCTTAATCCAGCCCCTTATACAGCTTTTTTAATGACTAGGATATCCATTCTGAAAACATTTTATAGCATTTACCATGTATGAGGCTTGGGGCTTCTCATTTCCTTTTATTCACCTTTGGCTTTCTTCAGGCAGAGAAGAACCTAAGGACCCTTCTAAACTTCCCTTGAGGACACTTGCAGTAAGAAAAATACCACACTAATCCCCAGCTTTGCATCCTTAATCCTTAGAATTGAAAGGAAATTTAGAGGCATAAGTCAGATTCCTCACATTACAGGTGAACAAACGGAGACAAACACTAAGATTTGTCTGGAGTTAACCCAAGTGGTTGGGGACAGACCCTAGATGAGAGTGCACTTGCGTTACCACTCTGCTTAGTTCTTTTTCTACCACACCATCTGGCAGCAAAGTGGGTATGTAGAGCTGGACTCTGCGAAAGCACCCTGATAGGCAGTGAGAGACTTCAGGGTGGTTGGGCAAGACAGCCTGGCGCAAGTGGGTGTGTGCGGTCTGGACGTGAGTGGTGAGTTCCAGCCTAGGCAGCCAGGCTCCATCTAGTTTTACTTTGGACTTCTTGCCCTCATCTCTAGCACCTACCCCTGCTGTGACATCCACAGCACCATGTTTTACAATTATGCATGTTCTGTGCCTTTGAAAAAGTATCTGCTGCTATTTTGTTTGCATGTTTTAAATTTTAGCTCAAGACATTTGTCTCCCCTTGAAAGTATGTGGTGGGATATGATTGTAATCCCAGTACTCTGGGAAGCTGAGACAGGAGGATTGCAAATTCAAGCCCAGCCTGGTCAATTTACTGATTTAGTGAGACCCTATCTGAAAATTAAAAAGGGCTGGGTATGTAGCTCAGTGCAAAGACCCTGAGTTCAATCCCCAGTAACACACACACACAGGGGGTCACCCTTAAATGTCCCCCCAAAACTTCATGAGGTCATAGATGGTGCTTTTTTAAGAGGTGGCTGAATCAAGAGTATGTGGTGGTGGGATTAAGGGCGTGTGATCACTAAATCAATCCACTGATTGGTTTGGCACCACCCTAATCCCAGCAGCCTGGATAAGGTACAAGGAGCAGAAAGAAGCTGCCAGTGTCCTTTGCTTACCTTGCTGCTTTCTTCCTGTCTGCCATGTCACCCTACCTTGGAGCCAGCTGATGATGGGCTGAAACCTCTACAAACTGTGAGCTAAACAAACCTTTCTTCCCTAACTTCGGATGTTGGGTATCTTGTCTCAGCAACGAGAGAAAAGTAACTATACATACACACACACACACACACACACACACACACACACACACACACAGAGGATTTGAATTAACAGTTGAAGGTAGACAACGTTCTGGTGGTTTTGAGAGTGAATGATGCAGAGTTTATGAAATTATTGTGAACACCGTGTGAACCCCAGTCACTTGTGTATTCTAGTACCTGGCACCCTGCGTGTCTATAGCTGTCAGGAAAGAACATTTGGAAGTGCACTGTAGACCTTCCCCTCCACTCAGCTCTCTGTGTTGGCAAAGGACCCTGTCCTATTAGGGAAGTAATGAGAAGGGAGAAAACCCAGAGACAAAATTGTCACTGCTTTTGTCCAGTGGTGGGGGAAGAGGGTCGGGGATTTAGCTCAGTGGCAGAGTACTTGCCTAGTAAGTGCAAGGCCCTGAGTTCAGTTCCCAGCACACCCACCCCTAATAGTGATGGAGAGAAAGTGGCTTTCATTTGGGTTGGCGGTGACTTCCCTGTGTGCATCTGTCTCTTTCCCACTGCTGCAACTAGAGAAGGGTTGGAGCTGGTCTCCTGGCTAAGGACTTTGGTTAAAATACAGATGCCAGGGGCTGGGGATTTAGCTCAGTGATTAGAGTGCTTGCCTTGCAAGCACAAGGGCCTGAGTTCGATCCCCGGCACCACAAAAAAAAAAAAAATACAGATGCCATTCCCTTTTTTTTTGTTTCTTATATTCTGTATATTTTCTAGGTCACCCAAGGAGCGTAGGAATATTACTCTTGGAAATTTCTCTTCTACTTTGAGTCTCCAGTTAGATAATCTTTTGAGATAAGGTCTAATATAATATTAAACCAAAACTCGGTTCTAGACCATACAATTTGATTGAAAATGAGAAACAAGTCTGAGTGTTTGTTCATGTTATTCCCCCTCACCCCTTACCTTGCCCTGGGCGTTTCTTTCCATGTTGTCCTGGGGTCAGGCTTCCTGGCTGGGATCCAGTCTCTCATAGCTGCCTTACCTTCACTCTTCTCTGCTTTGATTCCTCACCTGTATAGTAGGAGTAATAATGGTTCCTAGCGCAGAGGTTCTGGTGATTAAATGCAGTAGTGCAGTTAAAGCACCCAGAACACAGCACATGGCCTGGCACATAGGAGTGGTTCCAGAGATGCGGCTGCTGCTCACACTTCTCTTTCTACTCTTGTGCTCTTCCCTCCCTCTATCCTCTTTGGTGGATGGAAATGCTAAATGAGCAGCGGGCTTAGGCCTGCCTTGAAGAGAGAGCAGAAGTGCTTGGCTATTCAGAATACTTGGCATCGGTGCGTCTCGCATTGGTGAGAGCCGGCGGGGCTTTTCAGGAGCTCTGACTGCCTGGCCTGCCCCCGCTTGGTGTGCGTACTCCCCGGGCAGCTGCATGCCGCCACTAGTGCGGGTGCCAGACTGCAGACCGTAGTGCAGGAATGCAGAGTTTGCTTAACTCAGACTGACGAAACGGGGGGGTCTTGCTTATCTCTCCCTAGAGCCCTTGCCCCGTAGCTCTGTGCTTTTAAATAAAGGAAAGAGGACTGGAGTGAGACATTTTACCAATCCCATTGCCTTGGTAATTACAGTAAGTATCACATGTGGTAATACAGGCCGCCGGAGCTGAAAACAGAACAGAGCAAAGATGACAAGAAAACCTGGGGAAGACTGCTCGTTTCTCATTCTGCCTGTAACAGTCCACCAGCGAAGGCGCTGGGCTGTGCTGGACCAGCCTGTTGCAGAGGTAGCCGCAGACTGCTGCCACTCAATAGCAGATGCCCTGAGTTTTCTCTGCTAGAGCAAAGTGTCCTGGCCCAGACCGTCCTGGTTATACCTCCTTAGCAGCAATCCCGGCCATCGTGCCTTTTAGCTGAGATCCTAGTTCTCCTGGGGTCAGAGGTCAGGCAGTCGGGGGACTTGATTAGAACCTCTTTTAGTTTAAATTATGAAAGTAATTTGAGTTCAGCATCATAAAATCAAGTAGCACAAAGCATCTAAAATAAAAGGTCATGACCAAGCACAATCACACGTGCCTGTAATCCCGGCTACTTGGGTGCTGAAGCTGGAGGGTCACAGCAAGTTCAGGGCCTGCCTGGGCAGCTTAATGAGACCATCTCAGAACAAGATTTAAAAGTGCTGGGCATAGCAATCGGGTAGAGCCGCGGCCTCACATGTGCAAGACATAGGTTCAGTCCTGAGCACTGCAGAAAAACAAAAATAAAAAATGAAACTAAAAGGTTGTGTCGGGCTGGGGATTTAGCTCGGTGGTTAGAGTACTTGCCTTACAAGCACAAGGCCCTGAGTTCGATCCCCAGCACTTACAAAAAAAAAAAAGGTCGTGTCTCTGCCTGGGGGTGACTAGGTGGCCATTTTGGAATATGCATATACATTTTCAGATTTCTTGCTTAAACTTAAGCATGTATGAGTTTGTTTTCCAGGGGTGTCACTCTATTGTTCTGCAGCTTGCTTTTTAAAAATTTTTAATTCAATTTATAGTCAAGTTAGTGTTAAGTTTTACCAGTTTTTCAGGCTGCTAACAGCCCATCATATGGACGGTGCACAAATGACTAGCAAGATCACTGTCAACCTTGCAGAGTATTTGTACCTCTGTATAAGGAAGCTGTTAGGTGACTCATTCCCAGCCAGCCTTGCAGCCTCTAGGAAGGCTGCACCTAAGCCAGAGTTTATGGACTTAGCCAAGGACAGAGGAGGGAAAAGCAGTAGTGCAGTGCCAAACTAGAGGGAGGAGAGTCAGTAGGGGTGCATTTCTGCTGCCTTGTGAGGCTCATTTGGTTCCAGAAGTCTGAAAGTAGACATCAGAGAGCCAAGCCTGGTGGCTCATGCCTGTAATTCCAATACTCTGGGAGGCTGAGCAGAAACATCACAAGTTCAAGCCCAGCCTGGGCAATTTAGTGACTTAGCAAGATCCTGTCTAAAAAACAAAACAAAATAAAAACAAATGGGCTGGTGATGCAGCTTAGCATGAAGGCACTGACTTCAATCCTCAGTACCAACCCCCTATTTCCCAAAACACTAGTTTGGAGGATCTTTCTTTGAAGAAGCTGAACATTACAGAGTAAAGATCTGCATATGCTAACATTTAGTCACAAATGGAAAAGATCCCTGGTATCTCAGTTATAAAAATACCAAATAGCCAGCCTTGGTGGTGCACACCTGTAATCCTAAGACTCGGGAGGCTGAGGCAGGAGGATTGCTGTGAGTTTGAGGCCAGTCTGGGCTACATAGTGAGTTCAAGGCCACCCTGAACTACACACCGAGACTCTGTCTCAAAAACAAAACAAAGTATCAGCCAATCCTGTAGTATATAGAGGGCAAATACATTATTACAAGTACCATATTTCCCAACAATAAAAGGATAGTTCAACCGCAGAAACCCTATTTATCGTTAGATAAAAGGAGGTGAAACTATGATGTATTTCAGTTTATATGGAAAACATTTGACGATTTCAATACCATTTTAAAAATTCCTAATAAAATAATAAGGGGAACACTTATATGGATAAAAAGGCTAAACCAAAAATATACGTAAGTATTATATTCAATGGGAGAACCTTTGTTAAACATAGTAGTGGAAGTACTGACCAACAGGTTAAGGAAAGAAAAATTAAATGTAAGAATTAGAAGCCTGAGTACAGTGGGGCAAGCCCTGATCCCCACTACTTGGGAGACTGAGGCAGGAAGATTGCAAATTTGAGTACAGCCTGGGCATCTTAGCAAGACTTTGTCTTAAAAATAAAAAGGGCTGAGATTGTAACTCAGTGGTAGAGCACTTGCCTGCCATGCATGAGACCCTGGGTCTGATTACCAGTACCACCGAAAAGGGAGAGAGGTAGAAAAGAAGAAATAACACTTTTTGTGTTCATATGATTTAGTCAGATACAAGATTTGCATTTCTCTGGCAGCGTTGTAATTAACTAGAAAGAAACAGGAAATTTCTGGTATTAAGAATGTATAGAACCAAGATGCATCATGTACAGGTACAAAATAAATGTGATAAATGTGACCATTGTATGTAAAATGTACCAATACGTGTTCTTGGTTTAAAATAAAAAAAAAAAGAATGTATAGAACATCTATGGGAGATCCAAATAAATAGAAAGACATTCTATATTTTTGTGTGCAATCTAATATTATAAAGATGATAATCTTCCTTCCCTGTTGATTTATAAATTCAGTGCTATTTCAGTAACTGTGGGGTAACGAATCACCCAAAATGTAATCTTTTAAACTGTCAATAATCATTATGTCTCACAGTTTTTATAAGCCAGGAATTTGGGAGCAGCCCTGCCAGGCATGTTTGGCTTTTGGAGCCTCTTGCAAGTTATAGTCAGATAGTGGCGGTGGCTGTGACCATCTTGAAGGCTTTTTCACTCACGTGCCTGGTGTTTGGTCTGGGAAGACTCAAGCAGTTTGGGGCCACTCCTGGCATCTCTCTGTATCAGTTTTTCATGTGATACGTCTAGCATGGTAGGGTAGTTGTGCTTATTACATGTCAACTTGAGGTTGTAGGGCCTTTGTTGTAAGGAAACCAGCTGGAAGCCATGTTGCCCTTTTGACTTTGGAAGTCACACAGGATTCCCACTGCCACTATCTGGGTAGAAAGGTACATATAGCCCAGCATCTGATAGGAGAAGGCTAGCTAGTATCACACTTAAGAAGGTCACTTAGAATGAGATAAATATTGGTGCAACTGTCTGGGAAATAATGTATATACTTCAAGCATAATCCTTCTCAGAGTTCTAATTGGATTTTAAGCGCTTTTATTTTTAAGCAAATTTAGATTAACTAAATCAACCTTTACAAAGAAGAGAAAGGGAACTTTTGCACTGGCATGTTGGATATTATAAGCTGTGAGGCCATGGTACTGACAGTAGTATGGTATCTTTGCAGTAAAAGATAAATGGACAAATGGAATGGAATCAAGATCTCAGAGACAAGTCGCACATGGTGGTGGATGCCTGTAATTCCAGCACTTAGGGAGATTGAAGCCAGAGGATTGTGAGTTCAAGTCTTACTTGGGGAATTCAGCAAGACCTGTCTAAAAAAAAATAATACAAAAGATCTGTTCCCTCTCTTCTCAGACCTCAGATTCTATGAGGGATGTTTGACTTTAGAGAAACCAAAAATTGCTTTCTTTAGATTACTTTATTGAGCCCAGGATCTAATAAAAGTTCATAAATTGCATTTCATCGCCATGTTTCTTTCAGTTTTCTTGGTACTAGAGGTTGAACCTGGGCCTTTACATTGAGCAGTATCCCCAAGGTTGAGACAGGATCTTACTAAATTGCCCAGGCTGGGCATGACCTTGCAATCCTCCTGCCTCAGCCTCCCAGAGTGCTGGGATTACAGGCATGTGCCATATGCCCAGCCTCTTGCACTTTTCTTGATTGAGAACATCCTTTCCCCACATCATTTGTATGTGTGTGCATGTGCACATAGGATCTCCAAAGTGATATTGACGTCTTCTAATGAACAGATCAATTGCCTTTTTCTGGATTTGTCTTTCCTGAGGGTGTCATTTAACCTGTTCTTCTATCCCATATATTTCTTTATAAGCTGGAAGTTAGGTCTAAAGGTTTGATTAGTTTCAGTTTAAGCATTTTTGGCAACACTAAAGGTGTTGTTGATGTGTACTTCATATTGTATGTATCATGTGAGGAAGCACTTGATGAATGTCAGTTTTCCCACCATCAGTTCTGGTACGTTTGCTCATTTTGTAAGGATGGTGACTACCAAATCTTGCCCTTGTAAAGGAACATTCCCTGTTTGCATGAGCAAGTCACTTATGGGGCCATTCATTGGTGACTTGCAAATGTCCTGTTCTCCAGCGATTTTTAGAATGCTAATGATAAAATCTCATGGTCCTTTCATGAATCAGTTATTTCTTTGGTGGTTCACTTCAGCAGTATTAATGTATATAATTGTGTGGTGCTGCCCTTGACATTAATAGGGCTATTATATAACAAGAGCTAAGTCTGGAAAAATCTGAATTCCAAAATTCTCTGGCCCCAAGGTTTACAGATAAGGACTCATAAATGGGAAGAAGAAAATGCAGAATGTGTGTGTTGTAAGAGCAATGATGGACTTCTTAAAGCTCACATAAGGCAGAATCACAGATGATGTTTAAAGTTAGGGAACTCAGAAGGGGAAATGCAGAAGGAGGAAGCTAGAAGGTCCAGGACTTAGCCTTGACTAGTATTAAGAAGTTGGGGGAACAAAGGAGGGAGGGGGAAAAAAATAGAAGACTAAAGGCCAACCAGTAGGCTAAGAGGAAAACCTAGAGTGTAGTGCAGGAGCCAGTTAAGACCTGCTGGTATCAGAGGAGAGAGGGAGACCTAGACCTGTGCCGCTGAGAGCCCTGGTGGGATGTGGAGCGGAGCTACGAGGTTTAGCAACAGAGAGGCCAGTGGTGACCTTGATGAACAGTATTGAGGGAGCATGGGTACAAAAGCTTGACTACAAATGAAGTTAGAGGAAAAAGGGAGAAAGAAATTAGTGAGTGTAGACAAGCTTTAGGAAGAGCAATGTGAAGAATTGGGAGCTGGCTATCAGGGGACATGGAGTTGAGAGAAGGCATTTTCCAAACTTGGAGAAACAGGATATTTATTTGTTGGTGGCAAAAAATCACACACTCAAAGTGGCAATCCACATTTTGCAAGCAGAGCTATAAAATAAGGATGCACATAAGGATACTGCAGGAGTTGCTTTGGAGGACAAGAGAGTCTACAGGAGTGGGGAGTGGGGACCACCCATGGGGCTGAAAGGAAACAGAAAGATCGAGGCCTTGCGAAACCAGCATGCTGAGAACTACAGAGTGTGACTCTGTCAGCCTCTGCCACCAGAAGCTAACCACAAAGGTGGGCAGGGAGCAGCCTGACGTGCATCACCTTGCTGTGAAGCAGCCTCTCTACCCGCAGACTCAGGAAGGGAGGTGAGCGTGCAGGGGCTCCTCGGTGCAGGGCAAGAAACACCTGCTCTCAAGAACGTGAATTGCTTTTGTCGTTGTGATCGTTGTTGTTATAGAGTATCTGTGTTTTAACTGAGTAGTTTTTCTTTATGAAATTTACCCAAAGGATGAGACTGGACAAGTGCCCGAGACATTAATTGCAGTGTTGTTTCTAATGCTAAAAACAAACAAAAAAAAAAAAAAACTGCAGTTAGCCTCAGTGTCTGTCTGTGGGTAATTAGCTAAATAAATTATATCTTCATATAATAGCATACTGCACAACTATTTCCTAAAAGAAATAAGGGAGATTATATTTTTCTAAGGAAACAAAAAAACTGTTTTATTGAGTCAGGGTCTTGCTATGTATTTCGGTGTAGCTCAGTGATAGAATTGTCCACTTTGCATACATGAGACCCTCGATTCAATCCCCAGGACCACTGAAAAATAATAAAATAGTATAGGTGACGTCTCACTTTCGCTTTCTGTTTGTTAGGTTTCTCCCCCCCCCCCAGTGTTAGGAATCAAATGCTGGGCCTCACACATTTTAGGCAAGTAAAAGTCTTGCTGTATAAACAGTCCAGTAATATATTTTAAACTAAAAACCATCTCTACAGGGGTGTATAGAGTATCATACTGAACAGACTCTGGAAGTTTAGAACTGAGTGCTTGTGTGCCCTTCCCAAGACAACAGTACATGGGAAAAGCCTTTGGTGGAAGGAGGATAGCAAGCAGAATTGGTGTACATTCTGCAGTGTGCTTAAGTGACTGGGAGCAGAGTCCTCAGGCATTACAGTGACTCCAGAGGGAAGCAGCAAGTGCTCTGCCAGTCGCCCTGCCCCTGTCTGTCCAGTGTTTGTCTATTTAACATGACACATCTGGTGGTCTAATTTTGTAACAGCATGATCTTTGGAGGAGGACTGCCCCAGGTATCTGGAGGCCTCTGCCATGGCGAACGGGCTGGGGGCTCATCTCTTCTGCAGCTGTAGCCTCCCTCTCTCCAGGAAATGAAACGTAATCACCCTAGTCCCAGCTTTAGATTGGCCCTCTTGACCAGTGTTGGAGCACATGCTTCCCTTTTCACCCTGTATCTTCTCCCTTACTTGTCTGAACCTTTCTCCTCTTCTGTAAAATGTGCCGGACACTACCTCACCCAGTTATTTTGGGTGTACTCAAGAATGTGAAACTCCCTCCATCTTTCATTCTGCAAATGGGTGGAATCAAGCTGATGGCTGAGGAGAACCAGTAGGGCCCAAGAAAGTCAGAAAAATGGTACCTTCTGTTACTCTCTAGGTAGAAATGGGAACAGGGTTAATTGGTTCATTGTCTTAAAGATCTGAGTAAGTGTAGGGGTTTTTTTTGTTTTGTTTTGGGGTTTTTTTGGGGGGGCAGGGTCTTGTTGTGTAGTTCAGGCTAGCTTTGAATGCACTGTTTTGCTCAGGCAGGCCTTGAACTCACGGCGATCCTCCTGCCTCAGCCTCCCAAGTGCTGGGAACAGGCATGCACCATCATGCCTGGCAGATCTGAGTAAATGTAACCGAAGTTGGGAGGGAGTCTTTTAGTACCACCAGTGCTGTTTCATCCCCCTCCCCTCAAAAAAAGGAAGGAAGGCGAGAAGAGCTGCTTTGTACCTAGACAGCCAGAGTTGGGAAACGTAATTTGGTTTTGGTTTTGGTTTTTTATCCCTCTACTTCCCACTTGGTCTGTGTATCAGAAATATTATTCTTAGCTGTTCTCTTTTATTTCTCATAGCTGCCTTCTTTGCACAGTGGCTCAAGTATGGTCCCTGAAGTGTTACCTTCCTTCAGGGTTTAGACTCAGATCCTTATGCATTCTCTTGGACTGGACTTATGTGGTCCACAGGCTTTTTTTTCACTCCAACTGCTTATAGTCTAATCCATATCTCTAATTCAGATTTTCCTTCTAGATCTCTGCTCCATACACTAGGTGAACAAAGTATTTTTACTCATATGTCTGTCAGATCCCTCAGACTTGGTGTGTCTAAAACTGAACCGTCATCTTCTTCCCCATCTCTTTTCCAGGAACTCATCTACCTTCCTAGATTAATATCTCCATGAAAACCATTTTCTCAGTTGCCCAGTCCAAAAACTTGAACACTATTAACTACATCTGTACCTCTATTTCTCTTCTAAGCTAATAATAATTCCAAGAGAGTGAGCCCTTTAAATTTTTAATCCATATAATATTTGGCCAGGGTCAGGCCCAAATTATTAGGTGATGCCAAAAAACTTAGTAATCAAGCTAAATAATAGTTCAGAGTCAGGTCAACCAGATGTCCCTTCTGGATTCTGAGTCCACCAGATGGCCCATTGGGCAGCCAGCCCAGGGCCCCAGTACCATAGGGGACCTTTATGTTTACCAGGGTTTGGCAGGGCAGTGAGGCCTTCTTCTCTCCATTCACATCACAAGTAGCTTGGATGACTGTAGCGACCCCCTAACTGCTATGCAGACTTTCAGACCCATAGTTGAAATGTAAGCTATGTACCAAAAAAGTGCTTATCTGGTGGTACCTACGTACTCATTGTTAATTGGTTCCAGGAGGCACAACGAGTAACAGAAATGAGTACAAAACAAATGGTTTTGACTGGAAAGTGTAGTGAGTCGGGAGGTAATCGACACTGACAAGTTCTAGCTTGCACCAAACAAACAAGTACCAGGTACACAATTTTTGTGTGAAATGCATTAGGTACCACATTTGACAAGTTTCAAAGTAGTAAAGTACCAAGATATGACTGTATTATATCATAAGTGTGTGTCTTGATGAATTTTCCCAAACTGACAACCTGTGTGTAATGCATGTCCTAAGCCCCCACCCTAGCCCACCCCCAGTCTCTGCCTTCCTAATAAGTAACTCCTCTTCTGCCTTGTAGCAGCATAGGTTTGTTTGCCTGCCCTATTTTTGTATTTAACTAGATAGAATCAAATAGTATGTACTTGTAGGTCTGCTACCTTTTACTCAGCATTGTGTTTGTGAAAACCATCCTATTGTGATATAGCACTGTAAACCACTGATTTACCTTTCTGTAGCAGTTTCCATTATGTGAGTAGCTATACTTTAGTCATTGGTTCTTTCTGTTTTGTTTTATATTTGTTGTACTGGGAATTGAACCCAGAGCCTTCACATTGAGCTATATCCCTAGCCCCTTTTGATTTTTTATTTTGACATAGGGTCTCACTAAGTTGCTAAGCTCAAACTCGCTATCCTCCTGCCTCAGCCCCACAGATTGTTAGGATTACAATCATGCACCACCATGCCCAGCTTATCCATTTTTTCTCATACTGGGGTTGCATAACGAAATGCAAAAAACTTAGCAGCAAACAAAAACTATTTATTGTGCTCATGGGCCGGGTATTTGTATAAACCATGGCTGGAGTAGTTTGTCTCTGCTTCGTGATGTCTGGGGTCTCAGAAAGTGGGGAACTGGTGTCTTTTGATAGGGGTCATTCACTCACATGTCTGGCACTCAACAGAGATCTCAGCAAGGACTGTCAACTCAAGTGCTGATGAATGGCCTCTCCATATGGCCTGCACTTCCTCACAGCATGGTGGCTGGTTCCCTAGGGCAGGGGTCCTGAGTGAGGCAGGAGCCATCTCCTTTGTACAGCCCAGCCTTACAAGTCATAGTGTTTCAGCTGTGCTTTGTTGGTCAGAATAGTCCCCCACTTACCCAGGCTCAAAGAGAGGGAAAACAGACCAGTGCTAAAAGAAGGCTGACATGATTCTGGAAACACAAACAGGACTGCGAACAGTAGTAAGATTCTTTGGAAAATACTACATCTGTTAACAGGTGTCTAGCTTTTTGATCCAACCAACTGGGAATTGAACCCAGAGCCTTCACATTGAGCTATATCCCTAGCCCCTTTTGATTTTTTATTTTTTTATTTACTACTGTTCCCAGATACTCTTCTTATTCTTTGAAAGAACTGTCTCCTTGTCCCTGCAAGGCCCAGATGACTTTTGCATATCCTTTAGTCTCAGACTTCCCTTCTTATAAGAACCTGCCACCCTCGCCACCCAGGTTTCAGTGTGGATTACACTTCTAGCTCCAGTTGGCACCTTGTCGTGTCCCTGTCACAATGCTGATTATGACATAGCACCTGCCTGTTTACCTGTCTGTGTCTTCTTCCATCAGAGTTGATGCTCCATCAGAGTTTGTTCTCTTCAGAGTCTCACCCAGAGCCGGACACATAGTAACCCTCAGTAAAGTGGAGAAAACAG
The DNA here is from genome assembly GCA_004026905.1 of Hystrix cristata. NCBI lineage: Eukaryota > Metazoa > Chordata > Mammalia > Rodentia > Hystricidae > Hystrix > Hystrix cristata. Next base: position 123,857 of record PVJO010001037.1, read on the forward strand.
ATTTCAGTCTCTGGGGTCCACCTAGAGACAGTGATATTACTGCACAAGTACCCAAAATTGAGCGCTAATACAATTTAATACAAAGGATTAGCTATGTCTTAGGATACACAAATATACTTGTGTAAGCCTCAAGTGTTACAGCAGGAAGCAACTTGGGGTGTCGACTCCTATCAAACCACCTTCTTTTGTTCCCCATAGTGGGGATTGAACCCATGGATGTTCTATTACTAAGCTATGTCTCCAGCACTTTTTATTTTATTTTTTCATGTTTGAGAGAGTCCTGCTAAGTTGCCCACGCAGCACTCAAATTTGCAGTCCTGCTGCCTCAGTTTCCCTAAATTACAGGTGTGTGCCACTGCATAATTGCAGGTTTGAACCTCCTCCTGTAAGTAAGGAATATAAACCAGGCTGTGGCACGAGTCACCTGACTGGGAAGCAGGAGGCCCTGTGGCCAGCAGACCCAGGCCCTCCCTCTGAGGGGGTATTGTTAGGAGAGAGCCCCTGTTCGAGCCCTTCCTGCTTCACCTGTGAGGTGCAGGGACTGTGTTGGTAGTGACAGACCTGCAGCCTTTCTTCACACTCTTCTAGGGAGCTCCAGCCAACTGGAGAGAGGTCTTCTTTCTGTCTTCATGAAAAGAGTAAGGTGTCCTTTTTTCAGTCCCCTGCCCTCTCCTCTCAGGTCCTGGCCATTTGCCAACCTGCTGTCTAGTAGGATGAAAAGACACATTAAAATAGTTGAGACCAGGCTTCTTTTCACGCTTGTTGATTGTTTTTATTTAATAGTTTTGTTTTTGTTTTCCTTTTTCCTCTTTGAGGGAGCTCTAGTGTGCAGAGTTAATACTGTTCTGTTTGTGACACACTGTTGTCAGTCTAAGCAAGGCTACTTCCTTGGTCTTATTCGCTTATGCATTGATTTGTTCCCTTTATTCCTATTTTCCATTCTCCTCCCCTCCATAGATAACATTATGAGTGTGTTCAGTATGGATTCTCTTATTTTGGTGTATTTTGGATTCTCTTTGTATGTATATGTGGGTTCTGTGTGTGTGTTTCTTTGGGATTTTAGTTGTATGCATGTGTTGGTGCGGCTGCTGTTTTTACTGTACGTTTTTTGAGGGGAGGATATTGAGGATTGAACCCGGGGCACTCAACCACTGATGTACATCCCTGATCCTTTTTATTTTTTAATTTTGAGACATGGTCTTACTAAATTTCCCAGACTGGCCTCTAATTTTACAATCCTTCTGTCTCAGCCTCTTAAGTAGCAGGGATTACAGGTGTACATCATTTTTTAACCCAAGTAAATGGCATGATTCTACCAATTCTTTTCTTTCTTTTTCTTTATTCAGGACTGTCTTTAGGTCTATCCTGTGTGTACATTTATTCCATCGCTTGTGCCTACTGCTGGTGGGTGTGGATGGCCCCCTGCGCTGTTTTCACAGTGTCCATGCTCTGTGGTGCTTGCCCATTCCCCATGGGCCCCTGCTGAGCTGCCTGGAACCATGCTGTGGCAAAGGTCCTCTGCTGTCTTGTGATCAACCTGTGTGAGTCTTTCTCTGGGAAATAATCCAGAAGTGGGGTTGCTGGATCACAGACCAGTAAACTTTCTAGGATCAGCTCTTCTGAGGATTCAGAAGACAGTGTCCCATTTTTCCCCATTTTTTCTTAAGTGTTAGAAATGTAGGTTGCTTTGAATTCCCCAGCTTTCAGTCTGGCTCTAGAATTTTGCTATAATGTCATCCAGAGAGCAGAGATAAAGTTGGGATTTTATTCTCAATTAGGTTGGTTTGAGGTTTCATGTTCATCCTCTTTCACTTGTTCAAGCTCATGCTGCTCTTTCTGTGTCCATGTATAAAATGAATCACGACTACTGAGGTCCATACTGCTGTCCTGGGTCCATGACTTTCTAGACCCTGTTTGGAAGCAGCACAGTGGGAGTGGCAAGCAGTATAGTGGGGTTGGGCTAGCGTAAGCACACATTTGGCTTCTCCATGTGTACCAGCCTGTCCAGAAAGCTGGAGTCGTACCTCCAGACCACAGGCTGGGCATGGAAGACCCACATGCCAGCACATAGCTCTTTCACTTGGCCTGAAACGGCTGTGTTCCTTTGTTCCTTGCTTATGAGACACAAAAACCCACAGCAAGAGTATTCAGAGGAAAAAGCACAGTGCTCCATAAGTTAGTGTCTAGAGAGTGTGTACTTGTACTTAAATCTTTGCTGTCACATTGTGAATTATTTCTGGGGAGACATATCATGTCTGGAATTTGCTTCAGAGTCTAGTGGAGAGGGAGTGGGTGGGTAAAGATCAGGTGACTGTATAATTTATCATCCAATCTCAGGCACATTTGGAACTGAAAGAGGGAGCTATTAATTACAGAAAGACAACAAGCTTAAACTGGGATTGTCCTGGCAAACCAAGACATGAGCAGCTCAGGGAAAAATGAAACAGGACTGACCCTGAGCTGATCATTGTTGAAGATGGGTGATGAGACTTGGGAGCTCATTATATTCTATTTGTTGTTTGTTTGGAAATTTCCATAATAAAAAAGAGTTTAAAAAAAAAAAGTCCCCACTGTCCAGGAAATGGCCGTTGGGTCTCTTGCCAGCCTGTCTGGGATAGTAAACTCAGGGTCCCTTGCCAGCCCATGTGGGATAGTAAACCCATGTCGCATGCTGTTGTCTGTCCCTCCATGTCTCTGGGTACTTCCTGTGAGGGTAGGGTGGGGAGGAGTAGATGGAGCGGCCCCACCTGCTCTTGTTGGCAGGAAGAATGAAAAACTGTGTTTTGTTTAGCCCAACATGACTTGGTGTAGCACAGGGCCTGGAGCTGACCTTTTTCCTGTCTCCAGTACTGTCAAGGCCTGCCCAGGTGGCAGCTGAAACAGATCACTTCACACACACTGCACCACACAGCTGATGGCAGTGGTAGGCAGTGATACCCATTGTCTGTGCATATGCACATGTGATTTTATCTGTGTCCTTTATCAGAACCTCAGGTGGCAGGAAGCAGCACGACCGCAATGAGTTCTTAACTGACATTCTGTCGTGCGTACACCGTCCTACTTAACCCCCACGATAGTGTGGCAGTTGCTGGAACCTTGAGTGGTAGAAGGCAGCCTCTGCTGGGAATGGACTCAGACAACAGGCTGGCATTACTTTAATCTGTTATCTCTTTCCGGTTGTACAGCTGGGCCATTTTCACACAGTTCTGTGAAGTGTGATATTCATTCATCCAACAGATACTTTGAAGAGCCTCTTGTATGCCAGGCTCCAGGGAGAGAGCAGCAAATGAAACAGACTGCCTTCAAGGAGCTTATATTATAATGGGGGCAACAGACGGGAGGTGCGGAGGTAGTGAGTGCTAAGAAGAAAATAAATAGAGCTGATGGGTAGGGGGCTAGGGATTGAGAGTGGGGGCCGTCCTAGATGGTTGTCAGAGCAGACATCAGAGGGGCCAAAATGGAGGTGTGATGGTGATGGGGGTGGGCAGGTAAAGGGTCCCTTTCTCATGCTGCTGAGCGTTCAGGAATTGAGCAAGCTATCATATGCAAGTGATTGGCAATCTTGGTGAGGGAAATTTGGGGGATTGGGATAGGTTCAAGAGGGACTTGACGGAGAGGAGGTAAACTCTTTCACAGCACTTGGTCATACAGAAGGCGGTTGCTGGTGGTATAGATGGAATTAAGAGAGCATTGTGTAAGCTGAGGAGTAGCACACACGTGCTGACTCAGGAGAGAGGGAAAATGGGTTTAATAAAACTCATTGTATGTGGCCATCTTCTTACATGCTTTAGCAAGTATTAAATGACCCTGATCATGAAGAGTAATGCTCTGGAGGCCTGCTTCAGTTTTCTTCTTCCTTCAGAGTTCTGTCAAGTAAATCACAAATGGTTGGACAATTCCCAAAATATCTATTATAGACTGGAGCCGAAGCTCAGTGGTGGAGTACTTGCCAAAATACCCATTACAGGGGTTGGGGATTTAGCTCAGTGGTAGAGAACTTGCCTACCAAGCGCAAGGCCTTGAGTTCCATCCCCAGCAACCCCCGAAAACCAAACCAAAACAAACAAAATATAATATGTTTTAATCTTCTACCTATAATCTTCTACCTATAATCTTTCTTTTGTTACACAAATGGTCCTGAACTTTTGGGTTATTAACCTAGACTCTTATGCCAGTCTAGATGTATGGATTCACTCCCCCAGAAAAGCACCCCCTCCTGAGAACCTAGCATATTATTCTTCTGGAGATTAACAGGTCTTGAGTTCATCCCAGGAGGTCCAAGTCAAGAAGCTGTGTGTTAGATGTAGCCAGCCATCGAAGACTATGAACAGCACAGGAAGAATGAGCGCTCCATGGCCATTTCTCTTCTTGCCTAATGGGGCATTGGTTCACTAAGTATAGAAATTACGTTTAATGTTCTGCCGTATTTCCTTACTTAATAGCTAGAATAAATATGAATGGACAGGCAGGCTGACTGACTTGGTTGCTTATCCTTCCTGAGTGCGGCCCATAACTACATTTTCAGCGGTGCCCCAAGAAAACAAGCTGCATGCTGTTTGTGTCCCAAGGGAATTCATGTATCAAAGTCCTGGTCCCCAACATGATGGTATTTGGAGGAAGCAATTTGGGAGGCAGTTGGCTGTGAATGAGCTCGTGAGGGCAGAGTCCCTGGGATGGAGTTGTGCCTGGGGAGGAAGAGGAAGAGACTCTAGACCGCTCTGCTTTCCAAGCACACGGCGAGAGAAGGTGCTCTCTGCAAACCAGGCGGAGAGCCCACACCAGACCACATGACAGCCGGAACCTTAATCTTGGATTTCCAGCCTCCAGGACTGTGGAAAATAAATGTTTGTTATTTAAGCCACCCAGTTGGTGGCATTTAGTTACAGCAGCCCAAACTGACTAAGACACCCTACTTCATAATTTTTAGCAGGGCCAGGGAACCCCCAGCTGCTTTCTCCTCTTTCAGTCCAGTGCTTTGAAGGAATAAACATGTCTCCTCTAACATTTCATATTAGTTGCCTATTGTTGCTATAAGAAATTACCGTACGTTAGGCAACACATGTATTTTCTTATATTTTTGGAGGTGAAAATCTAAAACTGGACTTGGGATGTAGTTCAGTGGTGGGGCACTTTCCTAGCCTGCACAAGGTGATGTGTTCAAGAACTGCAAAAAATAAAATAATACTAAATAAAATGGTCTTGCTAGGCTACAAGTGGTGTGTTTCTGGTGCTGCGTTTCTCCTGGTGGCTTAGGGAAGAATCCATTTCCTGCCTTTCCAGCTTCTCGAGGCTACTTACGTTCCTTGGCTCATGGCCCCTTTGTCCGTCTTTGAAGCCAGCAGCGTAATGTCTTCAAATCTCTCATACTGCTTCCCTACTCTCTCCTCTTTTGACTCTGCTGCCTCCCACTTTCCTTTGTAAGGACCTGTGTGATTCGATAATTGCCCCATTTTAAGATCCTAAATCTGTCACATCTGCATAAGCCCTTTTTCTCTATGTAAGGTAACAGTTACAGGTTCTGGGGACTAGGATGTGGATGTTTGTGGGGGTATCTTTATTCTGCGCACCACACATTTGAATAGTTATATATACATAATGTTCTCATTTAGTGGCTAGGTTGGTAAAAGTATTCCTGTTTTACAGATGAGACAGTGGAAGCTCAGAGAGGCAAAATGGCTTGCCCTTGGCCACATTGCTCATGAGTGGAAGAGGCAACATTTGAACACTAGTTCCGAGTCCAGATCTGCGTTTTTCTGTTCTCTCTGGTTGCTTTTTAATTCCTTCCACACATTTCCATAGATGGTATTTGTCAATGTTTATGTTCCTAAAGCCAATATTCTGGGAAGCTGATGTGCTTACTTGAAATGAGGAAATGTGAAAATCAATGTAAAAAGTCTTTAAGGCGAAATGTCAAAGTAAGGAAGGAGTTTCCAGTTTAAGTGGTTCTCTCATTTCATAAACATTTGTATTTGTGAGGTTTATAATATGCAGACTGCTTACTGGCTTAATATTTTGTCCACTTGACTCTGATGTTACCCTGTATGACACATCTTTTGCTTGCCAGTCAGATTATATGCTTATCATTAGAAGATCCTCAACTACTTAACCTTGGATCAGTTATCACTAGTAAAGATTTATGAGGTTTTACCATGTTCTTGCTACCATGTAGGAATCTCCTCCTCCACCCTCTTGGCTCTCACCCTCTTCCCTCCCATTCTTGTCTACCAGATTCAAGTAATCTGAACCAGAGGAGAAGAAAAACATTATAGTAGTACACTGTTCATAGTAGTACACTAGTAGTAGAGTTTGTGTCTGGAGAGTTTCTGTAGGAAATTCCTTTTGACTGTGTGGTCGGTACCTCATAGCTCTGTAGGGTCTTTCCGCCTCTTTTTCAGTGGCCATGATCACCATGGATGACAGAGCATGAAGGTCTTCTCTTATCCTGATAGTTCGCTTTGATTTGGGTGATCGCTGCCCTGCTGTTGAACTTTCAAAACAACTCCATTCTATGCCTTTGACTTCTTCCTCTTTAGATGCCATTTCAAAACACAGTTGTGGCCTACAATGTCCTGAGTTCTTGCCTCCACTGACTTTGGTGTTAAAGGTACAGACAAGCAGAGGATGCTCTGAAGAGAAGGGGCCTGAGCTTGTAGTTTTTGTGAAATGAACACAGCATGTGTTCTGCAACCTAAGATTATAGTGGGAATGATGGAAGAATCTTCTAGATTTCCAGTGATGTGGAAAGGCCAGGGCAGTCAGCACTAATAGGTGTAAGTCACACGATGCAGGACAACTGACTATTCTGTATAACTAGTCACTTGATGTGAATGTCATGTCTATTTGCTGATGAGTCATAGAGCTTGTAGTATGCTGAACATGATCTAGTAGTGTGCTCAAGCGCTCTCTTTCTTCTCAGTAAAGAAATTGCAGCCAGTGGAGTGGACAATACCTTTAGAAACCCATAAATACACCGTTGGTCCTCTGTAGATTTTCTGTGACACTCTTTGTCCTTTTCTTTTTCTTAACTCTCCTCCTCTCCTCCACCCACACCTCCAAACACACACATCCATTAAAACAAACGACAAAAAAAGGAAGGCTGTCTGATGGTTGGGCTTTTTAATGACATCAGTAAGGCCCAGTAAGGCCCCCAGGGCTTGGAAGGCAGTCTGTACCCAGTGGACGGGCCCGCCTGTCCTAGGCCAGGCCTGTGTCTCGGGGGTCTGCCGAGGGCACCTGCTATGACTTGAGACAGCCTGCACTATTGGTGTCCTGCCCAGATTGTCTCCCTCAAGCTAGAAGAAGGGGTGCTCCTTTCGATTGTAATGTAGAAAGTTCACTAATTCTCTGGGGCTGATAATTGCCTTTTTTTCTTAGAGACCAATTTTTATGTTCCCTTTTTCATTTTTTGTTGGGGTGGTTTTGTTCCTTGGCCCCACTCCTTGCTGCTGATTTTATGAAGAACAGGATGGGGAATTCAGCCCGCTTTTTTTTTGTTTGTTTGTTTTTTTGAGACAAGGTCTCAGTATGTAGCCCAGGCTGGCCTCGAACTCTCGGTAGTCCTCCTGCCTATGCCTGTGCCTCCCAAGTGCTGGCACCACCATGCCCGGCTCAGCCCACTCTTAAGAGTGTTCTTTGGCATTGCCCAAACCTGGGAAGTCCATACCAGCAGCGGTTGTATTGAGCCCAGGGGGATATAGGTGGGTGGTGTGTTGAGGGATTGAAATAGAGGTGGAACAGCCAGGTAAAAGAACCTGGTATTCAGCTGAGTAAGCATTTCCTGGCTAGACCTATCTGTCCCATTGATTGCCTAGCTTTTAAGTACTAATCCCTAATGCCTAAGAACCAGAAGAAATTCTGGCTTGATCCTTTGGATAATGGGCAGTCTTCCTCTTTCAACAGATGGTCTGTCCTTAAATAAGACACCTCCAAAATACAAGCCAAATATTCTTCTGGAGACTTTATATCCACACTTTTTGAGGCGTAATCGGATACCCCTAAACTTCCCCAAGCATGGTGACCAGGTGATAAGAAATTATAAGTCAGCATTCATCTTAGCCAGCATTTGGAACTTGATTCGTATGCTGAGGTTTCCATCTTGTACCTGCTCGGGCTCAAGTCATCAGACCATCATATCCCTGCTCCTGCCCCCTATCCTTTCCCTCCTACGCAGCCCTTCCTCTCTCTAGATGAATTGGGTTAGAGGATCAGCGGGAAGAGGACTAGTGAATAGCCAGAGCTCCTCTTGCTAGCAGATGCTGTTCCTGTTCTGCAGGTGGCAGGAGTGCTGCCGTTGCAACTTAGACTTGCTGTGTGGCAAGGTGGTTGGTGTCTCTGAGCCCACCTCCACATGCACACTGCACAGTTCTTCCCTTTGTCCCCAGCTGCAAATCCTGCACTGAGCTTGTTCTGGTTCCCAGCAAGTGAATAGAAATAACTTGATTTGGTATATGATTGAGTCTATAAGGTTGTTGAGATACGTATTTGTGTATGGTTCTAGGGTATATCCATCTCACAATTTTAACAACTCTAATATCAAGATGTACCACATTTTAAAATTGTAGTTGCCAGCTTCCCTTCCCCAGAAGGTTCATAAGGGTGCCTACTGCAAGTGATGGCATCTTAGAGTCCACAAAATACATTATATAGGTAGGACTTGTTTTTCACTTTTTGCATAAAGAATTTGATTTGTGGATTTCCTTGAAAGGCAGCTTTACCAACAAGTTCAGTGCCTTTCAGCAGTACTGGATGCAGCTGGTAAGACAGCCACCCCACATTTCACTTGGCCTGATTCAACATGGGGCATTCTCAGTCCACCTTTGATAGAACTTCAGAGCAACTCTGGACAGTAAGCAGAACATTCTGCAAATATTGTGAAGTAACTTGTAGAAGACCACCTGGCTAATGACTGAAAAGTTTGCTTTTTCTGATTCCCTTTCCTTCAGACCTGTCAGTGCAGAATCCAGAAGCAGCAAAAATATGTTGGGGTGGAATATAGCATGCTTAGAGAATGGAGATCACTCCTGAGAAATTCCTTGTAGTAGATTAAAATTGAGAATCGTGACACCCAACAGAAGAAAATGTTTAAGTACCATATGTTAGATTATCAATATGGAATACAGACATTGAAAATAACAAGTATGTAGATTTTATCGCTGATTCAAAAATGTACATTTAAAGAGCAGAATATGAATACCCAAGTAGGTAGGGTTTGGTTGAATAGTGGCTAGAACACATGCCTGTCTTTTTAACTGCCAGTGCCAACAATTTTCCTCTCTGAGCCAAGCAAGGAGGCAGGCATCAGTACCCAGAGGAAGTTAGAAATCTCCAGAGAAAGTGCTAAGAGAAATTATAGAGGAGATGCTTGACATGCAAGCAGTAGGGGTGCTAGGAGAAGAAGGTAGAGGAAGGGCTGATCAGTCAGGATGTGGTAGGACTAGGTTATGAACAACTAGTAACAAACAGTTCCACAGGCTCAGGGACTCAATGCATTTTTTTCCCCACGGTGCACTGTGCAGAACAGGTCAAGAGGGGAGACTCTGCTCATTGTTGTTACTCAGGGGCCCAAGCTTAAGGAGGTTTTGTTTCAACACTTGTTTTCCTAATCATTGCAGTGTTGCAGGTAGCTTAGTGAATCACACACTGGCACTTGAAGTCTCTGTAGATGTGTGTATTTTACTTCTGCTACCATTTCATTGCCTAAAGCAATTCCAAAACTCAACCTCAAGTTAAGCTGGAAGGAAAAAAAGCTAGAAATAGTACTTGTGACTTAACCCCCGCTAAGTAAAGTAATGAAACATAGAAGGAAATTTCTCTGAAGAAGGAAAACCTGAGTCTGAATATAAAGGGTAGAATATCATCTACAGACCACCAAGGATAAAAGGAATGCAAAAGAAATGTATACCCAGGCAAGACATCCACTTAGCTGTGAGAGTTGGAAGAAAGATATTTGAATATATGCAAAGGATTTAGAGTGTCCTCCCATGCTTTCCCTCACCGTGCCTAGGCTCTCTGCCCTCTGCTCTTCTAAAACATCAGGGTCTGTACTTACCTGACCTCAGAGGCCTTTTCTGACCACTGTATCTAAATTAGGTAACCCACATACCTTCTCTGCTTGCCTTCCTTTTCAAAACACAGTCCACTACTTGACAATTGTCCAGTACTTCTTTACAAAAATTTCAAACAACTAGAGAAGTTGGAAGAATCATGCCTACCCCCCCTTCTTTTTTCTGGTTTTTTGAGACAGTGTCTTCCTACGTAGCTCAGGCTGGCCTCAAACTTACAGTCCTCCTGCCTCAGCCTCCCAAGTGCTGGGATTTCAGATGTGTGCTATCACATCCAGCTTGCATCTCATTTTTTGATGCATTTCATTTTAATGCAGCCATCAGTACACTTCCCTGTAAAAGTGTCAGCAGGTATATTATTAACTACAGTCTAGCATTTGTTTGCGGTTTTTTCTTTTTCTAGTTGAGGTAAAAATTGCAGACAGTAAAATCTCAAACCTGAAGTGTGTGTTTGATGAATCCTGACAAATCCGCGCACATATGTGACCCATACTCTCCTCTTATAAGGAACATTTTCATCACCCCAGAAGGTTCTCTTATCACCTTCTCAGTTAATCTTTGCCCTGACTCCTATCTTCTTGAGAACATTGTTCTGATGTTTTTCCATAATCGTTTGGTTTTGCCTGTTCTGAACTTAGTATCATTGGATTCACTAGGCATGCTTTTAGTATTCATTGGTGGTGATACATGTATCAGTACCTTGTTGCCTTTTATTGTTGAGTAGTTTTCCATTCTATGCATGTGCCACAGTTTCTTTGATCCATTCTGTTAATGGATAGTTGGGCTGTTTCCAGTTTTGGCTTATATGAATAAAGCTGTGATAACATGTATTTTCATTTTTAGGAGTAATAAATACATAAATGAGAAGTTGCTTGGGTCACAGGCCCAGGTATATGTTTGTTCTATAAGGAACTACCTGACCTTTTCCCAAATTGACTGTGTCCTTTTACACTCCCTTAACAATACATGAGCATTCCAGATGCTTCACGTGCTCATCAACATTTGGTATTATCAGCTCTTTAAATTTTATTGTTTGGCATTTAATAGATATATTAGGGTTCTCCAGAGTAGCAGAATCTCCCCCCTCCCCAGGGTGTGTGTGTGTGTGTGTAAAAGAGATGGATTATAAGGAGTTGTCTCACACGATTACATGATTATGGAGGCTGAGAAAGAGGCCAGTAACTGCACAGTGCCCTAGAAGTTCAAAGAAAACTGTGGAATCCAGCAGCGAGGTGGCTACTGGCCACAATCAGCAGATTTTTCATGGCCTGTGGGCTTGCTCAGGGTCCTGTTAGTACATCACCCTAGCCCTCCAGAAACACCCATATGGACACATCCAGAAATCATATTTAGCCAAATGTGTGGGCACCCCGTCATCGCTCAGTCAAGTTGACATATAAAGCTATTACAACACTCACATATAAAATTAACTGTAACTGTAAGTATGACTCTTTCTGATGTCTCCTTGTGGCTACTTGGAAACAGGTGAGCCCCCAGGCCCTAGAGCAGAACTGCAGGGGCCAAGTTCAGAAGAGGGGTGTTAAAAGAGGCAAAAGCCCAGAACATTCCCAGTACCAAATAAAAAAAATAGTAATAATAACAACAACAACAAAAAAGCCCAGAACACTTGGGCCTTTCCCCAGCCCAGAATGTTCTTGAGGAGGCACTAGCTCACACCTCCGCAACTGATAAATTGTTCATTGACTTTTAATTATATTAGAGAGAGAGAATATATATGTCTTTGTGGGTGAAGAATCTGATACCTCCAATGTAGAAACCTAAAAGAAGATCATCCCATGCTGTCCCCTGATCTATTTGTAATAAATCCCATTTAATAAATTAAGTTAAAGTCCTATTTTATTGACGGTAAGTACCACAAGGATGTGACAGGGAAAGAGCAAGGCTGGCAACCAGGAAATGACCAGAAAGGACAGAGTTCAGGGTGGCACTCTCAGAGCTGCAGGCTGAGAGGAATCCGCATTACTCCTCTCCCTTCAGATAGGAGGCCCTGCCTGGGTGGTCGGCTTGTTTTACCCTGGTTGCTTCTTTTGATTCCTCCACCTTTAGGTGATCCCAGAGACAGGCAGAACTGGGACAACCATTAAAATAGCGCATCAGCATAGGGAGGGAGAGGACAGGAGGGTTGAGGAGGGAAACTGGAACGACATGCAGCTAGCACATGGTCCTGCCCAGGAAATCAGGTCTTAAAGGAGAAGGTTGCAATTTTGGAAAATGAAAGAAGTATTTTAGTCCCCAGAGCATAGAAACTCTTAAGTTTCAGTTGAATATGGTAGTGGGGTGGGAGAATTCTTTTAACTTGATCAGGTCAGTGTCATGATCCATGAGTCGTGCCCATGCGTCCCCCTCCTCTATCCTTGGTTGCTCATCAGTCAGATAGGAAGGACCTGGATGATGGCCTGGAAGCCCTGTTAACCTAACCTAGGAAGGTGCCTGTTGATGCACATGATGCATGAGCGTTCCTAGCATCACTGTTGGCTCACCTGCCAAAGGCCTTAACCCGACATTGTGAGCAGTCCCCCTGACCTGACACTGAAAGGGGCTGCCTGTAGTGAGTGCAGAGGAGCCTTCTCTCAGGAGCTCTGGGCTTTGGTAAGCAACTGCATAACAAAGGATTCCCCACTTACAAAGGTGCTCGTTGAAAGACAGGAAGCAGCTGGGGATCAGACAGTCCTCTGCTCTTCTGACAACAGAAGCAATGAGCTGATCTGATGACAAGAACAAGGTCGGAAATTAGGTCTCCATGAGAAGTGCTCCCTTGGCTACTCTTTTTTTTTTTTTGGTGCTGGGGATTGAACTCAAGGCCTTACGTTTGTTAGGGAAGTGCTCTACCACTGAGCTAAATCCCCAACCCCACCTTGGCTACTCTTGATTGGATCCTGCAGCAGCATCCTCTTGGTAGAGCCACCCAGCACAGAATTGGGCCATTGTACACACACTCCCCCTGGTTCTCTTGTCATGGCGCTCATTCCTCATTTTGAGACATTGGCCCCAAAGAACAAGGAACCAGGTAAGTTCCCAGGTCTATTTCAGTCTGATGGCAGAAGACAGTGGCTCAAGGTGAATCTGTGTCTGAAATGGGCCAGCAAACTTGGGCTAGCTGGCATCTCTCTGTGTCAGTAGCAAACATGTGGCAGACACAGCCCATTTTATTAAGTAGGGTTCCCTTGAAGAATGGAATCAGTAGAAATATGTGTGTATTTATGTAAGGGATTAGTAGTTAGGGTTACAAGATCATGTGAGCAGTCAGAGGTGAGAGACTCTTTAGTGGGTGTCTGCATGCTGGAGAGCTGGAGCATCCAGGAGCGACTCAGCCTGAGAATATGAAAGCCATAGAACAAGAGGAACCAAGGTTGTGGCACCAGTCCCAAGTCAAAGGCCTGGAAACTCATGTAGAGTTGCCAGTGAAAGTCTGTGTTGGAAGGCTGAAGAAACTGAAGACTGATGTCCAAAGGCAGTGGCAAAGACTAGAACTCTTCAAAAATGAGGACAGTTCCTTCTTTCCCTTTTTTATTTCATCCAAACTACAAGCCTATTATTTGGTCCCACCCACATCTAGGGTGGGTCTTTCTCCCTCTGTTTGTTGGCTTATGTGTCACTCATCCACAGACACCCAGAACTTTGCTTTACTCATCTGCTGGGCACTTATTAATCCAGTCAATTTGACATATCATGATTAATGGTCACACCTCCATGCAGGAAACTGGCAGGTGGATGAAGTGCCTTGGAGCACCCCTCACCCCAGGTGTACTTACTGGGCAGAGTCCAGTCTAGAACTGGTTAGGGATCATCTAGAAGAGCCCACCTGTAGCTTTCTCTTGAAGGAAAATAAAGCCTCTCTTATCCACTCTGCCAAGTACTGCTGAGGCCTCTGAGGAAATTTGACAGATCATGTGGACTGAATGACTGCAGACTGTTTTCTGTTTATCTTTGTTTGCAGGACTGCTTTTCATTTTGTGCAGACTTCATTCCAAAATAGAATAAAAAAAATTCCTGGATATTTTAACCTTTAGATGTCTCATAAATATCGCAGTATTTATCATTCCCTAAGGGTGTTGGTTCTGAATCAACACTAGACAATCATGAGAAAGGATTGGGGCAGTAGAGTGGTAGAATCAATCCTGGTCATGTGATGACCTTTCAGGAAAGAAGGTGGGGTCATTATTTTTCCCCCTTAGCTCTCTATATTTTTCTGTACCTCTTACCTTTCACCCTTTATTTTCCATTTAAAAAGTAATTTGCAAATTCAGCATCTTACATCCAGTGCTTTAGGCTCAAGGCCAAATGCAAAGCAGAACTCTATCCTTTCACATTAATGGATTTCCTAGGGAAAAAAGTATCCATTGTTTTAGGTAATAGGATTAACCAGAACCATGGGTACTTCAGGAGTAACGCTGGGACAGCGGAGAAGATACGAGATGAGTATTTCTTAAGACCCTTGCCTGTTCTTTTTGGCAGGTAGCTCTTCCTCCTGCCCTAGTCAGCTGGTGGCACACCATGGTGCTGGCTCCAAGGTCAGGCTCTGGCTTTTATGTCCCTGCTCTGGCTCTGATTGCATTAACCTCGAGAAAGTTACTTAATCTTTTGGGCCTCAGTATCCTGGTCTGTAAAATAGTAAATGGTAGTACAAACCTTATGCTTATGTTGTGATAAATGAGAAGACGTGTAAAACACAGTGATTAACCATAAAAATGAGCCAATAAATGCAAAGCAATATTTATCCTCATGCAGGAGGAGGTGCTGTAGAGGTTGAACAGAGACTTGTTTCCATGTTGGCTCTGTGGAAAGTGCCAGTTACTGTGCACAGTGCTCTAGAAGTTCAAAGAAAACGATGTGGAATCCAGCAGAGAGGTGGTTACGGGCCACGGCCGGCAGATTTTTCATGGCCTGTGGCTTGCTCAGGGTCCTGTAAGGCATCACCCTAGCCCTAGGTCCACCTAAATGCATCCTTTAGCTCGTCCATTCCTTCCTTGCCATTTAGTGCCACCGTGCCACCTGGCCTTATTATGACACCACTTGGATTTGATTTGCTTCTTTTCAAAGTGCTTTCATCTTTCTTATTTCATTTAATCCTTGGAAGAGTAAGATGAGTTTCCCATTTTTCAGATGAAGAAACTAAGGTCCAGGGTAAGATAGATAACTTGCCAGGGTCTTGAGGCTGACAAAGCCTGATCATCTTGCCATTTTCCACTCACATAACAGGCCCCAAGTTATCTCATGAGCCCTTACAAAACATTGTAACTCAAAGCAAAGCACCCAGAGGCATTGACACTGCTTCAGTTAGGACATAGGTCTCTTCCTTCTGTGGTACCACTTCCTCTCCAGAGGTAACATTTCCCAGCCCACCTCTTTCTTAAAACCCCTGATGGAAAGAGCTTTAGACTCTGAGCTAAGAAGGCTGAGTGAGTCGTGTGACCCTGTCTGACTCCCAGACCTCGCTGTGGCCTGCTCCCTTCTCTGTGCAGCGAGGGGCTACTCCAAGCCTGTGATCTCGCCCCATTTCCCCCAGATGTAAACATCCAGTAACATTCCTTTGTGGACCTCCTTGCTAGCATCTTAGCTATAACCTGACCCCTTCTCTGGAACTCAGCAAATAGCCTTGACTGTGTTCTGAGTTACCAGGAAAATACATAGCACGTGAGATGTAACGTCTTTTCTGGTGTCACATGACTTGAATGCCTCACAGTGAACGTGCTGGGGCCTGGGGTTGGAGAGCCTCCTCTGGAGCACTTCCGTCTGTGCTGCTGCAACCCACAACCTGTCTACGGGGTTCTGATTTAGCAAGCTCCAAGTATGAGTATCCTGGAGCCATTTAAAATGTTGCACAACTTCAGTCTTTAGAGTTGGAAAACAAAGCAAAACACTGTGTGAACACAGAGGCGCTTAGGTGAGAAATGAAGAGCATCTTCACGCTGTGAGCCTCAAGTTCATTCCTCATTTCTCCATCATGTATGTGGCATTGGATCTGCACGTTTCTAAACTGGGTTAGAAAATAAGCAGCTTGGCCCCAGGCGTGGTGGTGTGCACCTGTAATCCCAGCACTTGGAAGGCTGAGGCAGGAGGATCGCTGTGAGTTTGAGGCCAGCCTGGGCTACATAGCAAGACCCTGACTCAGAAAAAGAAAAGAAGCAGCTTGATGCATTTTAGATCTAGCTCTGCCAGAAATCAAGGAATGAAACAGCTCCTTTCCCATCCATGAGTTTCTTCTGTCTTCTGGTTTTATTACTAATGGACTTGGGACCAGACAGATGCCTGAAATGCAGCCCTTTCTCAAAACTTGGGCAGGTCCCTGCGTGGCTACCATTTTCAAGACCTCTTTTAGCCAAGATACTTAGATGCTGTGGATCTTTGGGAAAAGGGTCTGAGGGAGTGGGAACTGTACCACTGTAGAGCCAAGTGTGATAGCGAACATGTGTAGTCCTGGCCACTCAGAGGGCGGAGGTGGGAAGATCGCTTAATTAAGCCCATGAGTTTGAGACCAGGTTGGGCCATCTAGCAAGACCCCATCTTAAAAACAGAAATGTCCACTGTGACCATCGTTAACCAGCCCCTGAGTTTTCTGTTGGGTTCTGTAATTCAAAGCATTGTCACTGGGGGAAAGAAAAAGATTTGAGACTTTCAAGCAAATGTATATGCTGGCTCACTTCTTGCTTCAGTGCTACCTGCCCCAAGTCACAGCTTTCCAGCAGATTAGCAAGTTAGCCTTGTGAGGGACACTGGAGAAGGCGTGAACTCCTCCTCTGTCCTGGGACTGGCAACGGTCTAGAAAGCTCTGCCTTTTATCTGCTTCATAAGAAATGTTGTGGACAGTCACTGCCAGCATCAAATAAACCGGGTATGAAAATTTTTACTAAAAATTCATGAGCAGAATCTTGCACAGTAGTTAGATGTGCCATGTTAGGAAGGTCCAGACAAGGCAGGCAGGAGTCAGAGTCACAAAGAGAGAAGCTGTGATATGCACAGATGGATGCTGGTAAATCTGTACCTTCTCAGTGGCAGCAGGTGTTTTTGGTAGAATTTTTATGGAGAAGAATTGACCCATTTGAAAGTCATTTCAATAAAATTAAAATGGAAAAGATTGAAAATAGTTTATTTAGCCAGGTGTGGTGGTACGCATCTGTGATCCCAGCACTTGGAAGGCTGAGGCAGGAGGATCATCACGAGTTCGAGACCAGCCTGGGCCACATAGCCAGATTTTGTCTCAGGAAAATGAAACATAGTTCATCTCTATTATATTTTTAAAAATAGAACAAGGGATTGATTAGGTTTGCTTAATAGAGTTAAACTCAGGATTCTCAACCAGTGCTGATTCAGCACTGAGGAACCTCTTAGGTGCATAAACAGTCTAAACTTCCCTGGGAATAAAGCCACAGAGCCTCATACCCATACGGTGTTCACTGGGCACCGTGAAACAGCTGTTTTGCATAGTGGCATTTGGGAGTGTGCTGACTGGTGGGCCACCCCACCATTTACGCACTTGGCAAAGCCAGCTGCCTGACCCACAGGGAGGCAAAGGGTGCTCCGGTGAGGGACGGAGGTGGCGCAGGGTGATGCTGATGACCATACACATTCCTCCCGAGGGTAGTCTTGCCGAGTAGCATGAAGGCTGGGAGGGAGAAGGATTTTAAACTTTTTATTATTCAAAGACAGATTGTTCATCTGTTAGGATTTGCTGCCCCCCTATTTTCCTGCTGTCCACTAAACGAGAAAGGATCTAAAAGAAAATTAAATCAGGTGTGAATGATCTCTGGTAAACATTTACTGTGGGTGCATTACAGGGAGAGCCCTAGCGAAAGCTGGGAGTCAAAGGCTGTGACAAAAAGGCACCATTTCAGTGGCTTCATGAAGGATGCAATGTGTCTAGGGTCTGTCAAGATCGTCTTTGTCATGCTGATGCTGTTGCTGTTTGAGTATGTCCACACCTATTACGGCTAGTCCAGGTTTGAAGATGATAGTTTCATTCTGTTTTTCTGTCTTTCAGGTTTCAAGTGCCCCATTTGCTCCAAGTCTGTGGCTTCCGATGAGATGGAAATGCACTTTATTATGTGTCTGAGCAAACCTCGCCTCTCCTACAATGGTAAGAGCTGGGCCTGCCCTGCCTGCCTCCCAAGCTCACTGTAGGGAGCTGGCTAGTTCTAGGGGGAGCGTCTGATTGAGGGGGCCGCGTAGAGAGTTTCCCCTGCTTCTGGCACAGATTCCTGTGAAGTGGCAAGGAACCCACTGTTCCAAGGGACCCTGAGTGCAAGTGGAGGAGGCAGAGGAGTGGGCTGAGAAGGCAGGCCCAGGGTCAGGTCCTCTGCCCCCTCACCATTTCCATGGACCCTAGTTGAGAGACTCGGGCATTCCTTCACTTATTCACCAGACAGTAGACTTAGCCTTGTGCTGGTGGTACTGGGAAGGTTGGTCATCCCCTCCTTGCTTTGCAGCTCAGCTGAGCACCTGATTGAGCCCTTGACTCCCCAGCAGAGTTTAAGAAATAAGTGTGATCTGTGGACACTGTTCAGGGATTAGGTGCTGACACAATGGCTTCATTGCTCTACCAGGGCTACCTTGGAGGAGCCTCAGAACTGAACAGTGAATAATGATGGGGCCCAGGAATTCTGTGACACCCGGGCCGCCCTAACATGGCATCTCAGGGACAAAATAAATGTCAGCATCTACACAGTATGCTGCGGGTAAGGATTTGGAGTCCAGCTCATCTGAGCTCAAATCTTCCTGTACCACTTACACACTATGATCTTGGACAAGTTGCCCTGTTTAGTAGAGCCTCAGTTTTCTGGGCCCCCAGATGGAGACAGCAATCCTAGGTTTGTGGGATTCTCCAAACTAAGAGATGACAAACCCTTTAGCACAGAGCCTACATGCGGTCAGCATTTAGAAGTTGGAAGAGGTGAGGCTATCCACAGGCCTGTCTTGGTGGTTTTCCAGATGGAGTGACGGTGCAGTGCAGCCTGTGCTGCTGGTGTCTGTCTGGCTTTCCATTCCTATGTTTAGTCCCCTCTCCAAACCCTGCTCGTCAGAGAACCTTGTCCTCTGTGACCACAGCCATGGATCTGAGGGCTGTTCTCTAGCCCCAAGGCACGCCCAACTTCTTGGATTAGTCAGAGCAGGGGCTCAGAAAAGAGTCCTGGGGTTTCTAGATCTGAGGACTCCGTCTATCCTGACAGTGGATGTTTCCTGGAGACATTCTCCTCACACAAAATATGACCTTCCCAACAGGCCAGTGTCAGCCTGGGGAGGGCTCATTATTCTGAAGTGATCCTGGGATTAAACTTTAGCGCTTCTGCTCTGTTCTCCTAAAAGCATGATCTACCACCAGTTGAGTATCCTTTATCTGAAACGCTTGTAACTAGAAGTCTTTCAGATTCCAGGACAATTGCATAGGTGTTACAGTTGAGTGTTATATCACTACCCAAAAAGTTTCAGGGGGCTGAGGGTTTAGCTCAGTGGTAGATTACTTTCCTAGCACGTGCAAAACAAGCTAGTGCTACTGGGTTCAATGCCCAGGACCCAAAAAAATTTAAAAATTGAGATTTCAAAGCATTTTAGATGTTCAGATTAAGGCTGCTCGACCCATGCTCTCCTGTCTCTCACTTGCACGGCCAAAAGATTCCATTTGAGGGCAGGTGTGTTAGCCACCTGTCTCACCTACCTGCAGTCTGATAACCTCTGCTCAGATGGGAGGACCAGCAACTAGGGAGGTTGTGGCCTTGTCTCTGACCGCAGTGTTTCTTTCCCTTTTATATCCTGCTTGGTGTTCAGAAGCCCCTCTTCTCCCAAGTGAACAGTCCCCTGGGAACTGACTGCCACAGTGCCCCTGATCTGTTGTCACACATGCTCCATGCTTCCTGTGCTCAAGCTCAGCTTTGTCCCTGTTGGTCATCTCTGCCTGGGACCGGGGAGGGAAAGTCATCTCATGGCCCTCCCCAACTACAGCCTCAAATGCTGTATTCACTTCTGTGCCACATGTGTCAAGATCTCATGAAGACCTTTTTGTCCTGTGGGCTGCTGGGGAGAACGCTCTGTAGACACTGCCTTTGCTGTCATACAACACAAAGATGCCTCAGAGGGGCAGAGGGAGAGAACTTGGCTCTGGGAGTCATCAGTGCAGAGTTGGCAAGGGCAGCCG
The DNA here is from genome assembly GCA_004026905.1 of Hystrix cristata. NCBI lineage: Eukaryota > Metazoa > Chordata > Mammalia > Rodentia > Hystricidae > Hystrix > Hystrix cristata. The sequence goes on from PVJO010001037.1 coordinate 144,065, forward strand.
TGCAGGGCAGAGTACTGTTGGAGCATCCCTGGGTCAGGAGCTGCCCCACTCACCCCCACAGAGAATGTGGAAGGTGAGGGTCTCCAGCTCCTCTCCCAGAGAACTGCCGGTGACATCCCCAAGTGTCCCTTGGTCCTCCTATCTGGTACTGCTGATCTGTCTCCTCCACACCAGAAGGGCAGGTTGGCAGCTGGAGGCACAGCACTTCTCTGTTGTTCTGCTCCCCACTTTTCCCTCATCTGTTCTTAAGAGGCCCCCTCTTCCAGGTGTGTATGTGTGTAAGCTAGCATCGTTACTCTCAGGCTCTTACGAAAGGCAAACGTTTACCACCAGAGGCCGAGGCCAGTTGCCTCCAGACTTGTGAGTGGAGATTGTACCCTCTGTACACAGTTAATGTGAAAGGAGACTTTGATGGAATGGGCTCCTCATACTCAGTCTTTGACTTTTCTGAAGATGCTTAGACTTCCAGGCAAGGGGACAGCATTTCCCAGATGGATTTGCGTATGGGGTGAAGTCTCCGAGGCAGGCACAGAGCCTGTTCCGGTTCAGTGCGAGCCCGTCAGGACCACGTGCTGGAGCTTCCAAGGCAAGAGCCCAAAGTTTATTTTGGTTTTGCCAATAACGTGTTCTACCCACAATTTTTCGTCATTCCAATCCCACCTGCTTCACATTACCTTTTCTACTTAAAAAAAAAAAAAAAAGCAAGACTTAATCTCAAAGAGCTGGGCTCTTGCAATCTTTTTGGAAAGGTGGCAAGGTGAAGTTTTCTAAGATGATGAAGATATGCTCTTTTCTTAGAATCCCTGGAACTCCTGGTCACTGCCCTGAGACATCCCATCTACACACAAACCTGCACACATGCATACATCTTCCACAGTTGCTGGAACCAATTGGGGAAATTTTTAGAAAATTTATAATGGTTATATAAGATGAAATTTAGTTATCTACCAAATTAAAAAGTAGCAGCCTCCTTAGTGAGGCAGATAGAAAGCAGTGTTTTTCTTATTATGAGGGTTGGCCTGAGCAGGGGCTTGGAAGGCCTCCAGGAGCTGCCTGCCAGATTTTTAAAGAACTGAGGAAAGGCAAGACTAGCTTAACCGGTTCAAGCAGTGCTCCGGAGAAAAGTGAAGACCTACACCTGGTACTCCCAAGGCAGGCACCTGGCTGGGAGGCTGAAGACCAGAGCTACTGCAGAGGGGCAGGCAGGGTGTAGCCTCCTAGCACAGACTGTTGGACCCTGTCTTCCTGAGCCTTCCAAGGACAGCCCTGACCCTCCGGCTCCTAGAAGGCAAGGAGAGAGAACGGGGATTGGATGGGGGGGCACACCCACCATTGTTAGAAAATGTGGTCAGCCCCAGTGGGTTTCTCGTGTCTCTCCCTTTCCAAAACCTCTGTGGCTCTGAGGCTGAGGAACTGGACTGACCTTAAAATATGCACACACCTTTTCATTTATTCATTCATTCATTCTTTTTTATTTTGCAGTGCTAGGGATTGAACCTGGGGCCTTGTGTGTACTAGGCAGATGGTCTACCACTGAGCCAAAACCCCAGCGCCCGTACACAAAGTTTAACGGTCAAATTGCTCAGTTAGTAGAATGAGTTGGGGATCAGATTTTTGCCCTGAACAGAGGAGAATCATAATGCAATGGGGCTGGTTAACCAAAAGCTTAAGGTTGCTGTTCTGAGACCAGCCTGGGCTCCTTAGCACTGGGAGATGATGGTGGCACAGATGCGTACAGCAGGTACTAAGAGAGTCCTGGTCAGCACACTTCTTCAGGAGACCCTCATTCCAGCTCTGTTGTGGGGTACAGGCCCATGACTGGCTTCGTAGCTCACAGTGCCCTCCCCCTCATCTCCGGCTAAGGTCATTGCCTCATCTTAAGGGCTCTGGAGATGCTAAACATTGTACAAAGCTTTCTTTAAAGGAGAACTGGCTCACCTAAAAGCAGAAAGCCTCCTGCCCTAGCCAGTCTGCCCTGAGTAACAGGCCTGTGTGAACAGGTGCTTGTGTACCCTTTGGCTTCTGCTGAGACCCCATGCTTGGGATGGAAATGTCCTGCCTTTCTCTCAGGCCTGGGGAAGCTGGGTCCAGCTGGGGAGTTGGCCCACCCTGAGTGGGAGCTATTGTTAGATGCTAGAGCAGCAGCTGGAGTCTGGTAGCTGTGGAGGTGTCTGTCCTGATGCTCCTGCTGGGGAAGAGGGAGAGGGAGGAGGACGTGCAGCCAGGTCTGGCAGCTGCTGACCAGCTGCACTGACTGTCAGATCGGAGCCTGGGTGGGAGGCCTGCAGGGAGCCAGAAACCAATGGCTAGGGGAGAAGGCAGGGCATGTGGGCGATGGGGGGCTGGGAGGCCTCTGTGAATACGAAGCACCTCAGGCCTTCCCTGTCATGGGTTCTCTCCTCTGAACTATCCTGGTTGCAGCCCAACTAAGTGTAACAACTGGATTGTACCTCACAGTCCTGAGGTGTTGAGGTGCTACTGGGAGAGGACACCCTGCTGAAGATGTCCACTCTACCTGGAGGGCAGTGTGCCCCAGAGTTCCAAGGAGGGAGCTGACGAGGCCTGGCCTTGGTGTCACTGCTGTGTCTTGTCCCCCATAGACTGAGCCAGCAGCTCTGCACATGCTGAAAGAGTACAAGACCAGCCACTCTTGCACTCCTAAGCTGGAAATGAGGCCGGGGACAGAGCCTGTGCCCTGCACTATTTGCTAGGGGTTCTTCTCCCTCTAGCTTCCACCTTCCTCCTCACTGCCACCGGGCACAAGGGAAGCATATATGCATGTCCCTACTCTTACTGCTGACCTGGAGTGTCACACCAGCCTTCCCTCCCAGCCAGGCTGTTTCCCCCCAAACCTCTGTACAACCAGCAGGTTTGGGGTCCCTTGGGAATGCATTTCCAGAGCTCTCTACAGGGCATCCAAGCCCTGGTGTATCAGAAGGCAGCAGTGCCACCCCTCAGTCTGGTCTGTCACCACCTTTGGGCCCCTGCAGATACGTCACAAAATGGGAACATCTGAAGGTATGTGTTTTCAAGCCCCATGGGAAAACACCTGTGTGGCCGGATCCGTCAAGGGAAGCAGGCGTGATGGTGGCCAGGTGAAAGGGACTTGGGCTTTAGCATCACAGCTGCGCAGCTGCTTGAGCTTGTCCAAAGACCCCCTCACCGGGGCTTTAGGATCCCTGCGATGTGCCTGTGAAGTTGTGGTGTGGAGCTAGCCCAAAGAAGTGAGGCCCTTTTTATCCTCCTCCTTGACTTCTTTAACTTGACAAATACCACCTGTCAGAAGTGCTGTCCCTGACCTCAGGGAGGAAGCAGAAGTATGCCATCACCTCCACCCAACCTGTCACAGGCGTCACACCTCCTGTTTGGGCATCAGAGAGCTTTGCCTGCCATTCAAGTTGGTTCTGTGATATGTTTGGAGGGTGTACCATCTAGCACCACCCCCGGCCAGGCAACACTCCACCCTGTCCTCCCATAGTGACGTTGGTTGGCTGTACGTACATAGTAGCAGGAAGGTTAGGAGGGGCATGGGGAGGCTGTAACAAGGCAAAGCCCAAAGGCAGAAAACTCAGTCTTGGTCCTCTGTCCTCACCATCCAGTGTTTGTCAAGCCCCTCCTCCAGGTTCCTTGGCTTTGTGCTGTGGGGTCCCTGCTGTGGCTTCCCTCCGGCTTCAGCCATTTCTAGTCCCCTGCTACGATCACAGGGATACCTGAGGCTGCTGACTCCCAGAGGCTCAAGGATTGGGGCAGGTAATTTTATTCAGCCCACACAGACTTCTTGCGGGGCTGTGCTCCTCATGCCTCTGCTGTGGAAAAATGCTGTTTCCTGGGTGCTGGGCTAGGTGTTTGGCCTCCCCACATGGGCAAATTCCAGAGCTTACACTCCTCCCTTCCTCCAGGAACCTCCAGGTGGCCTTTTGCAGCCTCCATCCCAGTGAAATGTGCTCCACACCATGTGCCATCTTGATAGCATAGCTGCACATTTCAGTTCTTCCCACCAGAGGTCCAGCCCCTGGCTAGCTGGCAAGGTATATGAAACTGCTTTGTGAAAAAGCCAGGAAAAGGCTGCATCTAACCCACAGAGGCTCAAGTCTTGAGTCCTTGACAGCACAGGCCTTCCATCCCAGGCTATAGCTCTTGCCCTGTCCCCTTCTCCTGGTACTGTGCAGTGTGGAGAGAGGCAAGCCCAAGCCTGCCTCTCCTGCCCCGTACATGTCAGTTCTGGGGAGAATGAGCACTGCTTGTGCAGGAAGCTGTTGGGAGTACAATGAAGTCTACTTTGCCCCTTGGCCGCACAGCTGAGTTAGCCATGATCAGTAGGGGAAATGAGAGAAGATAGCACTTTGGGATCAACACTGTGGGCACATTCTAAGGAAATTGCCCTAAGTTGCACGGGTGGGGAGGGAGTGAAGAAATGCTATGTCGGGTGAGACGCCCAAGACAGAGAGTGGGGAAGAAATGACCGAAAATGTCTGCAGGACAATTCCACCCTCTTATTAAAGCTAAGCTATCTTTCCTGCTGCCTCTGTTGAGGTTTCTTTCCTCTAATATTTTATTGTGAAAAATGCCAAACATACAGCAAAGTCGAAAGCGTTCTGCAGTGAACACGTATACCCTTACCTCCTAAGGGCCTGTATTATGCTGCCCTTGCTTTACTGTCTGTCTGTCCATCCCCCAATCTATCTTGTCCTTTTTTGATGTACTTCAGAGTAAGATGCAAATTGGGATTTTTAAGTATAAAAGTAAATGTGTGTTCACACATTCCAAAAATATAAAACCAGATAAAAGTAATTTTCTGTGTATCCTTCCAGACCTTTCCTTTGCCTACACAAGCATCTAAATATGTATGTTATCTAGTACTTTAAAACCATAGGATCTCCCCTTTATGTCAGTATGCCATGAGCCACATTTTGAGTATGAGGTGACATTCCGGCAGCTGACTGTGCCATTTCCCTTCTGGGTTCATAGCACCTTTTCCGTTGGCCCTTGGGTTAGGCAGATGTTAGCAGAGACATGACCACAGGTTGTCATGGTGGCCAGGAAGCCAAGATCCCTCTCTCGAAGTCTGTGTACTAGGCTTCAGTATCATATTGGTTCTATTTCATGCCTTCTGTCTTACGCCTTTCCTTGGCATTCCTGGAGGAGGGTGTGAGTCACCAGAGCCTTCTACGCCCTGAAGAGTCCTGGTTTTGTGGGTCCCTGATGTTTTCTTTCCTACCAAAATAATCAGAAGGCACAAATAGCAATGGAGGAGGTCATCTGAGCAGAGGGACCCTGTCCCTGTCCTGACATCACCATTCACAGGCCCCCTGATGCAGGCAAGATCTGTGGCTTCTTGGGGCTTCCATATCCTCATTTGCAAAGTGGGAATGACACCTTGTCCCTTGTTCATAAGATCATGAGGCTAAGGAAAACCTGCACAGGGACTCTTAGTGTGTTTACTGGCAAAAGTGCCAAATGTAAGTCTTTGTGGGGAGTGATCCTGCTACAAGGCCTTTTCTCGTGGCCATCATTGACTCACTTGATGTCTCTCCTGTGGCTTGGGGAACTTCTGGGTAACCTGCTTGTGTCACCTTTCTCACCTGCCCTTCACATATCTGCATTGACCTGGGTCTGTCTCCTGCTTTCTTGGACTGCAATCTACACTTTCTCCCCAGACCTTCTTTTTATCTCACGCCTAGACCTGTGGCCCACAGCTCTGTTCTGAATCCCACATCTAGACCTCAGCAGATTCCTGAAGGTCTCTGTCAGCATGTCCTTGTGGAGATGCCCACCTGAAAATCTCCCACCTGACTTTGAACTCACCACTTCCTGCTCAGGCCCCTCGCCCTGGAGTTCCCAGTGACAAGCACACACCGTTGCACTGCACAGTTGGCAGAGTGGGCTCCCCATCTTTGGGATCTGGTAACTCCTAGAGATGTAGTCAGGGTGCCCCTCCATGCTGCTCTGTTAGGCAGTCAAACCTAGCTCCATAGTAGCTATGAGTCTGTCCTCGGAAACTGCCCCACCCCCACCCCGCTGAGGCTTTGGGCTTCATGTGGCTCTTTGAACCTGCCTTAGCAGTTCCAGATACATGCTTTGTTTCCCTTGCCTGGAACCCACTCCACCTGGAGCCTCTACCTCTACCCACCTCCTTGTGGCCTCTCCAGATTCTTCCCTGGACAGTCCCTGCCCTCAATGGGCACTTTCCACACCCATCATACCTGCACTTCTGCATTAAAAGGCTACCTTAGGGGCTGGGATTTAGCTCAGTGGTTAGAGCGCTTGCCTACCAAGCACAGGCCCTGAGTTCGATCCCCAGCACCAAAAAAAAAAAGCTACCTTGGAATTACCATGCTATGCATTTTGGTTCTCTTGTTCAGCCTCCTCAGCTAGACTGTGAGCTCCTAGAGTCCTGAGACTAATCACTCTTGAGTTGCCAGTGTGCGTAGTGTGAGAAAGCACGGCCAGCAGTGTTTGTTTGCCCTGTTGTGCTGGGGCTCTCCTGGCTGGGGCGCTGCTCAGCATACGTAGGAGCTGCCTTCCATTCATTCTTTGGTGGAGGGGAAGCAGAGTCTTCTTTTTCTATTTTGAAATTGAGGTGAAACTCATAAGCTCAGGCTTTTAAAGTACACAACTTAGTGTCAGTTTAGGCATTCACTGTTGTGCAACTACCCTCTCTGTCTGGTTGTAAACATTCCATCACCCTGAAAAGAAGCCCATTAGTGCAGTCCCGCTTATATGAGGTATCTAAAGTAGTTGAACTCATGGAACCAGAGAATAGACTGGTGTTTGCTACAAGTGGAAAAAGGAAAAGTGGAGTCACTGTGCAGTGGGTATAAAGTTTCAGTTATGCAAGATGAAGAAGTTCTAGAGAGCCATCATACAATATTGCACATTTGAAAATTTGTTAAGAGGGCAGATCTCATATTAAGTATTCTTGCCACAGAAAAATGTTTTAAAAGAGAGAAGGAAATTCCTTATCCATTAAGCAGTCATTCCCCATTTTCCCCTGTCCTCAACTGAGATCTGCCTTTTGTCTCTGTGGATTTGTCTATTCTGGCTATTTTGTGGAAATGGTACCATAAGGGAATAGTCTTTTGTGTCTGGCTTTTCTCACTTAGCATAATATTTTTGAGTTTCATCCACACTGTAGTATCCTTTCTTCCTTTTCTTGGTAGAGTAGTATTCCAGTGTGTGGATACACCTCGTGCAGTTTATCCAGTTAGCAGTTGGTGGGTGTTCAGGCTGTTTTCCACCTTTGGCTACAATGGATTTTGTTGCTGTGAAAACTCACGTCCAAGTATTTGCTTGTGTACGTCTTTCTTCCAGTTACTCTCGCCTCAAGCATCCTGTCCAGTGCCATGTTTTTCCAAACTAGAAATCAGCATGGCTGGAGTATGCATGTGTTTGGGGGAAAGCGTATTACGGGAACAGCTTGCCTCATACTGCCTTTGCTGCTTCTGTCTCTCTCCAGACCTTTTTCATCCTTCACCACCTGGGGCTTCAGTTATCCCATTTTCTCTTCAGGAACATGATAAGTGGTGCGAATGTCTTTTCTCCACCGTGAGAATCTTGTGATCGAGGTCCCTCCTGGGCTCTGCAGCCCCCACAGACCTGGCAGTTCGGTCATCCAGCCAGTTCCTAGACCTGTGCTTGCTCCATGCCACCCACCCACAGGCGACTAACCCTCTCGTTCTCCTTCTCTCTCTTGCAGATGACGTGCTGACTAAAGATGCGGGTGAGTGTGTGATCTGCCTGGAGGAACTGCTTCAGGGGGACACGATAGCCAGGCTGCCCTGCCTGTGCATCTATCACAAAAGGTATGAGAGCCCTGCGGGGGCAGCTCAGCCACAACCTGCATCCCAAGGGGCAGGGCAGACCTGTCACCAGCCATTCTGTGCCTCTGGATTATGGGGCAGCCTCTCCTCCAAGGGAGTCCAGACCACTGTCAGGAAAGTTCAGGAGTCCCAGGTGCAGGGCAGAAGTGAGTGGCCCATGGTTCAGCTCTGCTTTGACAGCTTGGAGGGTGGGAATAGGTGGGGAGACTGGAACCCCACAGGTTGGAGGTGCAAGGGATTCCACCTGGAGCTTGACTCCCTGTCCCCCTGAGCCTGTCTGTTCTACACAGGCCCTCCACGCCGCAAGGTGAGAGAGGCAGTAGAGAGGGTGCCCTTGCTGCCCTGTGCTCGCCCTTTTCCCCAGAGGGCCAGGAGGCAGAAGGAGCACTACCTGAGCTATAATTAGTGGGTCGGTTCGTCCTCGACTCTAGCAGGAGTCTCTTTCTTGTTTCCATCTGGAAAGCAGACACCTCTTTGCCCGAGATGGGAGAACACCCTGTGCTCCTGTGACTGCCACCTGCTCTCTGCTTTTCGAGCCCAGAGCTACTTCTTGGCACTGAGCAGGCTTTCCTGAGCCTGACCTGAGGCCACTGGTCTACAGGGTGACAGCCTTGCATGGTGTACGGATGTGGCTGGTGCAGAGGCCCATGACTGACCTAGGGGAGAAGTTAGTTAGTGTTCTTGGTCTGGGTGCCAGCACAGAGCCCTGCAGTGTCCCAAGGAGGCACTAACTGGAAGCAGAAAGCAGAACTGTCTGTCCTCAGGGAAGCTTATGCAAATTATCTGTCTGGTTCCTGTCTTTAAAAATGCCCAGATGTTGGTTTACATACCAGGAAGCTGTCTTGGGGCCACTGCTGTTCCTCTTTGGAGGCAGACAATGCTGGGTGAACACCAGAGACAAAGGAGTCACTGAAAGGCCCCTCCGTGGCTTGCTTTCTTAGCGGGGTCAAGGTGTCATGCAGGAGGTCCCGTACCCCTTCCAGCCTATAGAGACTCGTGGCTCAGCACTGGGGAGGTGGTACCCTGGCTGCTCCCTTGACCCGGGGGCCTGCCCTGTCTTTGTCCCCACTCCCCAACCCAGTTGACTGCAGTATATGCTCCTCTCGCCTGCACCTTCCCACCAGCAGTTGTTGCCGCCCTCCTGGGCTTCCTGCACTCAGGCCTTGGCCCACTCGAGGCCACTGCTGCCCTTTCTGAGCCTGCACCTAGCCCTGCTGACTCCTGCTGAGGCAGGGTCACTTTGGTGCCCTCCATTCTCCCTGCTTCAGAAAGGTGGACAGGATCATTTGTGCCCGAGGTCCTTTCAGGAGAGACTTGAGCAATCCTTGCTCGGCTGCCTCTGAGCTAATGTGGTTTCCCTTGCTGTCCCCACCCCAGCTGCATAGATTCGTGGTTTGAAGTGAACAGATCTTGTCCAGAACACCCTGCAGACTGACCTGCTGGGCTTGCTTGCTGAATCCTCTCAAAGGTGAGCACACGCTTGGGCTGGTGTCCAAGTCTCTGGGGCCTGGTGGCGGGGAGCCGGGCTGCCCTGACACAGCCTCACAGGAGAAAGCGGGGGTGAAGGCGAAGACAGCAGCTTATCAGCCTGCAGTTTCCTAGAGTACAGCGGCTTTCCGGGGAAGGACAAGGGGCCCACATGGACCGTGAAGAACTGGGGAGGGTGCAGTTAGTTGGGGAAACCCCAGTATATTCCCAATGTCCAGGGTGAAGCTTCTGAGGAAAGTGGGGAGAGATCCTGGGGATGCACAGCAGTAGCAATGGGAGGAGCAGATGAGTCCTGTGTGGGGTTGTAGGCTTACAGCTCTGCCCCAGCCTCACTCACTCTCAGGGTCTTCTCTGGTACCAGAAAGAGTGACTCTGTTGCCTTGTGGACAGGTTCTCACTAAACAGGTAGCCCGTGGCACCATGTGTTGTCCACTGCACAGTGCTTGTTAGTGGTCATTTTATCACAGGTCCCACCTGCCAGCCACCTCCCACACCCGCTTCCAAAGGACTCTGAGGCCTCCGGGTCAGGCCCGACCCCTCAGTCCTGCCATACAGGGTCCCAGTGACACAGCCCACCTCCTCAGCTCCCTCCCCAATGTGTGCACATGTGCCCGGGGTCATGGGGTCTGGCTCTCCATTTCTTCCCCAGGACACCTTGCTTTACTGCTGACCACCCTTTCCTGTCCCCTGCCCTACCAGTCAGCTTCTTCCGAGTTCTGGGCTGGCATTTTCTTTCTCCCAGCAAACAGATAAACCCAAGTCCCAGAAAAATCCTCTCACTCACATCCAAAGGTTTTGGGGACTCTCTTCTTTCTTCTCTCTCTCTCTCTTTCTCTCTCTCGTTCTCTCTCTCCCCTTTTTCTTTTGTTAGGTTTATTTTATTTATTCCAAGTAAATGCCCAGAACAGCTGATGATGTCAGACAAATCAGGGATATTTGCTCCTTTTACCTTCACCTCAAAACCTGATGACAAGGGGAGAAGAAAAAGCAAGGGTGAGAGTGAGGCAGAGGGCATGATGTTTGGCTCCAGGGGAACTGAGCCACAGATGCAGCAGCCGGCCCTCGCCACACAGAGCGCAACTGACTTATTCCGATCCACATAGGGACACATGGCCCCTGTTCCTGAGAGAGGCTCATCGGACACTGGGGCGGAGCTGAGCTTGGGACGCCAGTGGGCACGGGCACTCCTGCACTGACTCGGACAGCAGTTCTCCCTCTCCCTGAGGACACCAAATTGGATGAGAGAAGAGCGAATCGACTGCTTATCCTTCCCCTCCCCCTCAGGCCAGGAGGGAAAGGGCATTTTCTTTTTCACCTTCGAAAGGCATTGTGGGTCTGTCTTTAAAGTGTTTACAAAAAAATTATATAAAAAAACAAGTCTAGTGTCGACTGGTGTTTTCCCTCGTGATGTTTACAGATTGCTGTTTGCTGCCCAGCTGTAACCCACTCAGTGACAACCGGACATCGCCACAGCCTTGCCGCCGGCCTTCTGACGGCAGGCGGGCACACACAGTCGCATCCTTTGCCCAGCGCCCCGGTTAGCTCTCTGCATCACCAACCTCTCTACTTTGGGGTTTTTTGTTTCGTTTTGTTTTCCATTTTTTCCCCATTTTTCTGGCTTGGTTTTACACTTTTCTTCCCTTTGAGACCCGATTGATATCTTGATTTCATTGCCAAAACAAATGCCCATCAAGGACTTTCTTCCACCTCCAGTCCCATGTCTTCCCCGTTTTTTCCTTCTGGTTCTGGTCAGTTCAGAGGATTTAACAATCACAAGTGTCCTGCAAAAATGCCTGAACATTTTTCTTAGGCCCTTGTGGATTTTTTTTTTTCCTCAGAAAACTTAAATAAAAGACTTACTGGAGAAACATATACCACTACTCCTGTTTTCAGGCACTCAGTTTGAGAACATTTTAGCCATTGATGTTCACTTATGGCATCAGCCCATGCAAGATAGGTTTCTGTATTTATATATTAAAATACAAAAAGAAAAAACCCTCATAAAATGTTTAAATAATGTTCAAAGCTTGGGAGAAAAGCTTTCTTCATCAGTCAAGGTGTTTTGATATGGTATTAAAATAATGTCTAATAAAAGATACACTGTGTGCTTTTATTTGGACGGAGTATTGTTACAGGATGAAGAACTGGGGACAAAGGCCCGTCTTCCACCCCTCACCTACCTCCGCAGCATTCCTGCAGGTTCTCACTGCTGTTCTTGGTTCCCATGTTCACTGACCCTCTTAAGTGTTGTAGAACCAGTCACCATCACCTGTGGAGTGGCTGGGATGGAGCGTTTCTGGAAAGGCCTGCAGGGGCAAAGCTCTTGCAGCCACCGGAGGCCACTGGATGTGGTTCCTCCAGGTACCAGCCTGGTACCCCTGCACCCCTCTGCCTTTCCTGCCCATCCCACATACTGCTCCATCCGATTCTCAGTGCTGACTCATGGGCATACTTCATTGAGGCCCAGGAAGGGGCCTGGTTTGAGGCTGAGCCAGCTCAGAATACTTAACCAGAACCAGCCACTCAGGCTCACAAAAGTTGGCAAGCTGCAGGCTGAGCAGGAAGCACAGGACAAGGGACAGCAGTGCTTGCCCGGCCTGTATTCAAGCCAGGGAGCTGCACTCTGGGGTCTCCTGCTAAGCCAGCCAGGGAGAACTTGCGAGGGGGTCAAAGACACCTCACCTCTGCCCTGACACCACCCCCCACCCAGGCCTGCCCTTTGCTGTTGCTTAAGGGCCCAACCCCGTCAGGGCCTCTGGCCCCAAGGCCACCTCCCTCAGATGCTTCCTGTGGCACCTACTTTGTGCAAGGGTGTTCCTTGCAGGCCAGCGGGCATGTGGCTTGCTCAAAGAACTGAAGCAGAGTTGTTCGGAGGCTGGGCTCCACTGGCACCCCACCTATGGTGGCGACCCCGGGACCTACGAAGGCCCTGAGAGGTGGTGACCAGAACGGGCTCTGTCTGTGTTTGGGCAGTCTACTCCTTGGCAGAATGAGGAAATGGCTTCCTTCATCTGAACAGTCTGGTGGTTCGCATGTGAAGTGGGGACAAAAACTTGCAGTGCAGAGGTCACTGCGAGGGTCGGAATCTGCCCTGAAGGCCTGGCACATGTGCAGCAGGCTTCTTTGTAGCTTTGTCACTGCAAAGGGCACTGTTCTATTCACAGCACCTTCTGCTTCTGCCTGGCAACTGTGTCTCCCTGTTCTATATTTAATTCTGCCAGCAAAACTGGCGGGGCAGGGCCTGGCTCTGAGGATTTCCTAGCCTGACCCCTGGATCCGGAGGCTCTGTGTGCCCACCTTGGCAGCCTGCACCTAGCTGCTCTGGTGGTGCCATGCTGAGGGAGTGGTTGTGCCCTGGGTGGGCCAGAGCTGGGCCCACACCGGGTGTTATTCCAAGCTCACGCTCATCTCCATCCTGGTGACTTTGCTTCCACCTGGCACACTGCAGCCCTCTGCTGGCTGCTGCATCCTCTGCGTTCTGACCAGGTTGTCAGCACCCAGCAGGGGTGGGAGTGATGTTTGTGACCTCCATCCCAACAGCTCCAGAATTGTACACTGCCCCTGCTCTGCCTTTCTGGGAGGGAAGAAAGCATGAAGGAGACGGCTCCTCTAAGAGCCATTTAATAACGTCGAGGTTCATATGAGACTGTCCTTCATCTTAGGAGATAAATGCTAAATTATATAGGCGAATGCTTTCAAGAAATGTATAATTCTAAATGATTCCCCCAAATACACAAAGCAAACAAGGCCAAAGTGTCCATTGTTGAATCTTCAGTGGCAGGTATTTCAGTGATGGGTGTACTTGTTTCCAACTTTTCTGTATGTTTGGAATGTTTCTTAATAAAAGAAATTGTGGGCAAATGGCTGTTTTTGAGCATCTGCTAACTGCTAAGCACTGGAGGGCACATCAGAGAAAAGCCCTGCCCAGGTCTGCAGAATCCACCCCAGGGCTGGTGGGAGCAGCGGTCTAGAGGGGGTGGGCCAGAGAGCTGTTTCCTTAGTGAACGTGCTCCGGGGTGGTGGTGGGAGAGGGCCAATGGGACTTGCCACCAAACCACCCCTGGCATAACCTCTGCTCCCACCCAGGGCAGCTGCACACAGGAATGTCACAGAGTATCCTCAAGCCCATGTCCATCGCTCTGCTGGAGTCCCATGTGCGCACAGAGGAGTCCCAAGAACCAAGGTTGGACTGAGGAAGTCCCAGGGTGGCCACCTCGGCCCAGGGCCTTATGAGAAGGGTGGTAAGGTGCCGATGGGGCTTCGGGGAGGGTGTGAGGTGAGCAGGAGGGGTGCTGTTGACCTCTGTGCTGGCATTTCCCACCCATCCCCTTTACTAAGAAGGTCAAAAGTCTCCTGGCATGGGGGAGAGGGACAGTACTCCAGGCTCCTGGCATCTGCAGGGGGTAGGGGCTGGACTGGCCACCAAGCCCCTCCCTGACCCTGGGAGGTGGGTGGCTCAGATCTGAGAGCCACAGGCCTTGGACAGAGGGGTCCTGGGCCACAGCTGCCCAGAGCAGCAGACACTAGTGTCTAAGCTTTCTGGTGTCCGGCGCCCTCTCGTGGGCCTAGGGGGATTAACTGCCGCATACCCCAGATAAGGGCTCTGGCCAGGGTTTCCAAGACATGCAGGCACGGGGCTGGGTTGACCTGGGCTTTGAGGGCAAAAGCTGGTAGGACAATCATTGAGCTACAGAAAGATGTGAGACAAGGAGGATAATCTTCCACTTCTCACAATGGGTAGCAGCTGCTTGAAGAATGTGTTGAGGATGTTCTAAGGCCCAGTGCAGGCCTGGAGGCTATCATAAGTGACCTCCACCACGGGCGGGTCCTCCACCTGAGGTTCTTAGAAGCAGAATAGTTGGGACAGGGGCCTGGTTCCTTCCAAACTCTGAGCACCATCCCCCTCCCCAGGCTGCCCTAAGTCAGAGGACTGGCCCAAAATGAACAGGTCACTGGCCCAAGACAGGGAACCTGGAGGGGAGAAGGTCATGGCTCTGGCAGATGCTGCCTGCTGATCTCCAGACAGCTGCAAATGGATTTCAGATTGGTCTGGGGCACCCCAGAGAGAAGACCTACCACCCTGAAGTGGGAGGTCCCATTCTAGGAAAGGAGTGTTCCTGTCACCAGGTGTGAGTAAAGGGTCCTGGGCCCCAGCAGTGGGGGGGTCTCAGGGAAGGCAAGTGATCTCAGTCATGGAATGACCAACACCGGCTCTCCCAGGCAGGACAGATGTGGAAACAGCTTCCTTTACTGGACCAAAGGTTCTTGAGGACAATGTGGGGGCAGGAAGGAGCCCAGCTTCTCTCCCTGCCTTCGCCCGTAAGCTCCAGCTAGAGAGCTGGCAGAGAAGCATCAGCGACCGTCCATCCCCTGTAGGGCCGGTGACAGGAGGTTCCCAGGACAGAGGCTGTGTCATCTGGGGCCTTGTGGGCCAACTCCTTGGAGCTCCTCACAACACCTTGCCTGGGTTCATGAGGCCTCGGGGGTCCAGCATGAGCTTGAGCTGCCGCATGGTCTCCATGCCCACCGGGCCCACCTCCTCCTGGAGTAGCTGCCGCTTGCCCATCCCGATGCCATGTTCCCCAGTGCATGTCCCATGGAGTGCAAGTGCCCTCCTGAGATGCCATGAGAGGCACGCTTAGCAGGCTCTCCTCCCACCCTTCGACCCTACCCCACACTGGGATCCCACCTGCCCAGCTCTTCTGCAAAGGTCTTGACCCGCTGAAGCTCCTCCTTGTCATCTGGGTTCACCAGCAGGACGCAGTGGAAATTGCCATCACCCACATGTCCAACAATGGCTCCTGGGGGCCCAGAGGACAGAGCAGTCACTTCAGCTTCACCTGCCCTTGGCCCAGGCACTGGTCAGCCCCAGCACCTCCCCACCTCACTCTAGCTGCAGGGAGGCAGAACCTGTTAGTCCTGAGGCCTTCAGCTTCTCCTTGGCGTGCACCAGGATCTCCGGCAGCCGGGAGATGGGCACGCACACGTCCGTGGAATAGCCCTGGGTCAGAGGCAAGCCTGTAAGTCTCCCCCCGCCCCCTGCCTGCTGGAGGTTAAGAGGTCACAGTGGTCAAGGTGAAAGATGGGTCTGGGCGGATCTGGAGTCAGCCCTTGGCCTCACAGAAGGAAAGAGCTTGCCCTTATCTAGACAACTGGCCTGGGTGTGTGCACCAGGCCTTGCCAGCTCAGGCCTTCACCATTTCCTGGCTCTCCACCCTCAGCTACGTGCAGGGCCCCCACACCCCACACTACTGAGCTGCCGGAGTGTCCTGGAGCCCAGCCTCCCCTTTCGGGTTGGACTGACCCCTTCTTCTCCTTGTCTCTTCCTCCAGGAGGCCCTCCCTCTTGTGTTTACAACTCCTAAGAGCCCAGCACTGCTCCAGCGCCTGGTTGACAGGAAAGACTCCAGGGTTGGGCAGACAATGGTTCTTTCCTTCTAGGCAACATCTGAGAAACAGCTGAGTGGTACAGTCTATAGTCACAGGTTGGAGTGCTGCTCAAGCCAGCCAGCCCCCACCCAACAGGTCTCAGCCTACGGCTGTGTACAGGAGCATAGGGCACTGCAGAAAGGGTTCAGGGGACAAACTGTGGGTTCCACTTCCACTCCAGTCCCAGCTCACCTTGCAGCCCGGAGCCAGGGCCAGGACTGCATACCAAGCATTGTGCCGTGCTGACCAAAGCCGGCTACGCTCCTCTGCCTCCTTGGCCCAGGAGAAGTTGGAGGCTCCATTGTGCTGGGTGATCTCCTCTGCAGTCAAGGAGGAAGGTTGACCCTGGGCCCCACATTGGGGGTGCCCTGGCCCTGCGGTCCCACAGCTCCACCCTCCCCAGAATACCTGCCCGCTGCAGCTGCTCTGCCAGGGCCTGCTCGGAGCCATGGAACTCGAGGAAGAGTGTGGGTGCCACAGAATAGTTCAGCTTGCTGTACCTGTTGCAGGCGTCCATCGTGACATCATCCAGGAACTCTGGGACCAGGGAGAAGGATGGCCAGGTGAGGCCTGCCCTTCTGAGGAGCCCATGCTGGTACCCCAGTCCCTGGCTCACCAATGCGGGCCACGGGCACTGCACCCTGGAGCATCTGTACAGTGCTGTCCACGGCAGCCTGGACACTGGGGAATGCACAGGTGGCGACCACCGTGGCTTCAGGAGTAGGGTGCAGGCGCAGGGTGGCAGATGTGATGAGACCCAGTGTCCCCTCGGAGCCCACAAAGAGCCCTGTGAGGTTGTAGCCAGCTGCAGTCTTCCTGGGCCCCAGAGACATAAGGTAGGTGATTGCCCAGCCTGCGCATCGATAGATTTCTGTCCAGAAGCCAAAGCTGGAACCCAGGGCACCATCCTCTAGCCAGCCAAGTCTCAGCTGGCCTCCAGCTCCCCTGACTGTCACTCTACGACTCAGATTTGCCTTGTGCAGGGACAGCAAACCCCAGCACCATCCACTGGCCCATCTAACTGGGTTCCAGGACTCGCCCACCTATCCAGGAGGGTGGCTGGAGGAGGGAAGCCTGTCAGCTGCAGTGCACACTGGGACCCATGGCTGGGTGAAGAGGGAGCTCACTTGAAATGACGACCCTGGCCCGCGGTGTGAAGCAGACGCCCATCAGGCAGCACCACCTCCAGGTTGACCACGTTGTCACGCATGGTGCCGTAGCGCACAGCATTGGTGCCCGAGGCCCCAGTGGCCGCCATGCCACAGAGAGAAGCATCTGCGCCTGGGTCTGGAGGGCAGCAAGCAGGACAGGGCAGCCCAGGCAGGCGGGAGGCCCCTTCTCTCGGGTGGGGAGAAGTGGGTCCTCTGAAGCCCCAGAAAGAGCCCAACCCCTAGCAAACCCAGAGGGAAGGTGCCCAAGCCCCAGGCGTACCCACAGGGAACCAGAGGCCACAGTCACGCAGGTGGGCGTTGAGAGCTTTACGGGTGACACCGGGCTCCACTACCACAGAGAAGTCTTCTGGATTCAGCTCCCTGATCCGGTCCATGTGGGTCAGGTTGATGCACACACCACCCTGGTGGCAGGGATGCCAAGAAGGCTGGCTTACCAGTGTCTCAGGGCTGGGGACAGCCCCCCAAACCTCAGTCCTTTACGCAGCCCCCAGCAGCCAGACCAGAGCCCTAGCACGGCAGGTGGGGATGGCCACAAACGCAACAAGTGTGATGAGACCAGACCTGGAGCGCCCACTCTACCTGCAGGGCACAGACTCCCCCTTCGAGGCCGGTGCCCGTGCCAAATGGGATGAGGGGCACGCCTTGGCTGTAGCACAGGGCTGCCAGCCGGCTGACCTGGTCCACATTCTGGGGCCACACCACAGCATCAGGAGGATGGCACCTGGAAGAAGCAAACCTCAGCAGTTTGGAAGAGTGTGGCAGCTGGTCCTGCTCATTTCAAGGAGCCAGGAAGTGTTGCAGGGCCTGCGGTCACAATGTAGGTGAGGGACGGAGAATATCCCCAGAGCACTCCAAAACAGGTGGGTGAGCACGAGGAAGACCCTCCGTCCCAGCCAGGGGTGGGGGGTTCTGATACCTGTACATGGACTCATCATGCCCATGATGCTCTCGGACTGCAGCAGCAGTGGACACGTGGGGACTCCCCACGACTGCCTCCAGAGCCTCCACGAAGGCCTTGCCGAGTCCACGCTATGGGGAGGAAACATTGCCAGAGTCGACCGAAAGACAGCTTGGCAACAGCCCGCCCCTGTGCCAGGAGAGGCGGGCGGAGGTTTAACAGGTTGCACCACGGTAGCCAGAGCCCGGGGAAGTGGGAAACAGACTCTCCTCCCTCCTAGCCCGCTGACCTGCGGCGCCCTGGAGCAGCAGCCCCTCCAGGGAAACAGCCCCCCGGTTACAGCCCGAAGTAGCAGCGACATTGCTGGACTACGGACTGCGACGGGGGTTTGAGGGTGGTGCCTTGATCACTGCTGCTTATCTGCCCATTGGCTGCACTAGCGGGTGGAGTCTGCTTAAGGTGGTCCGGGTTTAAGGTGGCCCTTGCAGACCTTGCCAAGTCAGAGGAGTCTGTGGGTGGATCAACACTTCTAAAGGAGAGGCGAGGCTTGCAGAGTAGCCAGTCCCTGCCTTAGCAGTCTGCATAGCTTCCTATGGCCCTTCAAACATAAACTCTGTGGAGGGCTTAAAAGTCTTGCTCGCTCATCTGCCCCACTTCCTTCTAGCTACCCCATTAAGCTTCAGGCTCAGCTTCCTTTTTGGTCCCAATCCACCCAGCTCCAGCCAGGCTCTGGGCTTGGCGTAACCCAAGCTCTCTGTTGGGGCCAGATCCAGATGGTCCTCTTGGCCAGTGAGGTTTTCCTCTTCTTACAAATCTTAGGCCAGTGTCACGGGGCTGCCATTAGGCCCAAGACGGGGAGAGCGCCCAGAGGCCTTCTCGGGATGACATGGCGGGTAGACAGGGGTCGTGCCAGGAAGACGTCCTGGAAGAGGAGAGCCGAGGGTGAGCAGCGCTCCACCATCTCCACCTCCCCTGGGGCACAGCCAGGACCAGAGCAGGGTCTGTGCTGAGCCTGGAGCTATTCCTAGGTAGGTGAGCTGTGAGAGGACCCTTGCTGGCCTCCCGAGATAAAGCTACGTGCAGCTTTGGTTTTCTTCCTTTGAGTCAAGAATACAAAATTGTTTCTCTGATATGAGAAACCGTAAGTGTAAATAAGGACAAAGGGGTAGAATAGATATTATATTTAAAAAAAAGAAGAGATAGTATTCAAAAGAGAGGAGAACTAGATAGGGAAAAGGGGGATAAAGACGAAGGTTAAAAGAAAAGTAAGATGAAAGGGAAAAAAATGGAAAAGTGTAAATAAATTGTTGCAAACAGAGAGGGGTGGGTGAATGGAAGGGTGGGGAGGGGAAGAGAGGGGAAAGCCAAGATACATCATGTACAGGTACAAAATAACTATGCTGATTATGATCATTATGTATACAATGTACCAATACATGTTCTTGGTAAAAATAAAAAAAAAATAAAAAATAAAGAATACAAACTTCTCCTCAGCCTAGTTGAGTTCTTCACCCCAACCACATTTGGCTGAGTTTGTCGAAAGGCAGAATTACAAGCTGGGTGTGTTGGCACACTTCTGTCATCCCAGCATTCTGGGAGACTGAGGCAAGAGGATCACAAATTCCAGTCCCACCTGGGCAATTTAGCAAGACCCTGTCTCAAAATTTAAAACATTTTCTTGTTGTGTTTTGAGACAGGATCTCACTATGTAGTTCAGGCTGGCTTTGAACTCACTGCGTAGCCCAGGCTGGCCTCAAACTCACAGTTATCCTCCTGCCTCAGCTTCCTGAATGCTGGGATTACAGGTGTGCACCACCATGCCCAGCTTCAAAAGTTTAAATTTTGAGAATGTAGCTCATTTGGAAAATGTAGCTCAGTGTGAAGGTCCTGGGTTTAATGGGGTGGGGGTGGTAACTGCAAATTTAGTTATGGATCTAACTGGCTTTTGTTCATGAGTTGGGGCTGCCT
This sequence comes from Hystrix cristata, assembly GCA_004026905.1. NCBI lineage: Eukaryota > Metazoa > Chordata > Mammalia > Rodentia > Hystricidae > Hystrix > Hystrix cristata. Next base: position 163,839 of record PVJO010001037.1, read on the forward strand.
CTAATTCTACAAAATAGGAGCATGCCCACTGGACAGTGGCAGAACAATAGGTTTTATAAGGTGGGGAAAATGACAGAACAATAGAAATAAAGCTGATTGATTAACTCGGTTTACTTTTTTGGTGAGGATTAAAGCAGACTTTCTTCTTATGCTGACTCAGGGAGATTTAAAACCTAGTTTCAAAAAAACTGTTATGTTTGGGGATCTCTCTGCCTCCTTAAAGTTTCAATTCGATTGTGTGGCATTGAGCGTGAGTGACTCCATTTTGGTTTGGTTGATTTTGATGGGGTCTAGTTCAAGCGCTCAGTCCAAAACTGTAGCCTCCCAAAGATTTAAATTCATACTTATACCCTCAGTGTGCCGCTTAGCTGGCTTGTATTAAAAAAAAGAAAAAGTCTTTCACACTTAGTACAAGATCAAGACCCAGAGTGACAGTCTGCATAATGTGTTTGATTCATGTGTCTCACATCTTTTCTTTCTTCACTTTTCTTTCTTCCTTTCTTTCTTTTTGACATGCTGGGGGTGGAACCCAAGGCCTCCCACATGCTAGGCAAACATCTACACTTCCAGCCCAGCCCCATTTGTCTCCAATCTTTTAAAATCTACAATTTCCCCTCTTCTTTTCCCCTGTGCCGTGTATTTGTTAAAGAAAAATGGATCATTTGTTCTGTAGCAATGTCCACATTCTGTTTTTGAATGGTTGTATCCTTATGGTATTGTTTAATATATTTATCTACGCTTTCTATTTCTTGAAGAGTTAGAGTTAGCTGGGATGCTGTCTGATGCCCAGTTTTCTGCACTGATGGAAATATTTAGTTAGTATCTGCTTCCTCCTTGGTAGTCACTAGCCACAGATGGCTATTGAGTACTTCAAAAGTGGCTGGAGTGACTGAATCTTCTACTTCATTTATTTTTAATTTTGAAGTGTTATTGTCTTGGACAGCACACATCTAGAAGCTTGATTAGATACAGATTGCATTTTCTCTGGCAAGACTGTTTCATGGATGATATAATTGAGCATAAATGTAATGTTTTAGCCACATGTGGTGGCACACACCTGTAATCCTAGGATTGAAAATTTGAGTTCAGCCTGGGCAATTTAATGATTTAGAGACCCTGTATCAAAATAAAAAAATCAGAATAACTGGGGGTGTAGCTCAGTCGGAAGACCCTGGGTTCAATCCTCAGTTCCAAAAAAAAGAAAAGAAAAGAAAGGAAAAAAGAATGTAATTAATTAAAATAAAATAAAATGTCATGATTAAAAAAATAAAGTTTTAAAAATTCCACCAAGGGGTTGAGGATTTAGCTCAATAGTAGAGCACTTGCCTAGCATGTATGTACAAGGCCCTGAGTTCAGTCCCCAGCATCAACCCCTCCAGAAAAATTCCAACTGGATGAGAGGAGAGTATTTGGGAGGTACAGAATTTCTTTCGGAGAGATGGAAATATTCTGGATTTGATAGGGATGATAGTAGTACAACATTATGACTGTACTAAAAACCATTGCATTGTGTGCTTTAAGATGGTAAAAAATCTGATTTTTTTTAAATCTGAATTTTGATGTTATGTGACTTTTATTTTAAAATTGTTTTATTGCAATTGGAATTTTGATTGAGATTTCATTCAATTCATTTATTAGTTTTGTGAGATTTGACTTCTTTTTGTTTGTTTTTGTTTTTTGAGACAAGGTCTCACTATTTATTACAGGCTGGCCTTGAACTCACTATGGAGCCCAGGTTGACCTCCACCGTGAATTTGTGGCAATTCTTCTGCCTTAGCCTGGAAAGTGCTGGGATTCCAGGTGTACACCACCATGCCCTACTTGACTTCTTAAGAATATTAAATTGGTCAGGCAGGGTGGCGCACACCTGTAATCCCAGCACTCGGGAGGCTGAGGCAGGAGAATCACTGTGAGTTTGAGGCCAGCCTGAACTACATAGCGAGACCCTGTTTTAAAAAACTAAAAAAAAAAAAATTAAATTGACCCCATCTCACAGTTTTTTCAGATCATCTTTTATAAGTATTGTCAAAGTTCTAAATGTCCTTCTGAGAGTTCCCATGTACTTCTGACTCGGTCGTCACTAGTGTTCATCGGAGCCACGTACAGTTATCAAAACTAAAACATTAACATTGGCATAATACTACAGTTTGTTTTTTTTTTACAATACTACAAACTTAAATTCATCTTTTTTTTTTTTTTTGCTAACATCATCCCCTGCTCCCTGTTCTAGGATATTGTCCACTGTCCTAAATTGCATTTTGTCATCCCATTTCCTTTGTCTCCTATGATCTGTGACAGTTCAGCAGTCTCTCCTTTCTTTTATGTCCTTGACATTTTGAGGAGTACTGTCAATGATTTTATACTACACTCAGCAGTTTGAAGCTGTCTGGCATTTTTCTCTTACATAGATTAATGGGCTAGGGATTTAGCTCAGTGGTTAGAGTGCTTATCTAGCAAGCGCAAGGCTCTGAGTTTGATCCCTGGCACCAAAAAAAAAAAAAAAAAAAAAAAAAAAAACAAAGGTTTATGCATTTTGGGCAAAACTATCACAAAAGTGATCATGGACCATTCTCAAAATATCATATCCAAAGCATACGGACTGAAACTGTCTGATGACTGGTCACACTAACCTTGATCACCTAGTTTAGATGGTGTCTGTGAGGTTTTTGCACTGTGAAATTACTACTTTTCTCCTTATAATTAATAAATATAGTGGAGGGAGCTCAGCATGTGGGAGACTGAGGCAGGAGGATCGCCATAAATTCGAGGCCAGCCTGGGCTACATAGTGAGTTCAAGGCCAGCCTGGACTGCATAGTGAGACCCTGTCTCGAAACAAACAAACAAACAACAAAAAACAACCAAAAATAAACAAACAAACAAACTGGGGGGGGAATACTTTAAGACCATGCAAACATTTTGTTTCTCCTCAAATTTTTACCCACTGTTTTTAGTATCCTTCAGTGGATCTTGCCTACACTCATTATTTGTGTGGCATTTTGGTGAGGATTTTCTTATTTATTTAGTATTTATGTATTTATTATTTATTTCAGTGCTGGGGATCAAACCCAGGGACTTGCACGTGCTGGGCTGGTGCTCTAACACTGAGCTGCATCTCCAGTTCTTCTATAGTACTTAATTAGAATTATTCTGTAAGGAAAAGATGTCCCTCTTCCTCCTTTATTTATTATCTGTACAGACTCATGGACATTCCTTTTATTCTATGGGGCATAGTCTAATCCTATTATTTTATTGTTCCTGTTATGCCAGTTTGGACTACCGGGGGCTTCTTTCAAACAGGTTTCTCTACCCTTCACGCTGACCCTAACTTCTTTTTTGAGCATCTCTGTCCTTGAGCATCTCTGTCCTTGTGGAATACCACAAGGTATTCCATTCTCATCTTGCGTTTTTCCTGCCCAAACTCTGTAATCAACCATTTTTCCAGGGAGCTTTGCTAACATGATATCCCACATGGAATTCTGGAACAGAAGAAAGATGTGAGGGATACTAGTTAAAAACAAAGAAATCGGGAACTGGGGATTTAGCTCAGGTGGTAGAGTGCCTAGCAAGTGCAAGGCCCTGAGTTTGATCCCCAACACCAAAAAAAAACTCCCAAAACCAAAAACTAAGAAATCTGACAAACTATGAATTTTGGTTAATAATATTTTCATTAATTATAATAAATGTACCATAATAATTAATGTAAGATATTGGCTGGGAGACATGTAGAAATTGGAAATCCATTATATAACTTTTTGTAAATGTAAAACTTTTCTTTAAATATTAACTTTTTTGGGCTGGGGGTTTGCTCAGTGGTTAGAGCGCTTGCCTTGCAAGCACAAGGCCCTGAGTTTGATCCCCAGCACCAAAAATAATAATAATAATAATAATTTTATTACTAAATCTACAGGTACTTTGATCTTTGACTTCCCATCTGTTTATTAAGCCCCAAATTTTTAATGTAATAAAAAATAAAAGAACAGAAAATCAGTCATAGTGGAGCACACCAATAATCCTAGCATTGAGGGAGACAGATAGGAAAATCACACATGCACAGCTGACCTGAGCAACTCAGTAATTTAGTGAGATCTTGTTTTGAAGACTAAAAATAGAGGCTGGGGATTTAGCTCAGTGGTAGAGCGTTTGCCTAGCAAGCACAAGGGCCTGAATTTGATTCCCAGCACCAAAAAAATAAAATCAAATAATATGAGACTGTGGATTTAGCTCACTGAAAAGGCCCTGAGTTCAAGCTTCAGCACCAAAAAAAAAAAAAAAAAAGTAAAAGGGACTGTAGATGTAGCTCACTGCAGAGGTCCTAGATTCAATCCCTACTACTGAAAAAAGAAATTATTTTGTTCCTCCATTAGCACCACTGTATCATTTAGCTATTGCTTTATTACAGACCGGAGGCAATACACATTTACCTTTGCTCATGAGTCTGCCAGTCAGCTGCGCAGTCTTTCCACTCTTGGTACGATTATCTTGTCTGATATGGAACTTAAAGTAGTCAAAAGCATAGAGAGAGAAGATAAAAGAGTGGTTGCCGGGGTGAGGGGGATGGGAGGATGGGAAGTTGATGTTTAATGAGTATGAAGTTTTATTTTTGTAAGTTGGAAAGAGTTATGGAAAGGGCAAGTGGTGATGGTCACACTCTAGTGCTCCTGACCTCTATGCTTGAAAATGGTGAAGACGGCAAATTTCGTATGTGTATTTTCCATAATAAAAAATGAAAAAAGGGCGCTCACGTCAGCTGCACGGAGACTAAAACTGGAACAATACAGAGCTTAGCCTGGCCCTGAGCAAGGACGAAACACAAGTTCATTTTTTTGAAAAGTGGAAGGATCATTTTGTTGCAGTCCCTTATTCTTGTTTTTAAAAGCACAACAAATCCCAAGTCCTACAAATGGCTTCTATTGAAATTTTACATTTGAATTAAGATTGTTAAACATGAAAAAAGACTAAAAAACCAAAACGAAACCACACCCCTTCCCTCCACTGGGCCAACCTTCTTACCGGTGAATGACACTTGATGGGACACACATTTTACTTTTCATTGCACCCCACCCCACCCCCAGCGGCTCCCTGCTGTGGTTCTGCCACCTGGCAGCTCCTGGGCTCCCTTGATTGCAGGAATGCAGAATAACAGAGCAGAAAATAGACACTTCGAGGAGGAACGTGAAACTGTCACCCAGTCACTTAAAAAATGAGTCATTCGAACCTGGCAAGGAGCAGGGAATCATTGCTAATATTTGGTAAACAAATTTCTTAAACATCGATCTCATGAAGGGACAGAAACTTGACAGTTCGGCTCAGTCTGTTTGGGAATGCTGTCCTGGAATATCACAGACTGGCTTATTTATTAATTTTTGGTTTTGGGGGGGACGAGGCCTCCCTTTGTAGTTCAGACTGGCGTTGAACTCACCATGTAACCCAGGCTGGCCTCAAACTCCTGCCCTCAGCCTCCCAAATGCTGGAATTACAGGACTGCTCCACTATGTCTGGCTCAGAAAAAGGGGCAAAAGAGAAATGATAGATGGATAAGGAGGATTTGGAAGCAAAATACTCGTGGAGCCCTCTCTGTAGTCCCTTTTGTTGGGTTTTTCCTTGTGTTGGCCCTTGGAATCCGATTGGCTCTTGGGCTTGTCTATCACATTTGCCTCTGATTTCTCTCAGCCATGTGCCCTTTCCTTCCCTTTTGGAAGAGAGTAAGATTATGGGTGGGACCCTTAGGGCCAGGTTATTTAGATGTAAGGATTAAATAAAGGGGGAGTTTGTGATTTTTATGTAACCACACTACCTGGGACCTTCCTGAACTAGTTCCTTTGCCTTTGTCTCTTTAATTGTTGGAATCTAGCTGCCTTTATGTTTCTAACTATTGGATTATAGTTGTCGTTGCCTTTCAGAGTCTGACTGTAGAGGTCAAAATTGTCTATTAATCTTTAATAATGTTCAAAGAGGCGGTCAAAATTGTCTACTAATCTTTACCCTACCTTTACCCTACCTTTTCCCTACCTATGGGGACCCTGTCGCTACATTACTATTCTGGAAGCTGGGAAGGCCAGTATCAAGCTCCCCACATTCGGCAAGGGCCTTCTTGCAATGTCATCCCAGTAGAAGGCAGAAGGGCAAGGGAGCAAGAGATTGAATTTGAGCCTCAGGCCCTCTTACCACCCGTTAGTGCGGTCACATGGGAGTGGGAAGAGCCCTCTTGCCCCAAACACCTCTCAACACTGCTGCTGGGAATCAAGTTTCTGACATATGAGGGGGGAGGCTAGCATGATTAAAATGTAACATGATCAGGAAAATCCAGACTATGTGAAATCCTTCAGAATGCATAATGTTTTCAACAAATAAATAGCAAAGAGATGGAGAGAATGAGATGGCTGCTTGGCCCAGAGCTGAGAGGTTTGAGCTCCACCTATTGGGACATTAGTGGCTTCTCCTTGGGAAGATTTTGAGAGATGAACTGGATGGGGGTGGAGGGTGGTCACAGACCAGGGTTCTGATTGAGGTGGGAGAGAAGAAAGCAAAAGTATACAGTACCAAAAACTAGGTGACAAGGAAGGATGTGGTTCAGTTCAGTCCAGGAAATAGGGATTTCCTGACTACAAGACCTGCCATGGTTGTGGGTGAGGATTGTAAAAGCATGAATGGAAGACAATCAGACTTCATTATTGGAAAACAGGAAACAGAGAGATAGATCTTTTGCAAATGGGGAGGGAAGCAGGAGATCGAGGATGAGAGAAGAAGGTGAGGGGAAGGGGAAGTAAAAAGATTTAAGATACATCATGTACATCTACCAAATACCCACAATGAATGCAAACATTATACATTGTAAACATGAGTTTAAAATAATAAAAATAATAATGAAAATGGGGAAAGGTGATTTAGAGATGGAGGGAGGCAGATGGGTGGGGAGGGGAAGAGGTAGAGAGGAAACATATATTGAAAGATACCAATAATTGCAATAGGTTTGGATCCTGTGCTTTTAAATAATTTGTTTTCAAGTTTATTTTAAAGTAATAATGGTGTTAGTGTTATGGGGTAGGTTCCAATATTCCTGGGTTCTTTCCCTCCTCGAACAAAGAATTGAATGAGGGCAGCAAAAAGTAATTCCAAAGTTTTCTTCAAAATTATAAACCAGAGGGGCTGGGGATTTAGCTCAGTGGTTAGAGTGTTTGCCTTGCAAACACAAGGCCCTGAGTTCGATCCCCAGTACCAGAAAAAAACAAAAACAAACAAACAAACAAAAAAATTATAAACCAGGGGCTGGGGATTTAGCTTAGTGGTTAAAGTGCTTGCCTTGCAAACACAAAGCTCTGTGTTCCATCCTCAGCACACACAAAAAAAGAAAAATTATAAACCAAAAGAAGAGCTGGCCCTGCAAGAGCAAGTGCAGGCCAAACAGAGAAAAAGCAGTGGAGTTGCCCCCCGAAGCACTGGTCCTGAATGAGAAAAGCTCACGGGAAGGTGGGGGGGCTCCCCTGGGGGGGTCCCCCCTCCATAGCATGTGAGGAAAAGCAGAGGCTTTCCCTGGCGTGCCAGAGGAAGGAAGAGGCTTCCTCTTCCTTTCTGTTTCTCTGTGCTGGGAACCTTCAACCTCTTCTCCTCTACTGCTTCAGTGTGTATCTTGAATGTCACCCAGAGAACCACATGGTGAAGGCTTGGTCCCTAAGCCTGTGGCGCCCTTAGGAGATGACAGGACCTCTGGGGACGGGAGCCTCATGGGAGCAGTGAGGTCACAGGACGTTTCCTGCAAGGTGATCTCAGGACCTCGGCCCCTCCTCTCTCTCCTGGCTTCCCAGCTGCTGTGCAGTAAACAGTCCCCTTCACAGACTTCTGCTGTGCTGTGCTGGGCTGCCACAGTAAAAGCAGCAGGGCCAGGAGGACCTGGACTGAAACCATGAGCCAAAACAAACTGTTCCTCATTTTAAATTGATTACCTCAGGTGTTTTGTCACAGCACCAGAAAGCTGATGACAGTACTAATGCGTGGTTTTCCTGTTTCACTGAGTGGATACTGGTACTGATGATGCAAAAGCAGTTGTGGGCAAAACTGCTGGTGCCACAGCTGTATTTAAGGGGTAGGATCAAAGTGCACAAAGAGCTGTACATTCTTCACTCTCCTGCACTTTGCAGAAACAAGTGCAGTTCACAAACAAAAATAAACAAAAAAAACCAAACAAACAAAAAATTGGGCATTGTAGTACACACCTTTAATCCCAGCACTTGGAAGGCTGAGGCAGGAGGATTGCTGTGAGTTCAAGGCCAACCTGAACTACAGAGCAAGACCCTGTTTCAAAAAACCAAAAAAAGGAAAAAAGAAAAAACCCCAAACAAACAAAGAAACAAAAATCAAACAAACAAACAAACAAAAAAACCAAGTAAACATTCAGTTAAGATTGACCTTACAGAACAATAACAATTATTGATTGCATTATGTATCTACCTTTGGGTGCCTGACTTTTTAATGTTCTGTCTAATAAAGTAGAAAGTATGCAGAAAGTCTTTCTGCTGAGCACAGAGGCACAGTGGTGGGCTCCAGAAATAGCTCTGTGCAGTTGTTGGGGTTGTGAACTGAATTAGCTGCTTTCCTTATGGAACACCATTCTACTGAAAAGAATGACTGATAAACAAACCATGGCTCTTGACATTTTCTCAAAAATGAAGAAAGCGAGCTGTCAATTCTAGAGAAAGAACTGACTCTACTTGTGCTCAAATATAACAAGAGCTTTCAAGCTGGGTGCAGCGATGAGTGCACATAATCCCAGTAAAGGATTGCAAATTCAAGCCCAGTCCGGGCTATACAATGAGACTCTGTCTCAAAAGAAACAAAACAAAAAATAAATAAATAAGCAAAATAACAAAAAGGAGCTGGGCTGGGGATTTAGCTCAGTGGTTAGAGAGCTTGCTTAGCAAGCACAAGGCCCTGAGTTCAATCCCTGGCACCAAAAAAAAAAGGCGTCCAACAAAAAAGAGCTGTTGTGTGGAATAAAATTTTGGCAACAAACTGTATCTGCCCTCTGATATTCAAAAGTTGTTTGATGAGAACAGTGGCAATATTAATGTGCTCGTTTCGTACTGTGTGACAAAATGGGTCAATATTTAGATCTCCTAGACTCCATGAACCAATTTTTTTTTTTGAATGACCAAAGTATTATTATAGACAGCTAAATTAGGTAGAAACATTATAGGCAGACAGGGCTGGGCCCTCAATGGAATCAATACACAAGACGAGAATACACTACAACTATGGCTAGAGGTGCATCCGTTGAAGGTCAGGACTCAAGATAAGGCCGAGGGATAAACAATGAACTGAAGATCACACTTACCCGATCTGATAAAGTCTAGGTACCCAGGTGGGCGACCAAGACCTCCAGATCCACCCCATCCTGGAATGTCTTTATTCTTTCCATGTCCATTTGCTACATGACCTTCTTCCCCGTTGGATCAATATTACCTAAGTGACTACACTTGTAATATTATTGGTTAATCATAATTTTGACCCACATTGTACCCGCCTCGTGATTTTGCTCCTTAAAACTTCCCCCGAAAAGTTGGTTCATTGGCAACCCACTTGGGTCTCCTCCTGTCTCTCAGGAGCTCTCGCTCTCTCAATGTTATTTTCCTACTCTTAACCTCCTTTGTTCGTTAGAATTCATTCTTCGATTTTGGGGAACACGAACTTGGTGTAACTGACATCTAACAGGTTGGGAGTTATATTTTTTCTTCTTTATCAGTATGATGTTTCAATGTGTTTCGAGCCAGGTGTGGTGGTGCATGCCCATCTCAGCACTGGAGAGGCTGAGGCAGGAGGATCACTGCAAGTTTGAGGACAGTCTGGGCTACAAAGCAAGACCCTGTCTCAAACAAACAAACAAACAAATGTACAAACAAATGAACAAAAATGCATGCTTGGGTAAAAGACCCATTCAAAGTCCAAAACCAAGGGATTTTCATATTACAGAATAGAAAAAGTTCATTCGTGTGGTCATGTTTAGTGAAAAGTGAGTATGCTATATGGGGATGGTACTTTAACTAGTAAATAAAAATTAAGGGGCCGGGGATTTAGCTCAATGGTAGTGTGCCTTCCTAGCAAGCACAAGGCCCTGAGTTCGATCCCCAGCTCCCCCCAAATTAAAATTTTTTGTGTGAACATTTCATGAATAAAACCCAAGAATGTTTTTGTTTATTTTTTATGTTTTTTTGTGACAGAGTCTCACTATGTAGCCCAGCCTGGCCTTGATCTTGCAGTGATCCTCCTGCCTCAGCCCCCAGAGTGCTGGGATTAGAGGCGTGCACTGCCATGCCCAGCTAACACACCAATGTTTATGATTTAGGGCATTTGCTCCATTTTAAAGTGTCACTGTTATTTACAGTTCAAATCTTTTTACATCGCAAGGCAGTATCATCCAAGCACATACATAGTGGCAGTGTCATGGTATGCTGGAGCCAAAGGTCCATGTTAAAACATGCTGTGAAGGAGACCAAAATAAGTGCTAGGAGGTGCAGTGTAGGTAATTGAAAAGAGAGCACTCAGAAATCTTAGTGGAAAGTCAAAAGTAAAAGTAAAAAGTGGTATTTCAGTAAAAATATACATGATGTTTTTTCAAGAACATCCTCTACACTTTCCTCTACTCCAGAACAGAAAGTAATAGAAAATAATGTGGCTTTGCATTTTGCATGTTCTATAGAAACACGGCCCACACACAGAATGCCTATTTGGTGGTGTTATTTATAAAGTGATTCAGGGACTCTGTGTGTGTGTGTGTGTGTGTGTGTGTGTGTGTGTGTGTGTACACTGCGGGTGCTCTCTTTTTTAAAAAAAAAGTCTCCGTTTTTAGTCTCTTAAAAATATGCATAGTTTTTACAAAAATAGAACCATACTCTACATGTTCTTGTCTGATCTCCATGTTTTCATTTCTCAATGAATCAGACAATTCCCCTTGTGGTTAGTACAAATTATCCTTTTCAATGCCTCCCCCAATTCTGCTTGCTTTTTTTACTTACCTGTATTTAATTATTTTAAATTTTTTTCTAATGTTTTGCAAATACGAACAAGAAGGTGAAGAACATTCTTATAAACAAACGTTATGGTCATTTAAAATTTATAAATGTTGCTCTAATAAGGCCTTTTGAAATATTTTCTATGTTATAGTCTTACCTGAATTGTGTAAAAAATAGTTTTTCCAATTTGCTTCAACCCTGAGTATTATTATTCTTTAAATATTGGTTAACTAATTGTTCAAAATTATATTAAACATGCTATAATATTGCTTTTCTTCTATTTTTAGTAAAGAGAAGTATTTTTGATAAATTTATTGTTCTATTTGATATCTAATTGTTTATTCATATCTTTAGCCCATGTTTTAGCCTATTTTTCTTATCAACTATTTATTTTTAAATTAACTTCTAAGAGGGGCTGGGGATTTAGCTCAGTGATTAGAGTGCTTGCCTTGCAAGCACAAGGGCCTGAGTTCAATCCCCGGCACCACAAAAAAAAAAAAAAAAAAAAAAAAAAATTAACTTCTAAGAGGAGTTTATAAATTAAGGTTATCTTTTATTTATTTATTTATTTTTTGGTGCCAGGGATCGAACTCAGGGCCTTGTGCAAGCACTCTAACCACTGAGCTAAATCCGCAGTCCTTCTCTTTATCTTTTATACTTGAATCACATATATTTTCCCAATTGGCTTTTTAACTTTGTTCATAGCAATTTTTTTAGAATTTAATTTTTTTTACAATTAAGTTCATCAGTGATTTTCTTTTTGATTTCTATCCTTAACGTCATGCATTCTCATCTAAAGAATATTTGAGTGCTTGCCTCACAAGCACAAGGCCCTGAGTTCGATCCCCAGCAGCAATAAAAAAAAAGAATGCCTGATGTATTAAAGAATATTTGAAAAATATATTTAGCATGTTTTTATAACTCCTTTAGTAGATTCCATCTTAATATTTAAATCATGAACCCAACTTATAATTAATTGTTCTATGGGCAATTACAGGACTCCAGTGCTTTTTCTTCTAGGTTATTAATTGGTTATCCAACAGCAATCATGGAATACTGCTGCAGTCTTTCACCAGTGCTCTGAAAACAAACTAAAATAGTATGCTGTATACTCCTCTGTCTGTATTTGCTTTTCTGAGGTCAGGTACCAAAAAGCTTTTATTTCACTTTGTAATCCCTTTTTTTTTTTCTTTTTCACAGTACTCAGGTTTAAACTCAGGGCCTTCACATTAGGCTACATTTCCAGTCCATTTTTAGTTTTTTTGGGTTTTTTTTTTTTGGTGCTGGGGATTGAACTCAGGGCCTTGTGCTTGCAAGGCAAGCACTCTACCCCTTGAGCTGAATCCTCAGCCCCTTCCACTCAGTTTTTAAAAAAATTTTGTTTTGAGACAGAGTCTGCTAAGTTGTCTAAGCTGGGCTCAAGCTTGTGGTCTTTCTGTCTCAGTCTCCCAGGGGCTGGAATTACAGGCATGAGCCACCATGCTTGGCTTGTAATACATTCTTATATCTAAGAGTTGTGGCTGTCTTTTCTTAATGTCCTAAGCAATCCATTTCTCTTTCTGATAAAATATAAAATGATTATTCCATCAAAAAAAGATAATCAAAAACTGTGCAAGAAATAATAAAAATATCTTGCTGAGACTTACAGTTATGCAACCATCGCATGGATCCAGTTATTTTTATTGTGCTAAAAATATAAAATGTATCTTTTTTTAGTGGCAGTACCAGGAATCAAACTCATGGCCTTGCACATTCTAGGCAATACTCTCCCACTGTGCTACACCTCAGCCCTAAATTTACCATTTTATTTTACTTAATTATTATTATTAATTTGGTGCTGGGGATCGAACTCAGGGCCTTATGCTTGCAAGGCAAGCACTCTAACCACTGAGCTGAATCCCCATCCCCTCTTAATTATTTTTATTTGCCATTTTAAAGTGCACAATTCAAGTTGGGCTTGGTGCCATGTGCCTGTAATTCCAGCACTCTGGGAAGCTGAGGCCGAAGGATTTCAAATTTGAGCCTAGCTCAGGCAATTTAGAGAGCTAGTGAAACTCTCTCTTACAATAAAATATTAAAAAGGGCTGGGGATGTAGCTCAGTGTGAAGGCCCTGGGTTCAGTCCTTAGTACGGCAAATAAATAATAAATTGCACAATTCAGTGGCATTAAGCACATTCACAGTGCTGTACGACCATCACCGGTATCTCTGTCCAGAACTCCTTACTCCAAACAGAAAGTACGCCTACTTGCACTTACTCCCCAGTTCTCATTCCCCCAGTCCCTGTAAACTTTCTACTTCCTGTCTGTATGAATTTGCCTATTCTGAGACCTTCTTTTTTTTTTTTCTTTTCTGAGACCTTATATAAGTAGACTCATACAGTATTTTTCCTTTTGTTCCCAGCTTACTATATTGAGCATATTTTAAAGGTTCATCAATGTCGTAGCATGGATCAGAACCTCATTCTTTTATATGGCTAATGTTCCATTGCACCTATATATGTATATGTCATATTTGCTTTATTCATTCATTGTCTGATAGACACTCGGGCTGTTTCTACCTTTGGCAGTTGTAAATTATGCTTCTGTGAACACGGGTGTGAACATGTTGCTATGCACCTGTTTGAGGTTATATATTGTTCTAATTAAAAGCTACTTGTTACCACCACATATCCATTAGAATGGACAAAGACAGAACTCTGACAGCAGGAAATGTTGGTGAGGATGTGGCGCAGCAGAAACTCTTATTCACTGATGGCTAGAATGGAAACTGATACTTTGGAAAGCAGTTTGGCAGTTTCTCACAAACTATACCCTTTCACACCATCCAGTACTCATGCTATTCACTCAAAGGAGTTGGAAACTCATGTTCACACAAAAAATCTGCACGTGGATTGTATAGCAACTTTGTTCATAACTGCCAAAATTCAGTAGGTAACTGGATAAACTGTAGTCTATCTAGACGATGGAATATTATGCTGTGTGTAGCAGACTTGTTATTGTGGTCAGCTTGGCAGGAACGCCCAGGTGAACTGAACTGGTGTGGTTCTGGGTGTAGAGGATCCACCTGAGGATTGTTGAGAACATGACATAAAGGAGAACGGGAGCAGAAGATGGAGGCCGGCTGTTTCCTAGGAGAAGTTCTGTTGCTGCTGGTTCTCCTAAAGGGAACTCGACTGTTCTTGTCGCAGAAGGAGCTCGGAGCCTTGCTGTTGTCGGAGATGGCTGCTGTTTGCTTTGGGAGAGCTCTGGTCCTCATCTGTGCTGTGAGTGTTGTATCCTGGCTGCAGCACAGATTTCTTTAGCCTTTTAGTGCAGACACGGACTTACATGAGACAGTGCTGTGGGCTCCCAGCCCTTGATTGGATGTGTAGGTCTCCAGTGCACACACAGATGTTCTATACTCTTCTTGTGTTTGGCTTCTGTGTGCGTGTGAATGTTGTATGTGTAAATGTCTTGTATTAAATCCGCTCTCTTGCAAACCGCTGACTTTTTTTTCTTTTTTGGTGCTGGGGATTGAACTCAGGGCCTTGTGCCTGTGAGGCAAGCCCTCTAACACTGAGCTGAAGCCCCAGCCCACAAACCCTTGACTCTAGAAAGGCAAGTAATACAGAAATTGGTACCGGAGATGTGGAGTCCTTGTTGTAATGTTGCCTGGCTATGAGGCTTAAGAGCCTCTGGAATTACTTTGGAAAGGTTTTGAGAGACCAGCAGAAGGGGCAACCCTGGAATGCTCTAAATTTATTAAATGGGAGACTATGGTCAGAGCCCTGAAAACCAGAGTAACTGATGGGAATGCTGCCAGTTAGGATGAGGCTTGATGGGCTGGGGATTTAGCTCAGTGGTAGAGTGTTTGCCTTGCAAGCACAAGGCCCTGAGTTCGATCCCCAGCACCAAAAAAAAAAAAAGGATGAGGCTTGGGAGGCCTCTGTTGAGAAAGACTGCATTGGCTGCGGGATTCCAGGCGGTATGTGTGTGCTTTGGCAGGGGTTGGTCTGCATTTTGCTTGTGTTTGGAGATATTGCCTGGGTGGCAGAAAAATTTCCATGCAGTCTGGTGTTGGGACAGCAGCGTAGTTAGTGTTGAGGGCTTTTGGCCAGCACCATGTTGGAAATCAATAGCAGAGAGCCAGCAGAGCGACTTGAAGTGTTTGGCCAGAAGGGAGCTGTGGACTGCAAGCATGAACAGAGGAGAACGTGGTTGTGGAGAAGAAAAAGGACAATGGAAAAATGACTTGAGGGCTTTGAGCAGAAGGGAAGCGTGTTTTTGGAGTGCAGGAGATCCTTTGGGGTGTCTCAGTGTTGTGATTTGTTGTTACAGTTAATGGAAACCAAGAGTTTTAAAATTTGAAGCCATGGATACACTGTATTGGTATATTGTACTTTGTAAACTATTGTTTTAGGACACGCAAGAGAGTCAGAATGGAGTTGTTCTATATTTGTATGTATGTTTGTAAGTTTTGGACACCTGTTTTTAATCAGTTTTGAATCCTTTGAATATTTTTTTCTGATGTGGGAATGAGTGCAATAAGAATTGTTCATGTTAATTTGAATAGACTAAAATATGTTAACTCTTTACAAATCTGCCCCAGAGACTCTGGTTTAAAGAAATGTATCTGGTTATTAAGTTGACCAGAGATGGATTGTGGTGGCCTTATTACTGTGGTCAACTTGAGCAGGAACGCCCAGCTGAACTGAGCTGGTGTGGTTCTGGGTGTAGAGGATCCACCTGAGGATCGTTGACAACTTGACATAAAGGAGAACGGGAGCAGAAGATGGAGGCCGGCTGTTTCCCAGGAGAAGCTTTTTCGAAGCTTGTTCTCCTCTCAGAAGGAGCTTGGGGTCTTGTTATCGTAGGAGAAGGCTCCTGTTTGCTTTGAGGGAGCTCTGGTCCTTGTCTGTGCTGTGAGTGTCATATCCTGGCTCCAGTACAGATTTCTTCAGCCTTTTAGTGCAGGCATGGACTTACATGAGACAGCGCCGTGGGCTCCTAGCCCTTGATTGAATCTATAGGTCTCCAGTGCACACACGGATATTCTGTACTCTTCCTGTATTTGGCTGGTGTGTGTGTGTGTGTGTGAATGTTGTAATGTGTAAATGTCTTGTATTAAATCTGCTCTCTTGCAAACTGTTGAGATAGGTAACCAATACACAGTGCTAAAAAGAAGTAAGCTATCAAGCCATGAAAAGACATGGAGGAAACTTAAATGCATGTTACTAAGTGAAAGAAGTCAATCTGAAAATGCTGTATACATGATTCCAAAAATATGGCATTCTGGAAAACACAAAACTATGGAGACAGTAAAAAGATCAGTGATTTCCAGAGTTGGGAGGAGGGAAAGATGCATAGGTTAGGCACAGAGGATTGTTAGGGCAATGCAACTGTTCTGTATGATACTATAATGGTAAGTGGCAAATATGTCATTATACACATAAAATATGCAACATCAACAGTGAACTCTGGAGTAAGCTATGGACTTTTTACTAAGCCATATTTTATTTTTTTACCAAGAACATGTATTTGTACATTGTATACATAATGATCACATTCATCATGGAGTTATGGATTGTTTTAAACCAATGTATACTTTGGTGTGGGATGTTGGGAGTAGGGGAGGCTGTGTGTGTGTAGCAGGGAGGGGCATTAGGGAATTTGCTGTATTTTCTGTTCTAATTCTGCTACAACCCTAATGCAGTACAAAGACTCCTCAGGCAAGATAAGCCTGGAGAGCTATTTAAACAATGTGACTATAATTAACAATATTGTGTTGCGCAGCTGAAATTTGCTAAGAGATAGTAAGTATTCTCAACACACACAGATGGTAACCATGTGAGGTGATGAGTATGTTAATTTGCTGGGTTGTGGTGAACATTTCACAATTCTGTATCAAATTACCAAGTCGTACACCTTAAATATACAGGTAACGATTTTTTTCCTTTGGTCTGTTTTTTGAGACAGGGTCTTGCTATGTAGTTCAGTCTGGATTTGAACTCACTATGTAGCCCAGGCTGGCCTTGAACTCTGGGTGATCCTCCTGCCTCAGCCTTCTGAGTGCTGGGGTTACAGGTGTGAGCTGTCATGCCCAGCCAGATAACGATTTTTATATTTGGTTAACTACAATATAAGCTTTATAATGTAAATCAAATCGAACACCTTAAATAATAAGGATTTTATAATAGTTGACTGTACCTCAATAAAACTGGAGGCGGAGGGAGCAACTTGTTGCAGCAAATAAACTCTTCCCAATTTTAAAATTTTTTATTAGGAAGGTGTCATAGATTATAGGTGATACTTGCTTTCCTGTACATATTTTCTCATTTACATAGTTATAATAGACACATATAATTTTTACAAGCTGGGCTTTTGTATTTCGAGGTTAGGAAACGGACAGAAAATTCACAAACCACCTTGGGAAAATTGAACAGTCCAGGCCAAGGGATTATTTTGGAAAGCGTTGGTCCGGCCGTCTGAACAAGGCATTGCCTTTTTCCGAGAGTCCCTAACTGAGCAGCCCAAAGACTTCTGGTAAATGTAGTCCCAAAGGCCAATGTAGCGCGCCCTCGAAGGACTCTGGGAACGCAGAGCAGCCCTCATATGTGCGCATGTGCAGTGCTGCGAGCGCGCCAGCGGCCTCCCTTCCCCCACATGCGGCCGTGAGTGGGTGACAGGGACCCCTTCTCTGCTCGTCTTCACCCCGCGCCGTGACCCGCCCTGGCACGGCGCCACGAGTGGAGGCTGTGCCTTTCAAGGTATGAGAGAGGATTGCTAGGCAGCTCTCCACTGCCAGGCGCTCTTGGGCAAGAGATGAGGGATGGGTTCGTGCCCGGGTGGGCTGGGAGCCCAAACTTCGGAGACTCTCAGGTTGTGGTGATCCTCGGGGCGGTGTCCGAGGCTGCCCGTCGCCCTTTGCGGAGCGGGGCCTGCCGGGCCCTTTGGGCCAGACATGTGGAGGCGGGATCGGCTCGGGTGCGGGCGGCTGCGAGGGCTCGGCTTCCTGTCTTTGTCAGGAGACGCAACTGCAACGGGTTGCAGGTTCTCGGGCTGCGCTGGAACGAGTCCGGAAGCCCCACGGGCGCGCGCCTGACGGGCCCGGCCCGCGAAGGGTGGGGCGGGGTGAGGCGGGTCACACCCCGGCCACGCCCCGGATGTAGCCTGCTGCTGCTGTCCTGGTGGACGGTTTTTGGTGTCGGAGAGTGAGAGCTTTATTCGGTATTCATCTAATCCTCACAGGTACCATGTGACTTCCGGTATGATTAGTAGCAACAGGATTCAGAAAAGGGAAGTGATTTACCTGTGGTTACACAGCCAGCTAGTATTTTATGTCATATGGGAGTAAATATTTTTAATTGTGTCTTCCTTTGCTCCATGGTAGTTCTTGCCATGCACAAGTTTTTAGTTTTTATAATTGTTCTACCATGGAGTTCACTGCTCTTTCCTTTTTTTTTTTTTTTTTTTTTTTTTTTTTTTTTTTTTTTGCTCTTTCTTTTTATGGCACCCCATCCCAGAATTTCACCACTTTGTGATTATACAGCTTTTCCCATAGCTGGGCACAGTGGCACTTGCCTACAATCTCAGCTACTTGGGAGGATCACAAATTGGAGGCCAGTCTGTCAATTTAGCAGGATCTTAGTAAAATCAAAAGGGCTGAGGGATGTGACATAGTGGTAGAATGCTTACCTCTCCTGTTCGAGATGGGTTCAATCCCCAGTAAGGAGGAGGAGAAAGGTTTTTCCCATGATTCTTGTACTTTGGAATCGATTTTTTTTTTCAATTGTTGATACATGTATTGTGATTCCACTAATGGTTACATTAGATTAGGGATAGTGGACACCTTTGTGATGTTTAGTCCTCCAGTTAAGACAGAATAAAGAAGGTGTGAGTTCCCAGCCATGTTTTTGGTCTTTAACTAGCAGCAGGTTTGCACAGGATGCCATTTTGGGATGGCTGTATTTTTTTCCACCCTCTTCCTTTAAAGCTTGCAGCCCCGAATGCCTGACTCTGAACACTCCTAGGGTGGCACTAGTGAGCACCTCAGACCATATAAGCTTTCCCTGTTCTCTTTCTTGAGCAAGCCAGATCCGGTGTGCTCTCTCCCTTATGCCAAAGCCCCAGTGAAACCTCATTGAGATGGATTTGCCTCTTTGTGGGTCCTTCTGGAATCGAGGAAAAGAAACTCATTGATTAGTAACACTGTAGTCCTTTGTCCCACTTCTTGTGCTTTATTACCTTGAGTAGCATTTTATAGTCTTTGTAAAAGGTTTTTCTTTTCCTTTCTCTTTATTTATGTATTTCGGTGATACTGGGAAATGAACCCAGGGCCTTTACCCTGAGTGAACCTTTTAGAGCTTTCAGTGGTAACAAACAGCTGGCAGTGGCACCGTGTTGCAGGTTGGCCACCACTGCTCTACTGTTTTTTGATCTACACATCTGTATTTGTGCTACTACTGTGCTGTTTTTTTTTTTTTTTTTTTGCCAGGGATCGAACTCAGGCCCTTGTGCTTGCAAGGCAAGCACTCTAATCACTGAGCTAAATCCCCAGCTACTGTGCTGTTTTTAACATTGTAGCTTTGTAACATAACTTGAAATCCAGGATTGTAATGCCTCCTGCTTTGCTCTTGTTGCCCAGAAATGCTTTTGCTATTCTTTGTCTCTTCTGGTTCCATATGAATTTTAGTATTGTTTTCTCTAGTTCTTGAGGAATGCTATTGGTATTTTGATGGTGATTGCACTGAATCTGTAGTATATCAGTTTTGGAAGCATGGCTATTTTGACAGCGTTAGTTCTGCATATTCAGAAACGGTATGTTTGCATTTTCTGAGTTTCTCTTCGATTTCTTAGTACTGTAGTTTTTGATGTAGTGCTCTTTCACTTCCTTGGGTAGGTTAATTTCCAAGTATATAGTTTTTCTTGATGGTATTATGAATGGTACTGTTTTTCTAATTTCTTTCTCTATGGGCTTATTATTGGTGTATAGGAATGCTATTGATTTTTGAATGTGGATTTTGTATCTTGCTACGTGGCTGAATTTGGCTATTAAATCTAGGCATCTTCATGGAATTTTTTGGTTCTTTTGTGTAAAGGTTTATATCATCTGCAAATAATAATTTTTTTGGGGGGTGCTGGGTTTCAAACTTGGGGCCTTGCGCTTAATAGGCAACCTCTCTACCACTGAGCTAAATCCCCTACCTGAATAATAATTTGACTTCTTTCTTTACTGTACATACCTCTTTTCTTTCTCTTACCTGATTATTCTAATGTTTTGAAGTGCTCACTTTGGCAGCACATATATGTACAAAAATTCTAATGTTTTGAATACCATATTGAACAAGAATGGTGGTAGTTGGACATCCTTGTCTTGTTCTTGATTTCAAAAGCTTTCAGCTTTTCCCCATTTAATATGATGTTGGGTGTGGATGTGCCCATAATAGACTTTTATCAGATTGAGATAAATTTCTTCTATACCTATTTTATTCAGCATTTTTACCATTAGTGGATATTGGATTTTGTCAAAGATTTTTTTTCTGCCTCTGTTGAGATAATCATGTGACTTTTTTTTTTGTTCTTGCTTCAATGTGGTATGTACATTTATTGATTTGCATATATCGAACCATCTTTGCATCCCTGGAATGAAACCTACTTGGTCATGATGTATGATTTTTCTTTTTTGATGATTTGTTGCATTCTATTTGCCTGTATCTTGTAGAGATTTTTGCTTCCATGTTCATTAAAGAGATTGGCCTGTAGTTTTCTTTCTTAGTTGGGTCCTTGTCTGGTTTTTGAATCAAGGTACTTCTAGCTTCCAGAAATGAGTTTGGAAGTAATCTTACCCTTTTTAATTACATCAGAGTGTTTGAGGAGGTTTGGCATTATATCCTCACTGAAGTTCTTGTAGAATTCAGTGGTGAATTTTGGGTTCTGGAATTTTCTTAGTTGGTAGGGTTATTATTGTTGCAGTTATATTGTCTGTTACTGCACTTGTTCAGAGGTTTTTTTTTTTTAAATGTTTCAGTTTTGGTAATTTGTATATGTCTAGAAATTTTCAAGATTTTCCAATTTGTTGTATAATTTTTCATAGTAGTTGCTAATTATCTGGATTTCGGCAGTGATTTCTTTCATGACTTATGAAGTGTTCAGGAGTGTGTTACTTAATGTCTAAGTGTTTGTGAAATTTCTATGGTTTCTTTTGTGCTGTCTAGTTTCAGTGCACCATGATCTGATAGTATACACAATGGACTAGTTTGTGGCCTATTTTGGAGAAAGTTCCATGTGCTTCTGAGAAGAATGTGTATTTTGTGTTGTAGGGTAGAATACTCTGTAGATATCTATTAAATCCATTTGTTGAACATGTGGTTCAGCTCTGATACATCTTAATTTTTTGTTTATTCGTGAAAGGAAGATATTGAGGTCACCCTCTCTGATTGTGTTTGTTTCATGGAAATTAGGTGCATATATATTTACAATTGTTATTTCTTCATGTTTTGTCCTGCCCCGTTCTTCTGCTTTCAGCTTCTCTGAATCCCTGGCTTGTACGTGTCTCACTCACCGTGTCCAGTTAGAGTAGTTGTGAGTTTATACCATCAAGCAGGCCATCACTGAAGGGCCAGCTCCCTCCCTCAGTCTGATCCTCTTCCACGATGGCATGTATACCAGGTCTGGGGTGCTGTGATCCAGGAGTGGCTTGGTTTCCCATCACACATCCCCTAGACTCTGGCTTTTGGTCCAGCTAGATTCTCTTTTCATCTGTCCTCTCCTGTTAGACTTTATCTTTTCTCCAGTGCCAATTCAGAGACACTCTTGCTGTTGTCCCGTAGGTGGCCAACTTCTCTTCCACCTCTATTTTTCTTATGTTTGTTTTTGGTATTTTTAGTATCTTGTATTTGTTGGTATTTCCACTTTTCTTATTTTATGTATTTGTGATTTCTTCTCCTGCCTCTTTTGATTAACTTAGCTAATAATTATCTACTTTTGGGGGGGTGGTACTGGGGATTGAACGAGAGCAGTGTATCACTGAGATATATCCCTAGCTCTTTTTATTATTTATTTTGAGACAGGACCTCACTAAGTTGTCCAGTCGGCCTCAAACTTGGGATCCTCCCGACTTGATCTCCCAGAGTATTGGGATAACTGGAGTGCACCACTATACCGAGCTTTTTTTAATGAGTTCGGTTAAAGGTTTATTGATCTTTTCAAATACCAACTTTTGGGTTCATTGCATGTCTGTTTTCTTGTTTCCAGTTTTTATTTCTGACCTTACCTTTATTATTTCCTGCCTTATGTTTGCTTTGGGTTTAATGTACTCCCTGCCCTGTTTCATAGAATAGAAGTTGAAGTCATTAATTGAAAGCTTTGTTTTCTGATATATATTGTTTAATGCTGTAACTCTTCCTCCAAATGCTACTATATGTGCTTTGCCACTGAAGAGCTCACCTAGCCCTTAAATTCCATTCCTCCTTTCTTTTTATTTTATTTTATTTTTTTGGTAGTTTTCTGAGACAGAGTCTCACTGTATAGCTCAGGATGGCCTTGAATTTGCTATGTAGTCCAGGATGGCCTCAATTGTCAATCCTCTTGCCTCCCTGCCTGAGTGCTGGGATTACAGGCAGCGGATACTATGTCAGGCTCCTCAAATTTTTAGAAGTTTTCCTTCTGGCTTCATTTCCCATCCACTGGCTATTTAGAAGTATACTGCTTAGTTTCCAGATATTTTTATTTTTTTCCCAGAGGTCACTCTTTCATTGATTGTTTAATTCTTATTTGGTTAAAAATATATTCCATTATAAATTTCAGTTCTTTTAAGTGTGTCATGATCTGTTTTATGGCCAAGAAAATTCTCTCTCTGTGTGTTTTATGTTTATTTAAGTAAAAGTTGCATTGCTGTTGGTGATGGAGTTGTCTATGAATGTTAGTTGGGCAGGGTAGTTCATTTTTTCTGCCTTTTTATCTACTTATTCTGTCAGTTACTGAGAGAAAAATATTGACATGTCCAACTGTAATGTGCATTTACCTATTTTTCCTTCCAGTTTTATCAATTTTTGCTTGTCTTGATTTGTTGTATATGTATATATTTGAGATTGTTGTATCTTCTTGATGGTTTGACATATTTATTATTATGTGGTATCACTTCAGGTTTACTGAAACTTTCTTTCACTCTGAGTCTACTAAGGAAGCTGTTGAAGATATTCTTTCATTCATTGCTCTACTTTTTGTAGTATTTTCATTTGTTTTTTTTCCCTTTTTTCTATCTTGCTGAAATTCCTTATTTGTTCATTCATGTTGTCTATCTTTTTAGTTAAAGTATATGAATCATAGTTGTTTTAAATTTTCTTGCATAATAATTTCAGTAGTTGAGGGGGTCTATTGGTTGTCTCTTGATTGTGAGTTGTCTTAGTTTTGCCTTTTTGGATATCTCGTGAAGTTTTATTGCAGGTACGTATTGTCCATTGTAATCCTTTTTGCTCCTTCTAAAGAGACTATCTCAAGGATTGTGGATAGGTGGTATGTAGGGATTTCTAAACAAGATACTCTAGGAATTGTGAGGCAGGTCAGATCTTTAATAACAATGCCTTCCTTTTTTTCTCTATTCTAGTTCTGCTTTCATAGTTCTCCACCTCTACCCAGAAACTGCAGAAAATGAACAAATCTCAGGTGAGTTGTTTGTTGATTCTCTGCTTTGTTTTTAGTGCATGTGTGGAAGTTTATATAGATCCAGAAAATGAAACAGAAAAGTATGAGTTAAGTTTAGGAGAAACATAGATGATTAGTATCAGCAGCTGAAAAGCGAACTGTCTTAGTTACTTTTCTCGTTGTTGTGACAAAATAGTTTTGGGTTTACAGAAAAATTGAGTGGAAAACGCTGAGCGTTCCCATGTTCCCCCTCGTAATACCCCCTCACCTTTCCTGTTTCTCCTGTTATTAACATTTTGGTACATATGATACAGTTGATAAGCATGTGTTGATACTTTAGTTTAAATCCATAGTTTAAACCCTTGCATAGTTGCACATGCTTGTAATCTGAACACCCTAGGAGATTAAGTCAAGTGGATTGCACATTCAAGCCCAGTCTGGGCAGTTTAAGGAGACCATCTCTAAATAAAAGTAAAAAATAGGCTGAGTATATAAATTAGTGTGAAGGCCCTGGCTTCAGTCTTCAGTACTATAGTAAATAAATAGTCCATAGTTTACATTAGGGTTCACTCTTCGTGTTGTACATTCTGTGGGTTTTAGTGAAAATATAACATGTATCCACCATTACAGTATCATACAGAATAGCTTCAGTGCCTCCAGATTCCCCTATCATGCACCTATTCATCCCTCTACTCTTCTCCATAAGCCACTGGCACCTGCTCATCTTTTTCTTGTCTTAATTCCTTAATTTAGCCTTTTCCAGAATGTCAAATATTTGGATTAATACAGTAAGTAGGCTTTGCAGATTGGTTTCCTTCACTTAAAAATATGCATTTAAGTTTCCCACTTGTGTTCCTGGCTTGATAGTACATTTTCTTTTAGCACTGAACAATACTGTTGTGTGGATAAAACACAGCTTATATGTTCATTCACCTATCGAAGGCTATCATAGTTTCTTACACATTTTGGCAATTATGTGCAGGTTGGGGCTTGGGATTTAGCTCAGTGGTTACAGTGCTTGCCTTGCAAGCAGAAGGTCCTGAGTTCGAACCCCAGCACACACACAAAAAAATTATGTGCAGGTTTTTGAGTGAACGTAAATTTTCATCTCATTTGGGCAAATACCAGGGACCATGATTGCTGGACCATATGGTAAGGATATGATTACTTTTGTTCGAAACTACCAAACTATCTTCTAAG
Source organism: Hystrix cristata (assembly GCA_004026905.1). Classification (NCBI taxonomy): domain Eukaryota; kingdom Metazoa; phylum Chordata; class Mammalia; order Rodentia; family Hystricidae; genus Hystrix; species Hystrix cristata. The sequence continues at coordinate 188,665 of PVJO010001037.1, forward strand.
TAGTTATACCATTTTGCCTTCCAACCAGTAATGATTGAGCATTCCTGTTACTTCACATCTTCACCCATATTTGGAGTTGTCATTGTTCTGGATTTAGCCATTATAATAGATGTATAGTGGTATCCTGTTATACTTTACAGTTCTTTAATGAAATATAATGTTGAGCATCTCTTCATGTGTTTATTTGCCATCTGTTTATCTTCTTTGACGTATCTGTCAGTCTTTTGCCTTTTAATCAATTTGTTTCCTATTTTGAACTTTAAGAGTTACTTTTGTATATTTTAGGTTCTAGTCCTTTATCAGATATATGTTCTTCCAAGATTTTCTCCCAGTTTGTGGTTTGTCTTTCTCATGTGTTTCTTATTGCTTTGTCTTTTGAAATGTTTCCATATCACAGCGAAGTTCCCTCATTCTTTTTTTTTTTTTTTTTTTTTGTGGTGCTGGGGATTGAACTCAGGGCCTTGCGCTTGTTAGGCAAACATTCTTCCACTTGAGCTAAATCCTCAGCCCAGTTCCCTCATTCTTTTTTTCCTTCTTTATTGTGTAATGTAGGATATGTTCAGAGCAGTGTATAAAATATAACACTATGTGTTGTAACAGTGTGCATAACAAATATGTGTATGTTGAAGAAGAATAATAAAATGGGTGTCATAGACGCACCCAGGTTAAGAGGTAGAACATTAGCTGGACATGGCGGCACATGCCTGTAATTTCAGCTACTTGGGAGCCTGAAGCAGGAGAACCATAGGTTTGAGGCCAGCCTGGGCAACTTTGTGAGCTTCTATCTAATAATAATAATAATAATAATAATAATAATAATAATAATAATAGTTTCTTTGCTTTTCTTAAAAGACTTTACCACTTGTATGTGTATCCCTAGTCGTTAATAAAATCCAGTTTTGAAAAAATGTAACAAGTTAATATTGCCTTAATTTGTATACTCTTTGAGTTTTGTAGACATGTAAGATTTAAATGACATCCTTTTATGTACGTATTAATAGTTTTTATATCTAGCCCTCCCCCCCAGTGATTCATATGCTCAAAGGTGGGCTTTTGGGAGGATGATTGGATCATAGGGATGTGATACTAGTTGTGTTTAGGAGTTTGTAGCTAAATGTGGTATTGAGTGGTGAAGCCTGGTTGGAAGAGGTAGGTCACTATGGGTGTGGCATGGCAGGGTCTGTCTCCTTCCCTCCTCTTTGGGCTCTTCTTCCTGCCTGCCATGCCGTGGACTATTTCTCCTCTGTCAGGCCCCTCTGCTGTGCTGCCCTGCCTTGGAGCCAGCCAACTATGAACTGAAACTGTTATCGGACGGGTTCCGATATTGCTGGGTTCTTTCCCTCCTCAAGCAAAGAATTGAATGAGGGGGACAAAAAGCAGTTCTAAAGTTTTATTTAAAGTAGAGAGAAAAGAAGAAAAGGAAAGTTGAACATAACAATTGACACAGAAAATGTGTACCGGGCCTATAAGGCACGGCAGGGGTTACCACAAGACAGGTATGGTAGCAGCGGTGCTGGGATGCAGCCATTATCTTCCATGGGAGAGAAAAAGGAGAGCTCCTTCCCGGTGGCGCGGTAGAGGCAAAAAGGGAGGCTTGCTTCAGGTATTGCTCATATTTATCGAATGGAATTCCCATGGAATCTCGCGAGAACTTCCTGCAGTCCACGTGAGGGCTGGTGCTTGAAAATCACGCCTCAGGCTGACGTCACTTATAGGCCACTCCCCCAGGTCACTGTCCCTTGCCAGCCAGCCTTAGCCATGCCCTAATCCTATTTCAAAACCTCTACAAACTGAGGTGAAACAAACCTTTTTTCCTTTAAATTGTGAGTGTTGGCTATTGTGTCCCAGTGACAAGAAGGTAACTAAGATAGCATCCATGTGCTATTTATTAATACTTAGAGATTATTTTGTTGTTGTTGTTGTTTTGCCTTTTTTAAAAAATTTATTTTAATGGTACATTTTAGATTTACATAGTGATAACATTCATCATAGATCATAGGGGATTTGTACCTGCACATGATATATCTTGTTGCTTCTTTTTTCCCATTCCCCTCCCACTTAGAGATTTTTAAATCATTCTTTTTTTTGTTGTTTTTTTTTAAATTAGATTAGCTGTTAATTGAAGGGGAGAGGGTGTGCATGTCTCGTGGTAGTATAAAATGATAGAACCTACTGGGAGCAATACTTCACAAGCAGACCTAGCAATACAAATCTAGTTGTGTTTAGGAATTTTGCTACTACTGGACAAAATCTCACTGGAGAGGATGAGCCAAGTATCAGGTCATTGTCTAGCTTCAGCTCTCCCGAGAGTTTCCAGAAGTCTTATTTGGGGAAGTCTTTGGCAAGATCATGAGAAGTATAAGTGATATAGGGGAAAAAATATAACTCCCAACCTGTTAGATGTCAGTTATGCTGGGTTCGGGTTCCCCGAAGTCGAAGAATGAATTCTAAGGAACAAAGGAGGTTAAGAGTAGGAATTTTATTGGGAGAGAGAAAGAGAGCTCCTGAGAGACAGGAGGGGACCCGAGTGGGTTGCCAACGAGTCCCACTCTTTAGAGGGGGTCTTATAGGGCAAAATCATGAGGCGGGTACAATATGTGTCAAAATGATGATCAACCAATAATAGTACAAGTATGGTCGTTTAGGTAATAGTGGTCCAATGGGGAAGAAAGTCACGTAGTAAATCGGCAAGGAGAGAACAAGGACATTCCAGGGTGGGTTGGATCCGGAGATCTTGGTCGCCCTCCTGGGTGACCTAGACTTTA
>PVJO010001038.1:0-191157 GCA_004026905.1 Hystrix cristata
CACAACTCTTTCATTCTGCATGTCTGTAAAACCAGGATCATATGATGATGCCAAGAGTTGCCATCAACTGGAGCAGTAGGCAGGCCCCCTTGAGTTGTGACCACAGAGACTTCTCAGTGCCTGATGGCTGAGCATTGTGAATCCAGTCCCAGGGATTCAATTCCCTAGACAAGCATTCTTGATCAGGGTGCCTTGGGGTTTCTTCTGTAATCAAAGTATTTCACTTTTGCAACTTTGAGCCTGTGAAGAGTGTGGTCTTGCTGGTTCCTGTAATGTTCTCAAGCCATCTTTTCTTTTGTCCTGTTGAGAAGTACTTGGCTTCTTTTTAATTTTAATCTTTTCAGCAACCAGCCTTTCCTCTGCTCCAACTTTGTTGGTGCTTCCTTTCTGGAAAAACTGAAAACTTTTTAAATGGACTTTTTGCTCCTGATTCTCACAGATCTTGCTAAAAACAGCAAGCAGTAACCATGTTACAGTTTGAATGTTCAGATGCCTTGAAATATCCTCTGCCGTCTGATTAATTAATCAGCTGTCCTGATTAATTAATCAGCCTTCCTTAATCTCAGTCTCCTGCAAAGTCTCAGAACATGAGCAAAGTGTAGATAAATTTTCTGTTAAAAATGGAAATGAAACTCTTCCCCGCAACACACATGACCTCAAGTCCAACTGCCACTGAGCCTTTCTTCCTAACTGAAATCTCTGGAGCCTGGTCTTTACCTTCTGCTGTTTTATTGGCATTCTGGTCTTCTGATCTGCACCCAGAACCTCCCATCAAGTTTGGCTTACAGAATTCTAGGGCTTCTTGGGTCACCATCTCCAGACCTTTCCAGACTCCTCCTTTGAATCATTTCTAAAGGCTTCTCAGTCAACAGCTATGAGCCCATTTTGCTGGTACTCAAAACTATCTCAGTCACTTTTCTCATCACTCTAAATGGGAATTTCTAGGTAGAAGATAAAACACTGTGATGAGACATTACATCCCAGGCCTGACATTTCTTGCTACTATTTTTCTCAATACAAAAATGCCAAGTTCTAAGAGAGCACAGAAAGAAGAGACAAAAATAATGAAATACCTGTTTTCTAGATAATAGCCAATTTAAAATTTTAATGGAAAATTCTCACATTTTTTTACATTTTTTTCCTCTCAGGATCATTTTTATATTTCTTCATCTCTGGCCCTCCTAGCTTTTTCTGTGCAAGAATGTTTCATATTTATTGACTCCTTCCTGAAAGGAGTTTCACATTTCACTGTGGTCATCTAGATGACATGGATTTGTGGTTTGGCTGTGTTAGGTTGTGAAAATACAGAATAAGAAATTATGTTTATAACTAAAAACTTGATTGGTGCCATTTTTGGGGAAGTCTTTCATTTCCATTTTTAACTAAGGGAATAATGATCCTTTAACTCATCTTTCTTGGAAACTCAGTTTCTCTCTCTCTCTATTTCTCCTCTCTCATAATCACTGTAGATCACTGAATATTATGAATGACAGAAAAGGACAATATGGATAATATTGGAGTATGTATCTTGAAGGATGAGCTATAAAATAAGTGAATAGTATAACCTTAAATTAAGGGCTCTCTATTAACTTTTGGTACATCTTCATCTCTGCAGGCTGGTTTCATCTCTGGTTTTGCTTGGCATTTACGGGCACACACAGTGTTAGGAAACCAGACCATGTTTGTCACTCAGGCTTATGTAGGTTCACCTGCATGTATGTGTGTTTTGGAGGACACTAGCAGTTTGAGAAGTTTAGTCTTGTCCAATTTTCACGAAAGTAAAAGGGCACAAAGCTATCAATTAGATAAGTTATTTATAAAAATCTCGTTGGAAAGCAGGAAACTATAGTATTTTACGAGGTGGGCATCTTTCTTTGTAAATTTATGTGATGTAAATTTATTTATTTATTTTTTGTTTTTTTATTTTTAGTGTGTAAATTTAGACATAACAAGGGCCAGACATAACAAGGGCCAGTTAGAAAGATTTAAAAACAACACAGAGCCCTTGAGGTTCAGCGGAGAGCTAGGGACTGGTGATGTTGTCCAGAAGTAGAGTGCTTACCTAGCCTGAGTGATGCCCTGAGTTCAATCCCCGTACTGCAGAAGTCCTTAAAGGACAAGGAAGATGTCAGATTGAGCATTGTATCCTGGTGTTCTTACTTGCCCTATGAAATCCCAACCAAGATCCGAGTGTCTTGGATGCTCAATAGAGACCTGAGGTTAACCTCATCTGGTGTAGCTTTGGAAAGACACCCTACCTGATGCATAGAAGGCTCCTTGTGACTGAGGATCATCACTCTGGAGCTCATCGCGCGACAGAAGGTAGCTGAGGAGTAAAAGAGCATGTTCCCCTGGAGAAGTGCGACAGGACTCACAGGGAGAATGCCCCCCGCCACCTGAGAAGTACACGTCACCTTAGATGCCACTTAGAGAAGCACCTTAGATGCTTCCAGTCTCTTGCGGTTCTCAAATTCTATTATTTCTTTGTTTCTCAAACTTTGATAATGAGAACCTTTTGGAATCGTGGTACTCAAATTTCCTTTGACTGAATTCTAGAAGAAGTGCCTCATGGGGGAAGGGATGAGGCAGGATGGGGTGGAATGGGGGAGGTTGGAGTTTAGTTCTTCTGTGTCTGTAAATATTCAGGTGGATCAGTATGTAATGTTTCTCTCTTGTTAAAGCTTTACTTTTTTTTTTTCTCTTGCAGCAGGGACTTTATTTGAAGAGTTCTAAGAGACTGAAAACTTACAAGATATGAAGTTGCCTAAGGAATATTTTTATATATTTTAGAGTTTCTATCATGACGCCAGCAAGCATGCGGATACAGCCTAAAAGAGAATGTTGTTGCTGCACTGGATACAGAACTCAGTTTGCTTTGAGAAAAGTTTTAGTTTTAAAAAGTCTGATGAAAAATGTATTACATTTCCAGAAAAGGAAAGAACTCATTTTTTAATCATGTCAACCACCCCCAGCCACCACCTCTCCCAGTGGCCCACTCCTGGTCTTGGTGTCTACCCTGTGGTTTCCCCTTAGGATCACTGTGGAATGTGCAGTCTGAGCTTATGCTGCGTGTGTGCGTGCGTGTGTGCGTGCATGTGTGTGTGTGTGTTGCTATTGTTCCACACCTTACATCCCATTCTTTTATTTGTTGTAAGGTAATCTTCATACATAGTTTGGCTGTTACAAATGATGAATCTTTTGTGGCAAAAGGTCCCTGAAAATGATTTAATCTAGCACTGAGAAATCAACCCCCAAAGACCACAGAGTCAAGATGGGGCCAGATGTGAGACTTTGGGCCCCTAGACCAAGAATTCAGCATTCACTCCTGCTACCACCATGCCACTCCTGGAATACACATGCAATATCGAGGGACTTTTCTGTTTTGCTTTTTGTTTTGATTTGAGCTAATCAATTGTTTTTTACTCCATGGAATAAAGGGGGGTGGCTTAAATTCACCAAAACATATTTTGACAAACAAAACAACCCTACTTCTCATGCAGGATGGGCCCCCATGACCTCTGCATGCTGCCTCTTGCTGCTGCTTTCCATCTTCTTACTAATGCTCCGTGTCTCAGACACTTAGTGGCTTTTTCCCTGCAGGCCTAGAAATAATTATCTCCCTCTCTCTCTCTCCAGCTTTATATTTTATGAAAGAACACAGAGGCCAGACATAGTATTTTTGATAGATCTGGAGTGGGGTCAGGGACTCTCCAAGCCCTGCCTCCTGCTTCATGTCAGTGTTCATGAGGTGGTTTGAGAACTTTTATTTCAAGGAGAAAAAGCACCTTTCTCACTTGGCTCCTGAAAAAACTGATTTCCATAAAAATGTATTTACTATAAATACAAGTTTTTTACTGTTTCTGGCATCCAACTAACAATTTCTAACCTTTTCAAGGAATGGTCGATTCAGTTTCATGTGACTTCTTACTGACCACTAATAAACAGCTTCTGTATGTAGCTTCATAGACATGGAGGAACAGAAGTCAGTGTAGAAATAAATTCCACTGCAGTCCGGGAAGTAGTCTAGGAATCTTAGGGGTGTGTATTAGTGTAAATAATATATATTCCATCTAGGCCAGTAGTTTTTCTTTAAAAATAAACCAAAAACCAATACCTTTTTGTTTAAAATATTCTGATATTCTGCTTGCTAAATGGTGAGGGATAAAATGTAAGATATTCTTCAGCTTTAATTATTTTTAATTTTATTCAAGTCAGAGCACTTTTATAGTAATATAACTGCCAAGAAAATACTCAAAAATATTTAAAGTTGTATTTTTACCACGAGTACATTTTAAATATTTTCTCATACTTGAGCAGTTTTTGTCTGGCTGGCTTCCAAATATGCCAAAAGTTAAGCTTTCAATATTTTCAACACATAAGCTTTTTACCAGTTTGTATGATCTGATGAGAATTCTTAAGTGTTCCCAAAGCAACTGATGTTTACAGCTCTTGTGTTTTTCCTCCTTTTTAGAAGGATCAGGGATCCACAATGAACTCACTGTGCAAAACACTAATGACTGATACGGCTCCTTGGTGTAATAAATGTGTTGGCTCCCACCTCGATGTAAAAAGTTTGTAAAGGAAATTTTTCAATGTTTTGAGTGTCAAATGTATTTTTAACTGTCTGGTTTGTACTTTTACAACTTTTGTACTACCAAAGCAGAGTTAAAAATAAAAACCTTAAACACAGTGTATTGTTTTGTATTACTCATTTGTAGGTGCCTGTGTACTGACGATACCATTGCAGCAGGGTGAAACTTCATCTTGCAAGACCTAATTTCTTATGTCTTGAATTAGCAAGTCATCATTTGACTGATATTCCTCACTGAATTTTCCCTCCTCTAGTATCCCACTGTCCCCCATAATTTTTTTTTTAATTTTGAGATGATTTTGGTCATAAAGACGAGTTGCAAAAACAACAGTTCGTGTATACCTTTTAGTTTATTCCCCTTTATGCTAATGTTTTACATAACTGTAGAACAGTTGATTAAAACTAAGAAACTAACATTGGTTCAATACTGTTAACTAATTTGGATCTCACCACTTGTCCTGCTAACCCCTGTTTTCAATTCCTGGAGCCCCGCTGCACTGGATTGTTGTGATCTGTGGTTGTTGCCAGGTCTGCTCTTAGCTTCAAGATCTTGACTCTTTATGGTGCACAGCTCAGTTCTCTTGCAGAATGCCCTGCAACTTGGCCCGCCTGCTGTTTCTCGTGATAGACTGAGGTCTTGCGTCAGGGAAAGGCTACCACAGGGCAACGTGTTCTTCCCATTGTGTCACGTCAGGGGAATGTGATGGTGACATGAATCACCTAGTGAAGTCTGCTGGGTGTCACTTGGGCAAATTTACTATTTTTCTCTTTGTGTTTAATAAATATTTGAGAGGAAATACTTGAGATTGGACAAATATCCTATTTACACTTAAGCTTCAGTCACTAAGTTTACTATCTCTGATTGTCTGAGGACTCTCATTAACAAAGTACCCACAACTGGGTGATTTTAAATGAATGAAATTCATTCCTTCACAGTGTAAGAGGCCCGTGTCTGCAATCCAGATGTCTCCAGTGTTGGCTCTTCTGAAGTCTCGGAGCAAGAGTCTGGTCCGAGCTTCCTCCCAATTTCTGGCAGCTGCCAACAGTGCTTGGCACACCTTGGTTTGCAGCTGCTTCACCTCAAGGCTCCATCTGTCTGTACGTGGCCTCCCTGTGTGTCCGTCTGGGACCTCTCCTGTCCTTGTACGGGCACTCATCATTGGATTCAGGGCCCAACGTAAACCAATGTGACTTCATCTTAACTCGATTACATTTTGCCAGGACTCTATTTCCAACTAGGATCACAGTCATAGAGCCTAGGAGTTAGGGCTTCTGTATCAATATATCTTTTGGTTACGAAGTTCAGCTGTCCGCTCTACCATCTACTGGTGGATCTTGCTTGCAGGAGGTACTACTGTGATAGGAGCTCTTGTGGCTCTCTGCCTTTGTCCTTTAATGTGGCTCTATTCTTTTTTCTCCCTGTTCCCCTTTCCCGTACCCTTTACTGCTTTCTGGCACCTCGAGATACTCCGGGCTTATCTTTTTATGCATTCCTTGCCACAGCCCTGGAACCAACAACCAATCCAAGGTAAGAGATATGCTCTTTAATACTGGATGTCTCAACTTCTAGCCTCCCCTTGTACACACACACACACACACATACACACACACACACACACACACAAGTGATGCATACACACACACCTTTTGGTGTTTCTGTATCTTAAACAGAAGCCCAAGATGTACTGATACCTCTGACTCCAGTATTGTTCCTTGGGATTTGTTTTAACCTTCTTACTTTCCTTATTTGTATTTTTTCCTCCCATGGTAAGAAAACCTGACTTACTACCTACAATATTTTTATGTCTGTGTTCAGTGCTAGTGTTACGATTTAAGATCTAAAACATCCCCCAAAAGTCTTACGTGTGTGGAAGGTGATTGGATCTTGAGGGTGCTATAACTCATCAAGTGAGTCATCCACTGATGAGTTCTGGAGTTGATTTGTTTTTAGGAGAAGAGATGGATTACTGGGGCATGACCTCAAAGGGAGTGTTCTTGTCCCCAAATCTCTCTGTCTGTCTGTCTGTCTCTTCTTCCTGGCCACCGTGGGTTGAGCACATTTTCCTCTGCCATGCCCCTCAGCCACTCCTGTTTCTGCCTGGAGACAGCCAACTGTGGACTGAAACCATGAGTCAAAATAAACTCCTCCTTTAAATTGTGTCTGGTATTTTTGTCCAAGCAGCAAGCAAGTTATTAACATACCTAGCATACAGATAGTGTGAAAATACACTGCTGTAGAAATGCATTTACCAACCTGAGTAAATATATCGCAGGTACACACATCTTTGTTTTTAGCCTACAGGGTATCCAGTCAAAACTCTGCTAATGTGACTGAGTGTAGCTCCCTTATTATCTCTCCTCTTTAGAAGAGGTATGTGATTCATTTGTAAAATAATCATTTATCACTGTCTGCAATACAACTTTCATAGCCTGTTGTTAAATGTATATATAGTAAACTTCACCATTGGTGGTGTCTTGCTGAATTTTGATCTGGAAGCTGTGTGTGTGTGTGTGTGTGTGTGTGTGTGTGTGTGTGTGTGTGTGTAACTGGAAAAGCTGATGTGATTTTTGCCCCAGGAAAACCCAGAGACCCAGAACATAAGCACCAGGGAAGATGTTAGAAATTCCTCAGATTCCTCATTTCCTAGTTGAAAGGGCTCAGCCTTTTTGACAAATCCTTTCACACCAGAGTGATACAGAACCGCTGGTGATAAGATGAGTCACCAGCTGCGGGTGGAGGACGCCAGGGAGCAACTGGGAAGGTTGCAGGCGACACTTGCTATCACGGCAATGGCGGCCTGGGCTGCTGGTCCCGCCACCTCCCGACCCTGGCAGGCGGGCAGCGCGGGATGATCTTCATAGCCAGGCTGCTCCACTCCAAGCCCATACAGGGCCCCCTACACGCACAGCTGAATGGGGGCTCGGAGTGAGGCCACACAATTTAATGCTGTTGCTGAGTATTTGGCTGTGATCAAAGGCGATGTCTTGCACCTGGGGTATCACTTGCCAGTTCTTGCATCCTCTGACCTTCGTTTTCAGTGCATCAGTTGGGTTTTTCCCCAAAGATTCTCTCCTGCCCTCATTTCCCAGGACCATTCTGCAGGACTGTTATCAAATCTCCCCAGGGTTCCTCATTGTGTCTACAAGCTCCTGAAAGGACAGCTGGGGCCTCTTCATTCCGCAGTATCTGCTGCCCAGGTGGTGTCCTTGTCCCTCCAGTTCAGCAGGTGTGCAGACTGGCCGGTCTTTCACCTTTCACAAAGAAGCGCCTTGCCCCATCTTCTGGTCAAAAGTGAGAACTGCAGGGAGATGGCTTCTTGGCCATCTGTGATGCTGTGTCTTCTTTCAGGTCCTGCTGTGCAGAAAACACCCTTGATTTTTTTTTCTTTTGCTGAATAAATAAATAAAATTCTACCTGTAAGCATGAAATAATATCATTAGCTATTTTATGAGAATAAAATTTTAAGTTTGGGTTTTTCTAACCCATTTTCTGACCCTACCAGGTTATCTTGATTGCCTTTCTCATCAGAAACCTCAGTTTCTTCCCTGGGGACATGGGTCCCTGTGGGCGCTTCCTTGAATACTCCTAGGAGTGACTGTATTCTACTCTATCCCCTGAATCTGGTCATGGAAGTGCTGTGATTATTGGAGGCAATTTCTGCTCAGAGAAGTAGCCCAACCTTTGTGGTTGAACTTGAAACCCAGCTCTGCCCTTACTACTGTGTGATATTAGGAAATCTGCCTTATCATTCTGAACCTCAGTGTCTTCCTCTGCAAAACAACCTGTCTCATAGAGGTTTGAAAGATTGGAAAATACACGTAAAGTTACATTGCCTGCCATAATTTCCACATCCACTTCTGAAATGCACCTCTGTTGGAAGTCATAGTCAGGGAATTATGTATTGCTGTAACAAAATATCTGGGGATGACTACTTTAGAAGGAAAAGAGGTTTATTTTGGCCCATGGTTTTGGAGATTGAAATGTCCAAGCCGGGGAAGCCAGATCTAGTGAAGGCTTCACGCTGTGTTATTAACATGGCAAGGGGCATCATATGGCAAGATTGTGAGCCAGAGTGGCAAGTGACTGTGTACAGAAGAGGCAAACACCAGGGATGACCTTGTTTTATAACAACCTGCTCTCTGGGTAACTAATACACTCCCCAAAGACCCAATCTACTTGTACTAGTTATTTTTCTAGAGTCAATGATTTGCAGGAGAGCAGATTTAATACAGGACATGTACAAATTACAACATGCACACACACAAGCCAAATGCAGGAAGAGTGCAGAATGCCTTTCTATGGACTAGAGACCCAAAAGATCCAATCAAGGGCTGGGAGCCCACGGCAATGTCCTATGTACATCTGTGTCTGCACTAAAAGGCTGAAAAAATCTATACTGGAACCAGGATATGATGATACTTGCAGCAGAGATGAAGACCAGAGCACCCCCAAAGCCAACAGCAGCCATCCCTGATGACAGAAAGGCCCCAACTCATCCTGTGATGGGAACAGCTGAGTTCCCCTCAGGAGAACCAGCCAGCCCCTGGCTTCTGCTCCTGTTCTCTTTCATGTTGTGTCAGCAACAATCCTCAGGTGGATGCTCTATGCCCAGAACTACACCAACTCAGTCCAGCTGGGCCTTCCTGCTCAAATTGACCATATCGTTCCATCACACTACTCAAGTGACTGAACAGTCTCTCAAGAAAGATGCTAATCCACTCATGTGGTTGGAGCTCCTCTGACCTAATTATCTCTTAATGGCCCTCCCCCACCCCTCAACACTATTACATTAGAAATAAAGTTTTAGCATGGGTTTCAGTGGGGATAAATTATATCCAAGCCATAGTTCTTGGTAGTGGGTCTGTGCATCTGTCCGTCTACAGCTGGTCAAAGTGGGTGGTGAGTGGCCCTGCACATTAGCTTTGTCTAGACATCTAGCTGAACCAGCAAGTCTCTTGCTCTGAACACGGCAAGTGAGTATTCAAAGTCCTCGTAGTTGAGTCACAGAGGGAAGGAGGGTCCACATTCTGAAGAGCAAGGGTAGAAAGAAGACCTGAGGATGCACAGACCTGAGGATCTTCAGTGGGCATTCAGGGGACTGCTGAGACCCCCTCAGCTCAGCGCCATCCCTCTGGGAACCATGCGCCTTCCTTTGGAGAGTCCTCTCCTTCCTCCTAGAACTCGGCTGGGTGCCCTGCTCCCCTGACTGTCACTGGACATGGCCAGGGTGAGCGTGAGACCCACCTGGCTGCCAGGAGCCCCTTCACGGGACGTTTGCAAACTGGAGTTGGATAAAACGGTTTATTTCTCTGGTGGTCACAGCTGGGGCTGGTGGAGGCCGGCTGGTTTGTGGAAAGGAAGGGAAAGTGCAGGCAGAAGACTGGAGTCCTGGTTGCTTTGGGGCCCCATGGGAATCACTGCCCTTCTGAGTTTCCTGAACATTTCAAGGACATTCCCCCTTTTCCTTACATGGTTTGGGTTTCTGTCAATAGTGACGACAACAACAACAACAACAAAACACAAAGACTCATGACTAAGGCAGTTAATCGCAGAGAAGCAGATTTACGAGGAGTCACAGAGCTGCGTGGGTCTTGAAGCCCTGGAAACTGCCCCGCGCTGAGACAGGCCAGGCTCCGGCCAGGCCACCGCGCGTCTCCGCTGAGAGGCTGTCACAGGCCCGCTGCCCTTTGTCTTCTCAGGATAATCTCCTCCCACAATTCTCCTTGATTCGGCACTGGGCTCATTATTGCAGCTCCCAGAAAGATCACAGATTTGGCGCTCGGATGTTTTGGCCATTTTACAATGTGACCGCAAGCTTCTCACCGCAGAGCGCAGGTAGCGCATGCCTTGGAGGGGGCTGCGGGCATCTGCCGAGCTCCGATGCACTCTGTGCTTAGCGCAGGGCCAGGTAAAGTTGGAGTCACTCTGTCGCCACGAAGACTACACAGAACAGGGAGTGGTCGAGCTCTGACCTCTATAGGGAGATAAATGATGGGAGTCTGGGCACTTGAGAGTCAGCGCTGCTGATGTTCCTGCCGCGTTTCCACTGCTCGGCCTCGAAGATGAACTGGGGAAGAACCTGGTACAAGAGGAATCACAATGCCCGCGGGCCTGAGCCCTCCTGGCGCCAGGTCAAATACCTTATTTGAGAGAAAGATTTTCTTTCTCTGGCGTTGAACAGACCCGGATCTAGAGATAAGAGGCTTGCTTTTTCTCTGTCTGTCCAGGCTGAAATTTTATCTTATCACTCTTGTGGTAAGATGGGTATCTCCATGCAAAAAGAATTCAGCTTATTTTTATTTCCAAATTAATCTTAGCGGAGAAATGACAAAATGCTCTTGGAGTCATAAGATTATACCCAAATTGCAATATTTATGGTTTTGCTAATGTGGATGAGCATTAGCCAAATCAAACACCATACAGAAAGCTATACCAAATAAAAACCAAACCAAACGCAACCTCTCCCAATAACCAACCAATACTCCTAGCCCTGTCTTGCCTTAAACATGAATTTTATTTTATAAATATTTATTTGGGGCAAGAAGGATAAAAGAAGTAGATTAGTTTTAATCAGGGATTCACTTCCAATGCAATATGACTTAAAACTTCAAGTTAGCATAAATTCCTGTGTGTTCTGCAGTTGTTAAGTGAAAACAGTGAGAATGAAAGCTATATGAAAATTTCAGTATTCCCAAGCTGCCTTTTTGATTTTAGATGGTAATTAATTATGTGGACAGAAAAGGATTTATCTAGTTTAGACATTATTGTTTTTAGAAACAGTTCAGAGGCTTTAATGGGTATCAGTCATGATTACTTAAAATCACTCACAGAAGTGGCCCAGAAAGAATGGAGACTTTGAAAGCCTTCTTTTCTGAGAAGCTTCGAGTCTCTGCAGAAAGCTCACATTTTGAATCAGCCCTTGTTCGTGTCTAATCCTTCCTTCTTCCCGCTCTCCCCCCTCCCTTTCCTCCCTCCCTTCCTTCTGAAAGGTCTGAGGTTTAAATGCACACTTCTCCACAGCTTTAGAAATATTTTGGAGGGTATGATAAGGATGAATAGGATCTGTAAGTGAAATTTATTTTCTGTGATGTTTTGCCCCCGGGGATCAAACCCAGGGCCTCACACATACTAACCAAGTACTTTACCGCTGAGCCACATCCCCAGCCCTGGGACTTTTAAATTTAAGTTGGACATCCTTGCCAACAGACAATCATTGTATTGTTTTGCTGTCAAAATAGCAAGATCTCTATTAAACAAATATTTTATCTAGCCAGTCCCACAGCAGTATCACTCACCTTAGTTTGGACTGTGCAGTTTTGATAAAGGAGAGGAATAAAATTCTTTGCCTACCTTTGGGTCTCTAGGTCATACTTTACCCTAGTTTTATATTAACTACTCTAAAGTGCCTAAAAGCAGTAAATACAGAAGTCTCCTATGAACCAAGCTCAAGCGCAGTACAGGTGAGCGTGCATAGTCTCAGGTGAGTGGCCTCAGGGTGTGCATTTCAATTATGCTTGCATTCTCTAAGTGCACGTCTCACACACACACATGTTGTATTGCCATTAAAAACAATAGCCTCATTTTGTTTATTTACAAAGTGATTTTACATATGCTAGTTTGTTTTAACTTCTAAACCAATAGTTTTAAAAGCAGGTTTCACATACCCTAGGAGTGTGGGAAGAAAATGTTAAAACTCTGATAGTAATTCTTGTCTTCTCCTGGTATTGGTCTATAATGTTTTTTACTAATATGAGACAGGATATTTATTTGTAAATATGCCTATATTAGGGGTACACGTGCAATGTTTTTTTACTGATAATCAGTGCAAGATCAACTAGGAATGGCAATCCCTTAGTCTTTCTAAGCGTGGATGGGGAATTACATCAACTACGACCCTCCCTACCATCTACTGAATCTGTATCTTTGGAAGTGAGACCCAGAAATCTGCTCATTTAGCAATCACTCTCATCAGTGCTGGAAAATAGGAAGGAAGGATCCTCATTTTATAGATGAGGAAACTGAAGCTCAGAGAAGTTAAGAAACCTAAATCCAAGGTCACGAGCAAGAGGCACAGAGAGACTCCACGTTCGTCAGCACGCAAGAGGCACCAGCGTGTGCCCAGCGTGTGCTGCATAGTCAGGTCCTCTGAAGATCTGAGGTCACCACGTTGGTGATCCTGAAGTGTCGGCCCCAGGCACACTTTCCCATCACTAGAAGTCAGGAGACCAAGAGAAAAGTGAGATCCGAGTCTCTTTACACAAATACACTTTTTTTTTCTTCCTCAGAATTTTAAAGGTTGAATTCAAGAGACTCAAGGATCAGAAAATGAGTCAGCCAAGCTCCCAGGTGCTTGGCCCCAACATTGGCTGTCATAAGGTTTTGGACTCAGAATGTTCGTCCTCAGGGAACACAGACTCATTATGGAAACTAAAGCATCACTGGCTGCCCACATTCCGTGTGTCCACCTCTCCGCGGACCACCATAAAGCCTTGCTGTCCCAGTGGAGCAGTGTAGTATGCGGGCAAAGAGCCCAGATAACAATTATCTTTTCCATGCAGGCTCATGTCCCCTCAGCATGTCGTGTCACCATCTCATAAGCAGCATACAGAAGCCTAGTTGGTTGCCTGATGTCTCCTCAAACAAGAGTGGGGAGAGTCTTTATTCTTTCATTTAACAAGTAACAATAACCCGTGAAGTTCCCACTTTGTGCCGTAGGTGATCTAGGAGCCGAATGAAAGGCAGGCGTTAGTAGTTCCTTTAGTTGCAGAAACAAATTGCTGATACAGTAGTCGATTCCCAGGGACTTGCTTTGCTGTTCAGGTAAGAACCAGCTGCAGGCAGCAACTTGGATCCATCTGGCGGCTGGGGCTCTTGTCGGGATAGCAGACCGCTGGGTGTGTTTGACAGGGCCTGATGCACGGGAGAAACTTGTACATTTGGTACATAAATACATGAGCGACTTATTTTTTCATAAATTATGAGGGAACAGATCCATGAGAAACAAATGTTAGCTTGTCTGTGTTTAATTGACACCACCTCCAAAATCAAGGATTTTAAATGAATGAGGTTTAATCTAGAGAAAAACAAAACAAAACAAAACCAAACCAGAAAGCAAGAATTCCCCCATTTCCATCATAAACACTGGTTGTGCAAATAGGAGCCCCTTCGGTGAGAAGTCAAGTCCACACGGTCAAGAGAGGAGGCAGGTCCTGGGTTGCAGGAGTGAGCGAGTTCTGCCTGCTAGTGGCCGTGCACAGATGGCCGAGTGAGGGAAGTCTGCAGATCTTGGCTCCCATACTTGTTTTTGGCATCACAGTCCTTCTTCCTGGGGTCTTCTGCTTGGAGGTGCTGGTGAGAGAGGCAGGAAGAGAACAGAGAAAGGCAGAGAGGCAGAGGGGGCAGAAAGGGGAATGACAAATGGCCAACACTTACTGGGCGTGGAAAAATGGGCATATGTTGTGTCAGAAACCTAAAATTCTCTTCGCATTTTTAGGGTCTGGTGTGTGAGTTATAACAATTTGCTACTACTTGCCTTGGCAACCAAGGCAAAACATTTCATTTCATATTCATTTCATAGTTTAATTTCCCTAACAAGAAAATTAATTTACTAGCTCAAGATACTCACATGTATTTTAAAACTGTCCTTTACTTATGACATAGAAATAAAATAATCTTAAATGAAATTCAAGATTCAACATGTGTGGGGCTGGGGGTTTAGCTCAGTGGTTAGAGTGCCTGCCTTGCAAGCACAAGGACCTGAGTTTGATCCCCAGCACCGAGGGAAAAAAAAAAGATTCAACATGTGATGCAACTGGCTAAGAATAGTGGAGAATTGTGAAGTCTAATTATAGTTAGGGCTTCTTAATCGGAATGTATCTGTGTCTTCGAATCATCCAGAATGTTTGAAAAGCCTCATTTATCTTCAATATCACTTTTCTGATCAGAGGTGGCACCAGGCTACAAAGGAAGACACCACTCAGAGCACATGGTCTGACAGCCACTAGACTACTTGCTAGATACAGATGAAATCTTAAATTTCTTTTCAACTAAACATTTTGACTTTCCTCCGAGATGGTTTGGTAAAGCCTGAATATTGGAATAAAGATGAAAGGGCTTGATATGTTAAAAAAAAAAGTTTGAAAATTTGGGTCGTCTGTTAACATTTTGCAGCAAAACAGAATCTTGGCCATTCAAGAGACCAGTCGGGTATGGTGACCGCTGTAGCAACTCTCAAATGGAAAATTACACGCATGTGCCATGCAGAAGGCTGCTTCAGGAAAGGGAATGCTTTGTTTGCACCAATACCTCACTTGGCTGAATAGTCTTCTCACACCCATTTCGGAGACAGCAGAGAAGCTGGGATGGCAGGAACTGTCCAGTCCTTCTTCCCCGGGATCAAGGTCTTTCGTGTCACACTCCATTTGAGCACAACCTTTCAACCTCTTGTAAACCGGCTCTAGTCCAGGTCTGGGGGCTCTGAGGGTCTGGTGTGGGAGACACTGGGAGGTGACCACCGCAACACCAAAACAAAAAACCCCTAAATAAGCCTCAATATCCATTTTTCTTCTCAGTAACTACAACCCAAATGTATCTGGAGAAGTTAAACACACAGCTAGAATGACAAGTTTTCCTAACCCCTTTTGCAGCTACTGTGGCCAAATGTTCAGATGTTGACCAAAGAAGTACAAGTGGACGGGGCGAATTATACATCCGGGAAGTCTTTAGTAGAGAAGGATTTTAGACCTTTCATCTTTTTCTCAAATGAAAAGCAAATGTCACTTTTGGAATTGCAGCCTTGCTTTTGAATGAGGAAACCACAGGCATGATTCAAATTGAACCACAAGGAACTAAAAGGAAGCTACCACGACAGAAGGATGGACCCAGGGAGGTCACAAGTACGTGGACCGCTCCTTCTAGAGGCGGCTGAGGAGTCCCCCGTCATCCCAACTGACAGACTTGGGAAACTGTGTGAAGTAATGCACAGTCTAAAGCAGTAAGCATTTGGCGTGCTAAGTACAGTGTTAAGCACACATATAATGCAATTAATAAGGCCAATAGTTTGTACTTTAAGGGCTCAGAGAAACCAGGTATGTAGAGAGAGTTTGTCATTGCAATACCAAGCGACTCCAGAGTGTGAATGTTCCATTAAGCGTCTGTAAGAACGCCATCCTTACAGATGCTGGAAGGCTTAAAGATCACATTTTAGGTTGAATAGTTACTGAAATGAAGTGAAAACATTATAAATACTTCGAAGTATTAGAGTTTTCAGTTGTGAGGATGTAAAACCTTTAAAGAAGTTAATGAATAAGACATCATTTTTGAATGCTTACTATGTGCCAGGCAAGTGTGTGAAATGCATACATATTCTTAATCTTTACAGTACACATTATTAGGCTTTTCACTTAACAGATGGACAATGAGAAAAGATGAATTATTTGCCCAAAGTCAGTTAAATTTCAAGGCCTATATTACAAAACACCAAACTAAAACATCCTGCATATTTATATTTTCTTCTCCACAATTTTGACCATCTTAACTCTTCTCAGCTCTATAAGGAGCTATGTCAGAACTACCTCTGAGACCATACAGAAAGACAAGTAAGTGATTATATTTTAATTAGAATCAGATATTTAATGGCATAAAATACTCCAATATGGTTTTGCTGTTCCAAAAACTCATAAGTTTAAAACCCAAATATAATACATGAAATTTTAAGAATTATTTTGCCTGCCCTCCCCAACCCCAAAGGAGATTTAGAAAGTAACAGTGTAAAAAAATGTTAAGGTCAAGGTGTTTTACTATCACGCTAAAGACTAACCGTTTGTTTACTGGTCACTTCTGCTCCCCCTGAAAGCTACTCGAGCTAACTCGTGTCCAACAAGTGGTTAGTCATTAATTCCCTGGGTGGTTGTCCCTGAAGATAAGCCATGCTCTGGGCACATGGTAGGCACTTTGAAGGGGTGGTTACCTTTTCCAGGTGGGGGACAACATTTGGCTCTCACAAGCAAGGCAAAGAATTTACAGTTGAACAGGATGCTCGGTGATCGTGTACCCTTGGGACTAGGAGCGGGGACTTCACAGCATCCTTATGACATCCATACTGGATGTTTAGGAGGGCTGTGATAGTTGGCAAGAAGGGTGCTCAACTTCTGCATGTTCCGAGGACTTGGGCACAGCAGCTCACTCTGATGTTTATTCTAGTGTCCTGAATGAGGGCCCACTTACACAGTGATGCTACAACTATTTAGCAAGTGGCACAGCACAGGCACCCACAATCAGAACAGACGACCCTAAGCCACAGCAGGGCGTGCTGGCGAATGATCTGCTCCATGCCCCAAGGAGCAGGGGCATCTCCCCTTGCTCAGCGTGGCACTGGCTCCTTGCCCACACCAATTCTGTCTTCTAGTCTGCCTCCTCCACATCTTCTCCTGCAGTAGCCGCTTCTAATGCTGCAAGGGCTTCCGCCACCGCTTCATCCTCGTTGCCCACCTCCCTGTCGTTGTCTCCATCAGAGCTGTGGGCATCCACCTGCTCATTTCTGCAATTAGCTCCAGGCTGGGCGTGAGCACGACCCTTCTCTGGAAAGCAGACACTTAGAACTTCCTCCGTTGCCACAGCCTCGTCCAGTGAGTCCCAGGTCCTCTTCACGCGGAAGGGCGTGTTTAGTTCACACTCGCCCACCCAAGGGTGACTTCCTGCCAGGGGCTCATCCTCTGCGTGAGTCTCGAAGAGGCAGTCCTTTTCTTCCTGATCCTCACTGTCTGCGGCCGGGCCCCACCGCTGAGGGTAATCCGGGGCTGGCAGCTGGAGAACGTGGCCTTGTTCTTCCAAGACCGGACTCCCCTCCTTGGTAGGAGCTCCGCAGTCTCCTTTTCCCACTGCCAGAGTCTCTTCCGAGGTGGGCGGCACACAGTCCTGGCTCTTGATGTCCCTGCCTTCAAGGAAGGGTTGAGCTGGGTGGATGCCGTCCGCAGTGCTGGCCCAGGAGCCCGTGTCCTCCAAATGAGCCCGGGGACTCCTGCAGAGCTGCGGAGAGGCGCTGGGGCCGATGCCATTGGCGGTGCCTCCAGGCTTGCCACAATGTCCCCCTCCCGTGTCCCCCGGAGGGAGCGATCCTCGGCGAGGCCCGCAGGGCTCCTGTGCACCAGCTTCCCTGCCTCTGCTCTCTGTCCTCCTCAAGCCCTCGCTCAGGAGGGCATTTGTATGCACCAGGCCCTCACTGCCCTGGCTGCCTTTTAACTTAACAGCGTGGTCTTCATCCAGCTTGGAGCTGCCTACTTCATTGACATAGTCAGGGGACGGTGCTTGCGCTGGGTCAAAGAGGTAGCTGGGGGTGAGAGGAGTGGAAATAAATCAGTTTTGTGTCATGTCAGAAGAGCCAGCGTGTGTACTAGCTCCTGGAATTACCCTTCTCTTTGTGTCTAAATCAAAGAGACATTTTTGGTATAAAAAAATGTCCTGCCACTGGAAAGACAGCTCAAGAACTAAAAGGAGGGGATAAGAGAAGGATGAGGGGGTTTATCAAATTTTAAAATAAAATTAAGGAAAACAAATGTCCTCTAAAAGGAAAAGAAGGGTTTAAGTACTGATGATACATCTCCGCAATGGAATATTATGCAATCACTAAAACGTAAGTGTGAAATCTGTAGTAGCATTAAAACAAACAAACAAACCAAAAAACAACCAGCTGTCCCTGGGTGTTTGTGGGGAATTGCTTCTAGGGCCTTTCAGATACCAAAATCTGCCTGCTCAAGTTGTCTGCAGAAAATGGAGCAGCCTGTGCACATGACCTATGCACATGATTTGATCATCTCTACATTCCTTAGACCTAATACAGTGTGAATGCTGTGTAAATACTTATTACACTGCGTTATTTAGGAAGGAGGAACAAGAAACAAGTCTGTACGCATTGAGTACAGATGTAATTTTTTTCAGACTATTTTTGAACTGTCTGTGGTTGGGTCTACAAGGATGGAACCCATGACTATAGAGCACTTATTATACTTACAAAAACATAAATATCTTCTTTTCTCATTTTGTTTTTTTTTTTTTTGAGACAGGGTCTCACTATGTATTACAGGCTGACCTTGAACCTACTACACAGCCCAGGCTGGTCTCCAGCTGATGACAATCATCCTGCTTCAGCCTCCCTGGTGCTGAGATTACAGGTATGTAGCAGCATGCCTGGCATACAAATGTTTTCTGAATAAAGCCAAATATCACATGACTACGGTAGAGTAAAACACATATGCATATGTTTGGAGTGTTGGTTAAGGAAGGCAGATCATCAGTTAATTTATTTCCTTTTTTTATGATTCATATCACTCCCCATTTTTTCTGAAATGTAATACAGACAAAACTGAAGGCACATATATGACTGGGGGAATTTATTTTCGTTGATCCCATTTCAGGCATCCCCTGAAAACCAGGCTCTTCTTTGCACTGAAGCTCTTTGGAGAAGTTGTTTGACTCAAACCAAAACTGGTCTCAGAAAATGACAGTGTTCTCCACATGTTCTGAGCAGTGAGCAAAGTTTAAAAATTTAGGCCACGTGCCCTGTGATATCAAAATCATGCTGAACGGGTAACAAACAGCAGTGCCGATTGAACCCATGCCAGACAAATGCCCTTTATTACTGTTATTATTTTACTATATTACTAGTACCTGTTAATTTTATAAAATATTGGATTTCAACACATTTTCATATGTGTATATAATGTTTTGATAACACTCTTACGATTTTTTGAACTGCTGTTACACATGTGCTTTTTAAAAGTGACTTCATAATAATCACAGATTCCTCCATTTGGATAAAGATTTTGTTCAACTTTACCTTTGTATCATTTTACAGCACTTGCACCCCATCTGGATTATTTTTTGTTAACATCTGGAAAAGAAAGTATAGAAGAGAGAGAATATCATGAATGATATTGTAGCAGGAATTCAGTTTGCTTTTATTCCCCTAAATGCTCAAAATTAAGAGTTGCAAATTTCAGCAAGGAGTGACACATGGATCAGGGAGGGAGACACAGAACAATGTCACCTCTCTGATATGGCCAGTTCAGAGTTCTCATATACCATTGATAGATGTCTCTATGCAGGCCCTGCCCCTAACTCTGTGAGTTATGTATTCTATTTCCATGTTTACAGATGAGGAAAATATGGGTGCAAGAATGCCAGAGAGAGAAAGGACATGTCCTTTGTCTCATCCATTGCCTTTTATGGAGGACCCAGGTGAGTCACTGAGTCACAGCCCACTGCAGAGCAGCAGGACTTGTAAGAGGTTCTGAGATGACTCCTTTCTAGGGGTCAGCTATTCAGGTCTCCTGGGATGCTGCAGAGAGTATCCCCAAAGGAGATACCAGGATCCTGGCCACCCTTCTTTTTCTCACTTCCCAGTTTCCATGAAGTAAGAAGGCCATTTCTGCCACATGTCGTACCACCATATGCCCAAATCAACAAGGTCAACTGACTGTGAAAGCCAAAATAAACCTTCCTTTCTTATATGTATTAGCTTGTGTTGTTGTGACAAAATACCTGAGATAAACAAAAAGAGGAAAGCTTTATTTTGGCTCATGGTTTCAGAGGTTTCAGTCCATGGTTGCTTGTACCATGGCTTTGGCTGGTGGCAGGGAAGACATTATAGCAGCGAGCACTTAGTGGCACACAGCTGTTCACTTCATGGAAGCCAGGACCTTTCTTTGTACCAGCGTGCACCCTACCCATTACTCAGGCAATCCCAGCTATGACTCATGAACTCTGTTCTCTTGCAGGTCAAAGAAATATCTCTGGGGTTTCTTGGCAAAGATGGACTCAGTTCTGAACTGCACACTGTCCCCTGCCCTTTCCCAAAATGGATCCCCAACCCCATTTCCCTCTGAACAGAATCTTCTCGTGTAAAACTGGTCACTTTGGTCTATCTAGAAAATCCTAAAAAATTAGTATGGGAAGATCTCTAAGTCAGTCTTTATTTCTAATGTCTGTGCTTTTAAAAAATGGTAACATCAGTACTGCACTAGTCAGCTTTTCCACTGCTGGAACACAATATCCAACACTCACAACATAAAGAAGAGGAATCATTTAGCTCACGATTCAGGGGATTTAGTACATGGCTGACTGGCATCAAGGCAGAAACATCATGGTGGAAGGGCATGGAGGAGCAAAGCTCCTTAGTTCATGGTGGCCAGGAAGCAGAGCAGAACAGTGCCAGGGAGGAAAGGGCAAGGGACCAGATATTACACCCAAGGTCAGACCTCCAATTCACCAGACACACTAGAAGTGTGCTTCATCAATCCCTAAGGCAGCTCTCAGTCAATCATGTTGACACAGTTAAATTTAACCATCACAAATACCTAAAGCCCCAGTCCCTTTGTCTCTAAAAATATGCACACTTGGAAGAGACCAGTTGTTGCTGGCCATCTATGCCCCCCACATTGTCTTTCTTTTCTTCTTTAAACCATGGGCAGATTTCTTAGAACACTACCTTATGACTTTGCCCACAGGGAAAAGGACTGTTGCTTTTTAAGAATTAACAGATTGTGGGGTGCTGCTCATCATAGTGCATGGATGTCCTCATCTGATCAAATGAGTTTGCAAATGTGTCTCCCTCTGCCATAAGAACTTTGGGTACCTCTACCAGGGCAACTGTGACCTTCACTGACCATTGGAACTATGGGGAGGGCTCCAGTACACCCTGGAAGCTAGAAAAGGACTCAGTGGCCTTGGAGGATGTGTATGTGGACTTACTCAGGAGGAGTGGGCACCGTCAGAAGAAGAAACTTTCCTCCCAGAAGAAACTTCATAGATTGATGTCAGAAATCTTCATAAGCTTGCTATTTCTTAGAAAAAGACAATATTGGAAGACAATAATTTGGAAGGTTGGTATAAAAACCCGGAAGAAAATTTAAGATGGTGTCTCATTATGTTTCCCTGGCTTGTCTCAGGTTCCTTGGTTCAAGGAATCCTCTCACCTCAGCCTCCTGAGTAGGCGGGACTACAGGCACACAAGACCCGCCTCATCAACTGGGATGCACGATTACTTTGTGAATAGTAATGTACAGAAAGCCTGTGAAAGAGCTTTGTCATTCTGGAGAACTCTTCAGCCAGATTTCAAATTTTAATCTCAGCAAGAAGATTTCTATTGGTGTAAAACCATATGAATGCAAGTTTTCTGGAATACTCTCCATGTGTCACTCATCTCTTAATAGGTACATAATTAGTGACACTGGATACAAACCATGTGAGAATTGGGACTATGAAGAGAAATCGTATACCTATAAACAATGTGGTAAAGCATTCAGGCATCACTACTGCTTTCAAAGACACGAAAGTAATCACACAACAGAGGAAACACACTACTGTAATGAATGTGGAAAATCACTCATTTCTCTTAAAAATCACACAAGACACATGATATGGTGCACTAAAGATTGACCTTATAAATGTTATGTGTGGAAAAGACTTTTTCAGTTCCAGTTAATTTCTAATACATGAAAGGACTCACACTGCAGAGAAGTCATATTATTTTGAAGAATGTGGAAAAGCTTCCACGTATTCTAGGATCTTTAGAAGACATAAACGGAGTCACACTGGAGAGAAACCATATCATCATAAAGGATGTGGGAAATCCATTGGTGACCCTGATTCTTTCAAAGTTTATGAAGGATTCATACAGGAGAGAAGCCCCATGAATGTAAAGAATGTGGAAAAGCTTTTGCACATTGTGGTCATTTTAAAGCCCATGAAAGGATTCACACAGGAGAGAAACCCTATGAGTGTAAACAACATGGAAAAATTTTCACACATTCTAGACCCTTCAGAACACATGATGGGATTCACACAAGAGAGAAACTGTATGATTGTAAAGAATACGGGAACTCCTTTCATAACCCTCGTTCTTTGAAAGTTCATGAAAGATTCACACCAGAGAAAGACACTATGAATGTCAGACCCTATGAATATAATGAATGTCAGAAAGCCTTCAGAGTTTCTAGTAGTTTTTGAATCCATGGAAGGAGTCACAGTACAGAGAAACCCTATAAATGCAAACAATGTGGGATAGTCTTCAAGGATTTTAGTTTTTTTTGAGTCCATGAGAAGACTCACACTGGAGGTTCCCTATGAGTATAATCAATGTCATCTCATACCATCTCTTCCAGTTTCTCTGAAGCTTGTGAAAAAACTCACACTAGAGGAACATAGGGAGTTTTGCAGGCTTTTTAGTTGTTTTCAAGTCAATGAAAATATTCTCAATTTAGAGAAACCTGTGTACGTAAGCAGTGCAGAAAAGCCTTCAGGAATTGTAGACCTTATCAAGTTCATGCAATAGCTCACACTGGAGAGAAACTCTAAAAATATAATCAGTATGGCAAGAATGTGGAAAGGAATGTGGGAAAGCCTCCAGGGATTCTTGGTCTTTTTAAGTCCATGAATGGATTCACACTGTATAGAAAACTATGACTTTAATCTATGTGCCAAAGCCTTGACTCATTCTGGTTCTTTTCTCCTTTATTAATATATTCACTAGAGAGAAAACTTTGGGTGTAAGCAATGTGTGAATCCCCTTCAGGGATTCTGTTGCCTTTGAGATCCATAGAAAGATTCATGGTGAAGCCAAACATGAACGTAACCAAAAATAGAAAAACCTGTAAACATTCAAGTTTCTTTTGAGTATATGAACTGAAACCCTATAAACCCTCAACTGGGGAGAATTCTTATGGGTGCAAGGAATATAGGAAAGGTTTCCTGGATCTTTCTTTAGGTCCCTGAAATGGCCATTTCTGAAAGAAGCCATATTGGTATAGGAAATGTGGAGAAAATTTAGTTGCTCTAAATTTTCAAATATGTCTGATAATGCACACTAGGGACAGACCTTACAAGTATTTAATATGTGAAGAAGACTTTCATACTCTTAGTTCTTTTCAAATACGTGGATTTATAGACACTGAAAGGAAATAAAATGAATGGCAACATGATTAAGCTTTTGTTACTGCAATGGCATTCAAATACATGAAAGGCTCACTGTAGCCGAACTCTATTAATGAATGCAGGCAATATGAGCTGACTTTACATCTCTTACAAGTAGTTGAAGAATTCATAGTCTATATTGAAGAAGAGGAGATTATGAATTTTAGACATGAGGAGAAGCCTTTGTGCCAGTTTGTTTTTAAAGCATGAATGGATTGAGAGTGGAAAGGAATCCTGTAACTGTAAGAAATGTGGAAAAGCATTTCTCTCATAAGAATTAAAACAAATATGGTAACCCACTGACACTAAACCATGTATGCGATAGTGCCAGTTCAATTCTCAATCAAAATGGACTAACTGACCTAAGCATTATGAAATTAGTGTGGTAAAGTCTTCTCTAATTTTACTTAATTTCAAATACAAGAAATAACTCATACTAGAGGGAAGCCCCATGAAAAGAAGGAATTTGAGAAAGCCTCAAAATTTCTCAATTATTTGAAGATTCATGATGGCACGCATACTGGGGAAAAATCCTATACAGGGAAGCATTTGATTTCTCGTAGAACATTTTGAGCATAAAAGCAAATACATAAATGGACAGATATCCAATGAATGTCCAAATGTGGGAATGCCTTCTGTCATCTCTGTTCCAATCAAAGAAGAAGAACACACAATGAGTTATAAATATATTGTGTTTGTTACTGGCTGGTGTGCGTTGGGGGGCTGGGGATTGCACCTAGGGCTTTTAAACTGAATTACATACCCAGCCCTGTTTTTATTTTGTAGTTTGAGACAGAACCTTGCTAAGTTGCCCAGGCTGGGTTCAAAATTGTGATCCTCCCACCTCAGCCTCTTAGAGTTCTGGGATTACAGGCATGTGCCACTCACTGCCTGCACTAACTGGGTCATTTGTAATGTACATCAATGTGCATTTGAATTCTACTTTTGCAAAGAAGCATTAAAATGTGGTATTTCTGTATGTACTCTATAAGCGATATTATAAAAGTAGGTAGATTATTTTTCTTAAGTTAATATAAATTTTTTTTGATTTGATGCAGGTAGTGTCTGGGCAAAGGAAGTATATTTGTAATATGGAGGTAGTTTTAATTCTTGTATATTTTAATTTTTTAGTGAATAATGATCAATTGAAAATGACACTTGCTTAAGTGTTGTCATTTTTCTATTGGCCTAGCTGTGCTTCTCGCTCACTGTGTGACGGACTTTAAAAACTCAGGGCTGAAAAGATTTATTCTATTTTCCTTTCCAATAAATTCTTAGTTAAAATTCGTAATTATGTAATGTTAATTATGTAGTCCTGTGTAAATGACCGCTCTGCTAGTGTTTATTCGATACTACTTTTGATAAAATTTCTTAAGAGAATTAAACCATTTGTGCTGAAGATGACAGTTTTTTGAATCTTTACAAGAAATTCATACGTGTTACCTAAAAAATGCAAGGAACAAGAATGTGAAGAGAAAAATATTTATTATGTGCCATTGTTATGGGTGTTCCAAAAACGGAGTGCTAGACACTGAAGGGTAATAGATTGGTTAGCCAGTTAAGGGGACTATATTTACTACATTGAAAACTAAAAATCACAAATAACCTGTTATAGGATGAAAAAAGGCTCCTTAAAAGAGATCTTCGCCCCAATCCCGGAGTCTGTGACTATTACCTTACAAGGAAGAACAGTCTCTGCAGAGGTGGGGCTGCGATTAAATTAAGGATCTTGAGATGGAGAGATTTGCTTGGATTAATGGGCAAACCCTGAGTACAAGACCACGTATGCTCAGAGAGGGAGGTTCGGTCACAGACATCAGAGGGGAGGCAGCGTCACCACCCAGGCAGAGAGCAGAGCAAGCTGGCTGCCAGCCAAGGAAGAGGCAAGGACCAGGTTCATCCTGAGAGCCAGAGAAGGGGTGTGGCCTTGCAACAGCTTCGTCTCAGCACAGCGACTCTGATTTCAAGACTCCAGGGCCCTAGGACTGTGACAGAGGAGCAATTTCAATTGCTTTAACCCCCAAGTTTGTGGTAATCTCTTCTGGCAGCACAGGGAATAAATATATCAACAAGTCACTTCATTCTTGGGCACCAAATCGCTTGCTACACTCTTCTTGAGAAGACTAACAGATCAGTAGAGTCCACTGGGGCGTTCAAATATCATTTGTCACCTTTCTTTCCTTCCTTCCTTTTCCCTTCCTAGAATGCACTACTACTACTACTACTACTACTACTACTACTACTACTACTACTACTACTGCTACTACTGGGCATTTAATGGCAGGTTTGAATCTGACCCGTCCTGTCCACCATGAAGAGGGCCATGAGGGCAGGGCCTTTCTTACAGAGTCCCTGCCCTGGGGACAGCACCTGCACCAGGGAGTGTAATAGAGATCTGCGGAACAAATGGATTTTCTGATGGCTACAGCTTAAAAATGAGGCCAGGGCCTGTAAGCCTTTTGGGCAGCTGTGACAAATCAAGACACTTGTCATGTGCTGACCACGTCACTAGGAGTTATGAGTAGGTGAAGATAGACAAATCCCTGGTTCTGAGTCTAGCATGTTTCTCTCTCACTGTGTGACTTTGGGCGTCACCCGTTTCATCTCTACCCGGGGATAATAATATAATCTGATGGCATCATTGGGATGCATACAACATTCAGAATAAACATAACTCAGCGTATTAACTAGCCTTGCTTGAACACAGCATATTAAATTTTTTCAAAAAGACGCACGCCTTGCACTTGTGAAATATACAATCTAGTTGGTATGACATGAATGTTTGAACCGCAGCATTAACAACACCCAGCGGCCTCTGTTTCTGGAGTAAGGGGCAAACTGCAAATCTCTATCAACTGTGACACCAACTGAAGGACAAGAGCCCCAGGCTCAACACCAATTCCACGGAGACAGAAATCACCGAGGGGCTTAAAGTGCCCTGAAAGACCCCATTTCCACAACCCAGGTCTTTGTCCCCAGCCAGAGACCCCGTTTTCTGCTAGTGACTCATAGAACAGCAGCCATTCCGCAGCTCCGACTCTCCTCCAGTCTCATCCCTTCCCTGCTCCACACCGGCTTTGGGATCCTTTCTAGCCTGCAGTGCCTTTGCTTATCTAGTACGATTTACAAAAATGTCAAGCAGGAGCTTAGGTAGCAGAGAAAAAGTCCAAGACAGGGCAAAGGGGCTTAGAAGTGTCTGAGAAACAAAGACGGCAGACTGTGGATTGTAGTAATGTAACTGTGGCAACTGTAAAATCTGAATGATTGAAAACTATCAAGCCAGCTTTATGATGCTGAGTTCAAGAGCTGTGTGTGGGGAAGGAGAGAAGAAAAAGAGGAAGAGACGGAGGGAGAGAAGAAAGTTAAGGAAAGAAAGAAGGGGACTGAGTGAAAAAGGGCAGCAAGGTAGAGAAGGGGAGAAGGAAGAAGGAAGGAGGTACACTCTGGGCATCACCTCGTGTGATAACCCGGATTCCCAGGCTGGACCTGAGGCCCCTCACCGGGTTGAAGCTGGAGACCCTGTTTCCGACCCTGTGCTGCTGGGGCTGATGCTGCACCGGGATGAAATGACTGTCAGAATTTAACAGTCTAGCTCTCACTCTACACTTCCCTGTTTCTTAGACATTATTGGCGGCTTTCAGTCTCCCCGCCCTTCCCCAGAAAGCACAGGATCTACACTGTTCTTCGGAGTCACGCGGTTCCAGGATTTTTCCTAGTCTGTCCCCTTTCAGGATCCACTTCCCAGCTTGGTTCACCCCTCCCCACCCAACTCCTCTTTCAGGCACACCGCCTGGGTTTCCTGCAGACCCAGTCCCTACCTGATGGCCATGCTTCTGTAGCCTGCGGAGCTCAGTGGAGGCGGCCTCTTCCCGATCCCGGGTCCTGGCCTCTCACCACCCTGTGCTTTCCTCCCCAGCAACATTCCTTCTCTGGACAGCTCTGATGTCCAAGGTTGCACGACCTGCTGATGGGCAGGGAGGGACTAAGGCATTCAGTCCTGGTCCCTGCATGCCCGTATCTGCGCTGTCCTTCCTCATGTGATGTGGCAGATCGAACTCAATGCACTTTCTTTTTCATATGTCACTGCACATCCACATGGTACTTTCAGCAAGGATTTCTCTTTTGTCCAGGGGCAGAAAGGAAATGCTCCTCATCCAGTAGGATCACATGGAAGTGGAGAAAGCATAAGACCGTGTTCCGAAGGAGCAGTCTTTCTGCTCTCCTCTGCCTTCCTTTTGGCAACGGCTAGTTTAAAGCTAAGAACTTGGTTGTTGGGTGCCCTTTATTGCTAAGCACGATCAAAATTTGCTTTCTGTTTGGAATATAAAAAAGCAAAAGGGAAGCAAAGGGCAAATCCTTCACAGCCATCGCTTGGTTTACACAGGGCCAAAACAAATACCATTAGGGTGGCTGTGTCTCTCCACTGCTGGCGCCCGCCTGCTCCCGGAGTCTCGTGTTGGGGGTTGACTGTCCTCAGTTTTGTGTTGAAGTTAAATAGTCCTGTGTTTGAAGATGGCCATGAGAATGCCCGTCAGCTACTGGTGAGGTTTCCTTGCAGAAAAACCTTGTTTCACATGGAGGGAAACATGGGGGCAGGAGGAGGACCACGAAGAGGCAGGATTTTCTAACCAGGCAGAGACACGGACAGTGTTCATCTGAAAGTCAAAGGAGTGTAGGAAAGGGTTCAACTCACCCAGAAAGGGCTGCCTGTGAACAGTGATCATCGTGTTGGGTGACAGGAACTGCCAAAACGGTACTTAACACAGAAGCTGGATTGGAGGGGTGCTCACTGGCCAAGTCTGGAACCACTCGAACATCAAAATAAGTACTGCTAATATAAAGGATGACAGCCCATCAAATGTAACAAGGATTCATGAGTCTACGATGTGGTGAATAATAAGGAAGCGAAGGGCCTCGTCTGTCTGATAAGTAGAAATCCTGCTAACAAGCATACAAGGAACAATGGAAGTAGAAAAATCATCACTTGACTTTTATCATCATCATAATTGATTCAAGTAGGAATCACAGTGGATGCTGAGGCTAATGGGTGAAAGTTTGAGAAAAGGACATACAGCCTCTGAGTGTCTTTTCACACCCCCACCCAACATGCTGCAGGGCGAAGTGGTATCTTTATGGCAGAGACACCTGGTGCTCTGAAGCTTCACTGGGTCATCGGTGTAATGCAGCCAGAATGAGACTAATTGATGGGAGCTCCTGACAGGGTGTGCTGGGAACCCACTGTCCCTTCTGGAACTTTCCTGTCCAAACTGCTTATCCTGAACTGAAACGTGAGGGACATTCTGCAAAGCAGCTGGTCTGTACTTGTTTAAAAAATGTAATGTTATGAAAGAAACAGACAGACGAAGAAACTATTCCAGATTGCAGGAGACTAACGAGACACAATAACTGAAGGTACTACACACTCTTCCATTATTAGCACAACTGGGAGAAATGTGAATAAAGTGTGCAGATCAGGTAATAGTATTAAGTCAATGTCCATTTTCTAATCTTGATCATGAGATCCAAGGGAATAGTCTGTCTACTTTCTTCCCTTGTTTTAGGGTTATGAATAGGAGAAAGCTCCCATCTAGCAATTCTGGTAGCGGATATATGGGAGTTCTTTGTATTTTTCTTACAACTTTTCTGTCCAGCCTAAAATAATGTCAAAAGGTTAAGAGGGGAAAAGAGCACTGATCTAACAACAGTTCTTATTCTGCTTGCCCCTGGATTAGGATCCAAAACCTCCAGGAAATCATCAGTATTAAGATACCTTGTTTAAAGAAAGCCATGGAGAAAGATCTTGGAAAAGTGCACACAAACCCCCCACTGCCCTGAGTTTACAGGGTGTCATTGTGTGCTGTCTTGAGACTTAGCCCAGCACACACTCCCAGGCACTAGAACTCTGGAAGCCATAAAGGGTCTGGTGGCCGCTGTCCCCAGGCTGCTGCTCCATCCAAAGAGGGACTCTCATTCCAGTGCTCTGGTGTGAGTCCGCATCTGTGTCCCCGCCAGCACACAACCTGCTCAGAGGAAATGCCTCTCCCAGCCAGGGTCCAGTTCGCACAAGCACATCAATCAAATGAAGGATCACCTGGTGAGTGACAGGTGGAGATAAATGGGTGGTGCTTAGGTTTTTTAAATTATTCCAGGAGAGAGTCTATTCCTTTCCACAATCAAATCTCACACTTCCGCTACCCACTGGTCCCACACCATAAGCCAAGCTCACAAACCGAGAGGGATGGGAAAGACCCTGCCTCCCCCTCTCAGCTTGGGAAACAGCCAACCCTTCCTCGCACACTTCCAAAGGGCAAGGACATTCTGCTTCAAGGGTGGTGTTAAATGAGACTTTAAAGCAGCTGCTGGGAAGTAGTTTGAGTTTATAGAAGGTAATTAGAGTATTTGCAAGAGAGCTGTAATAAAAATGAAATGCTTAAATTTCAACTCTCTTTTAAGAAAACCAACTTGCTAGTGTTTAGAAAACATAATTCCGGATTTTCTGGAACCTGGCCAGGAGGCAAAGTTGAGAAATATTTAATAGCCACTACCCAGTACAGGTACAGAGCTCCTGACGCAAGAGGAATGAATGAAAATAGCTAGCAGGTGCTGTGGGCTCCCTTTGTAGAAGAAATAGAGACTATGGGCCCAGCTTCACAGACAGTACTCAGGCCATCGGTAAAAAAAAAAAACAAACAAAACAAAAGGCCTAGAACAGTGGTGGCGAACCTATGGCACGGGTGCCACGGCAGGCTGTTAGTTATCATTGAAAGCTCTAAAAGGTTCACCATCTCTGGACTAGATGACTGTAGACTACCCAATTTATTTCTTCTGCAGAATCATTTCCTCCTTTCTGGACAGGCTTTGAAAACACGTGGACAAATATTTTTGGTGTGTGTGTTTGCTTTTCTTCCAAAGGGGCTGAGCTTCAGGTGTTTTGGAGAACTTGAGAGATTATATGAAGACTTTTATTACCAGCACTGTCGAATAATCCATTTTATGCATTCTCAATAGTTAATGTGCTACAGTACACAGGTATTGGCATCTTCTAACGCTGGGGATTGGTGTATATAGGTGTATTCGTAGGGTTCCTCTCCAAAAGGGGCTCTCTGGTATTCTAGGTTTGGAACAATGGAAATTAAAGATGAGGAACTATTTCACTTTGCTGACCACATTCATAGTGAAACTGCAATTCATGTGTCTCGCTGCTAGGTGGGACCACTGGTGGTTCAAGCTAGCGAGCAGGCATATGTGTTAAACTAATATTTTTCAAAATTATTTGACCACAGAATTTTTTTCATAACAAACTTACTAGCAACCAACAGAACTTATATTTTGTGGAATGTTTTGGGGAAAACTACTGTCAAGATGATAACTGTTATTGTGAAAGGAGTCACATGCCCCAAACTAATACTTTAATATGGTCTTTGGGTGAACTTAGAGAAATCTGTGCCCACGTGTCAGAAATCCACATCCCACTACTCTCTCACCACAGATGGCATGGAAGTAGGAAAGTTCTCTCTTTATTCCTGTTGCTTTTGTGCGAAATGGGGGCTATGATACCAAAACTCTCTGCAAATATAATAAATATAAAATCTAAATGGCAATGGGAGAGGAGTCCTTTGCCTCATCATCCCGTCTGACTAGATTTATGTACCACCCACCTGTTGCATCCCAAGCACCACGCTCACCATGGGCCTGAGTATTTCGCTCTTGCAGGGTGTGTGTGTGTGTGTGTGTGTGTGTGTGTGTGTGTGTGGAGCAGGTCAAAGGCAGGGAGCAGATGGACTTTATATAAACTCTCAGAAGAATCCTCCCACCATGCTGGCAGTCCGGCACAGTGGTCAGTGAATGATCTGAAGTCAGACTTGAGTTCTCACTCCACTTATTAGTCTACGAATTTTTTTTTTTTTAAATTGGCCCTGGGGATTTAAACCAGGGCCTTTGAACTGAGTTATAGCCCCAGGCCTCGTAAAATTTTTGCTTTTGTGACAAGGTTTCACCAAGTCACTGAGTTGCCCAGTGGGACTTAAACTTGCCATCCTCCTGCCACAGGCTTCCAGAGTGTTGGGATTATAGGTGTTTTTTGGTTTTGTTTTGTTTTGTTTTGTTTTGAGACAGGGTCTTGCTAAGCTCCTAACTTGTCTAGGCTTGGCTTGAATTTACTATTCTCCTCCCTCAGCCTACTAAAGTGCTGAGGTTATAAGTATGCGCCAGACTGGCTGAGCTGGTCACTTCTAGGCAAGTTTCTTCGTTCTGTGAACTTCAGTTGACTAATCTGCAAAAAGGAATGATAACAGTTCCTGCTGATCAGGACTGTTACAAAAATTCATGAGATAAAAATATGTCAAGCATTTACTATCACGCCTGGTGTACTGTCAGTGCTTATAATAAACACTGTAGTTAACATGTGAGTGTTTACTATGTACCAAAGTGTTTTGGGGACTTTTTGTACTCATTCATTTCGACTTTACAATAGCCCTGTTAAACGGAAATAGTATTTTATTTTTTCTTATTATTATTTTGTATTTTTGTGTTAGGATCTTGCTATGTAGTTCAGGCTGGATTTGAATTCACTATGTGCCCCAGGCTGACCTCAAACTTGTGGTGATCCTCCTGCCTCAGCCTCCAGAGTGCTGGAATTACAGGCATGCACCACCAATCCTGCTTGGGGACAGTATTTTATAGACAAGCAAATGAGCACAGAAAGGTTATGCTACTCACCTACCTTTCTAAATTTAGACAGTGGGATAGTGTTTCTATCATTAATGTTGTGATTATTGTTTCCGTATTATGACTACGTCCTAGCACCTCTCTTGGTATTTTTTTTTTTTTCTGAATTTACTCCACAAAAAGCATCTTGTGTGCCAGTAACTTTGCCAAAGTGTTCTGTTCCTTTTGACTTGGGCTCGTTTTATATGTGTGGTTTCACCTATTCACCACCAGATGGCCGTATGTAGTAGTTATTGCTCCATTTTAAAAGGAGGGATTTGGTAAAGAAAGGGCCTCAAAAACTCCAGAGTTGTGGCACAATAGTATAGGTGCTTTGCCACGTGGCAAAGTTAGAAGGAGGTGACATGGTAAATATTTTAAATAGTTACTGTCACCTTTGAGTCCTGGAGGCCATGGTGTCTTCATCTGGCAGGGTCTCCAGCAGCACTAGACAGGCCTGGGCTTTATTCTGTAGTCTGGGTAGAGCATGGCAGAGTAGAAGGGCTTCTGTAACCCTGCACAGGCTCCTTTCACACAACTGCTCGTCAAACCCCCGGGTCGCTATCTGTCTTCCCCGCCCCACAGGAAGGGGCAGGGGCAGGAAGGACCACACGGGGTGTGGTGGGGTCCGGGTCCTCCTCCTCATGGACAGTAGGCTGCTGGCCGAGTTCCCGAGGCTGCTCCTGGCCCTGTGGCTGCCTGAGGTGTGAGCTAGAGGAGGCACGAGGGTGTGAACCGAGAGGCAAAACCACCAACTAAACATGGCCCGGTTTGAAAGGCTTAGGGGGAAAATGCCCATTATTTGTATCTAAACTAAATTAAAAGTATTGTACATGAAATGGCAAAATTTTAATGAATGATTGGAATTAATCAATGAACCCAGAACTGCCCAATTCTGCTAGTGGTGTGTGGTCAGACCTTTGGACCCTTGCTGGCCTGCCAGCTCCCCTTGTGGGGACTGTTTCAGAGATTTGTTTTGGGGCTGGGAATTGAACCCAGAGCTACATCCAAGACTTTTTTTTTTTTTTTCATGTTTTATTTTGAGACAGGCTCTCACTCAGTAGCTAAATTGCCCAGGCTAGGCTCAAACATGTCATCCTCCTGCCTCAGCCTCCCAGAGTACTAGTCTTACAGGCATGTGCCACCACACCCAACTGTTTTAGGGTAAGTTTTGAGAAGCCAAGTCCTTGTTGTCTGGACTGGTAATCCCTGGGGGGTAGGCTCCCTCCAGGAGCAGGCGAGATGCAGTTCATTACTGAGGAAAGACACAGACCGAGGATCCCAGTAGTCACAGATTGCAGGCGACGGGGTCTTAAGAACCCACCTGGGTCTGCAGGGTGCTGGGATCAAGCTCCCGGATGATGCTGAGGCTGCCTGAGGATCATACTTTGAGAGCCACTGTTTTACTGCTTTAAGGGCAGAAAGGTAGTTCAGACCTCCTTGCTTTGCTAAGTTTCTGGTTGGCTTAAGCAAACTTCCTTTAAAGGAGGCAGTCAATGGCTCGGTGAACCCTTGGTGAACAGTGAGATCATGACCATTAGGGCTGGATTCTTTTGGTGACAAGCAATTTGGCCCAAACCAACTTGACCCACATTATCATTTGGTTAGAACATTGTTTTGGTTAAACAAATACCTGTAGTTACTGTTCCAATCCTATCCCCAACTGGTGCAGGTTTACAATGTCTTAAATGTCTAAAAACTATCTCTTTTCCAGAACTTGCTTAATTACATGTTCTAATTTATGATACCTTATTATCCTCATCTACAGGGGTGTAAGAGGGAAAAGTTGGAATAAGCTATGTAACTAAAAATATGGTATTCATTTGAACAAACTAAACATTAAATGACTGGGGAGTGGCTAGAACAAACCGGAGACACCGTATTGCCACAGCCAGTTTGTGTGGATCCATTTCCTGACTTCCCTTCATCTGACTCAGATTGTCAGGGCGCCATATTGCTGAGGCTTGCTTGCCTTCTGGATCTGGGCCGGTTCTGCCCATGGAAAGCACTGATGAAGACTGCAAGGGGAAGAGGGAAGAATCCAGGGAATCGCTCCCTTTCTCTCTCTGCCTCGTCCATCCTGGCAGCGGCTCCATCTCCTCCCAGCTCTAGATGCCCAGCAGCTCCTCCCTCCGTGGTACCAACTCAATAGCCCTTCACCGTGGTCCTGGGGGCTGCCCTAGTGTCTGCTCTGTCTCTCACCATTGGGTGGTGTCTTAGTCCATTTTCTGTTGCTATAATAGAATACTACAGACCTGAAAGTTTATAGAGAAAACAAGTTTATTTCTCACAGTTCTGGAGGCTAGGAGGTTCTGACGAGGGCCTCCTCGCTACACCATAACATGGCAGCAGGTATGAACTGTGATAGAGAAGAAGGGGGCCCTGCTGAGTGTGAGGGGCAAGTGCAAGTCACCCTAGGAGAAGGAACCCACTCCTGTGATGGCCGGCTTCATGCCATGGTGAGACAGAACCTTCCTGACCTAAGCACTGCAGAGTTGACCCCAGCTCCTGGCATGGTCACTCTGGGGAGGTACAGTTCAACATGAGCTGGGTTGGGGACACACGTTCAAACCGTGGCAGGAAGAAATGTCTTCCTGCTTGGGCAATTCGTATCACCTCGCCATCTCATTTGGTTTCTCAGCTCTTCCAACACCTGCATAACCAAATGACCATCCATGTACAATCCCCTCTGCCAGAAAGGACGGGCTGCTGTTCCCAGCTGGACCTTGTCTAATACAGTTAACATCCGGGCCAAAGGTGCGCTGGCTAAGTAAGTGACTAATACGCAGTAACGGTTGTGGACTGTAAAGTTTGGTATCATGTGACATTCATGTTGTGTCTTCTGCATGGCTGACATAGGGCAGGTCACAGGGGGTGCAGGGGTTTAGGGTTCCCACTGAAAGACACTGGCACTTTCGTCATTTCTATCCAGTTCTCGGGCCCCTATCAGTCACTTCAAGATGAGTCTCTTGGTGTCTCTTCCAAGCTTCTAAGTCCCCTTCAAGTAGATATTCTGTAACACCCACTGGAGACAGTGTAAGGGCAAAGGGGCTTCACACTATCTTCAGTAATATCATGAAGATATTCAGCATCATTGGTGGCTATGAGTGGCAGTCAGTGAATAAGTTTAGATGGTCTTCATGTTTGCTGAAATGGTATAGTATTTGCACCTAACCTGTCTATAGCCTCCCTTATATTATACATATTGTGTCAGGGATTGAATCCATGGCCTTTGCGCTTGCTATATCCCCAGCTCCTTTTTATTTTTTATTTTGAGACAAGGTTTCCATAAATTGTTAAATTGCCCAGGTGTGGCCTGAATATGCAATCCCGCGGCCTCAGTGTCCCAGAGTGCTAGGATTACAGGCGTGCGCTTCCATGCCTGGCTGCTTCTATTGTACTTTAAATCATTTCTAGATTACCTACGATACCAATACGATTTACAACAAAGATTAATGATGAGAAAAGTCTCCACATGTTCGGTACGGATGCACCCAGTGAAGGCTTAACACAGTGAACAGCAGCCTCAATGTCACATTTTCTCCAAATGCTTCCATCCGGCCGGCGGGGCCCACCGGCATGGAGCCCACGGGCAGGAAGGGCCGAGTATGCGTGGCGCAGGAGTCACACCATCGGTCACAGGGGCTCTGAGGAGAAAGTGCCCGAGACCCCATAGAGAGCTCACGGGATCACACACTGGTATCTCCAATCACAGATTTTCACTACCTCGTTTCTCCTGAAGTCGGCTCCTTGGGTAGAACACTGTTTATGGGAGAACCGGTAGCGCCTCCTTCCACTGTGTCTCGGGGAGGGCTGCCGCAGCACCGAGGTGGCACTGGGCCGGGGCGTGGCCGACGTGGCTTTGTTTCCGAGAAAATGATGTGTGTGCCCTGGAAAATTCGCAGACAGCACAAACGTGGTCCACTTGAAAAGATGATTTCTAGAGTCTAAATAAAGATGTTTTTCCACTCAGTGTGTGCAATCCTGAATGTTTCGCTGGACCCTCTTCTATCGTGGTCTCGGCCACCTCTTTAATAGGATCATCTGACGAAATTTACCTTAACTGAGCTTGTTTGGCTGATTTACCGCAGTTTGGTTTAGGGTGCGATGCAAACTCAACATCGCCAGTCTTGGGGGGGGGTATCTGCCTCAACATGTCAGAGACATCCTTACACCTTCATTTCTACGGTCTTAATATTAGAAGGACCATTTCTGTGGCTTTACTATCAAAGAATAACACATCTGTGGGGCATGGTAGGACACACCTATAAACCCAGCACTCTAGGAAGCTGAGGCAGGAGGATTACAGTTTTGAGTCCTGCTTGGGCAGCTTAGTGACTTAGTGAGATCCTGTGTCAAAATAAAAAATAAAAAGGACTAGGGATGCAGTTCAAGAAAAAGTCTTGGGTTTAGTCCCTGGCACTACGACAAACAAACAAAAAACCCATATAAAATCACATCAGGACTTGTGGTATAATAAAAAATATATTCAGTCTTTGTTCTTTGTTCTTAATAGAGAGCTCCCCAAAACCCTTGAGATTTCCTTAGTCACAGGAGCATCTTTGGGGTTCCCAAGACGCCCCCTGCCTTGGGCTCAATCATCTCCTAGAATGGCTCCCACAGCCCAGAAGAATACTTTGCTTACATTTGCTGGATTGTTATAAAGTGTATCACAAAAGGTAACGGTGAACACTCAGATGACAAAATACTAAGGTAAAGTCCAAAGGAGTCAAGAGTAGGAGCTTCTTTCTTGTGGGGTTGGGGTGTTCCACCCTCCCCCACATGGTGCACTTACCAACTTGACACCTCAGCAAGTTGGATAGTCTGGGAGGTTTTGGAGCATTCTACCCAACACCCTCACACCCAGCCACCAGAGGTCAGAAGATGGGACTGAAAGCTAAAGCCTTTCATTACTTGGTCTTTCTGGCAACTGTCGTCATCCTCAGCCGTCTAGGGCCCCGACCTAAATCACCTTGTTAGCATAAACACAAGTACGATCATGTTCACCAAGTACCTGAGCAATGCTCATCGAATGGGTCAAGGTCATAAAAGACTGAGAAATGAGAAAAAGAGACTGAGGAAAGCTACCAAGACTCAACAATTCATGGAGATACGCTGTCCTGGACTGGCTCCTAGAAAATGGGAGCCGAGAAAAAGACTTCATAGTTCAGTCCTAATGCCAGTTTCTCAGTTTTGATAAATGGGCTGTGGTATTAAAGACGTTAACATCAGAGGAAACAGGCTGAAGCATGTACAGGAACACTGTACTATTTTTACAACTCTTCTGTAAACCTTCTATATAAAATTATGGATTGTCTGTGAAATTCTTTTTTTGGGGAGGGGTTGCTGGGGATTGAACTTAGGGCCTTGCACAGCTAGGCAAGTGCTCTACCACTGAGCTAAATCCCCAACTAAAATTCTTACAAAATAGAAAAATTTAAAAGTGAATGTCCATAATACATTATTTTACTATTATCATGATGAACTAAGGTCACTTATAATTAGACAAAAATACATACATATCATACATATGAGGAAATGTGATGTTCTGGAAGGTTCAAAAGCCATCCGAAGTGGGGCAGTTCTGTGTGACTCAGTTCCTCACTCACAGAAGCTGAGGCTAACCAGCCCCAGGCAGAGACTCAGAGTGAATGAAATTGTAGGACACTCAGCTAGTGGCTGGAGTTGGCGAATTTGCTTGATGTGCAAAATCCCACATATTTGTTCTCACAAGCAATGTCTTCTATGTTAGAGTGCAGAGAGTAGGAACCTCAACATCTCTTTTTTTTGCTTTTTTTCTTTTTCTTTTTTTTTTTTTTTTTGGTGCTGGGGATCGAACTCAGGCCCTTGTGCTTGCAAGGCAAGCACTTTAACCACTGAACTAAATCCCCAGCCCCTCAACATCTCTTTAAGGCACAATAAAAGTAGTTTCTGTGTTAAAAAGACCAAGCGTGGTTCAGAGGCCTCAATATCTCCAAACGACTTCTACAGGAAGGACACTGTTAATCACTAGGAAACAGATAGAAGGTTTTTGCTGTTTGTTAAAGGACTTTCCACTCATTCATGCAACAAATATTATCCGAGGGCCTATCGTACAGTAAGTGATGAACTTGATTTTAGGATCCAGAAAGACCTTATAGCCCAGAGCAGAAGCCACATACATAAATAGATGACCAATATAGTATGACATAGTAGTCCAGGCACTAGATTAAAATATGTCACATAACATGCTATCTATGTAGGACAAGGAGCTCCAAAGTGACCTTATGATGCTTCTGGGTGCAGGTCAGCAACTGAGTCCTACAAGGGGAATTCAGCACAGGCGTGCGGAAGCTACCTCTGCCGGTCTCTCTTAAGCCTCTTTCTTCCTTGTGCACTACCAGTGTCCTGTTCTGAGACACCACTGTCTCCTTCGCACTGTGATCACTGCAGTATCCTGTCATCTCATTCATCCATGTCTCCTTCCAAGACATTTGCCACACAGAAATCACAGGATATTTTCAGACCAAAAACCTGAATCACTGTCACACCCTCTCCATGAAACTTTTCAGAGATGTCCAGCGACCTCAGGATATTTAGCAACACATGACAGAGATGGTGGTAAAAACAGCAAACTCGCACGATGCTTCTTATATACCAGATACTGAAATTACACATGCAATTGACCTTCAGTAAATGTAGATTAATTTGTGAATTCACTCAGTTGATCACGGTGCTTGTGTGGTCATTCTTGGAGTGTTCAGAGTGGCAAAAACTGTGATCATTTGATATGTGTGTTTCTACCTAAGTTCAAACAAGGCAATTGATTGTCTGCCTCCTTGTTTTACCTCTTATATTCTAAATGTGTCTTTTTGTGATCTATTTAGTGCTGTCTTTTTCTGCTTTTTGCCCCTCCCTCTTTCCTTCTCTCTCTCCCATCTCCCTCCCTCACTCATTCTCTCCCTCCTTCCTTACCTCTCTCCCTTCCTTCCTTCTCTCCTTCCTTCCTTCCTTCCTCTTTCTCTTCCTCCCTTCCCTCCTTCCCTTCCCTTCCCTTCCCTTCCCTTCCCTTCCCTTCCCTTCCCTTCCCTTCCCTCCCCTCCCTTCCTGTTTTGGTGGTTTCACTGTGTC
The DNA here is from genome assembly GCA_004026905.1 of Hystrix cristata. Classification (NCBI taxonomy): domain Eukaryota; kingdom Metazoa; phylum Chordata; class Mammalia; order Rodentia; family Hystricidae; genus Hystrix; species Hystrix cristata. Next base: position 39,375 of record PVJO010001038.1, read on the forward strand.
AAGGGTCCCAAGCCTAGTGCTGCAGTGCTATATAGAGGGCCTAATTGTTGGAAGGCTGTGAAAATGTGCATGTTAGATAAGTTTCATTCAGGCATGAGATATAGTGCTGTTAGATCTGAACTCACTGTTAGTGAATTAGAAACACATTTTTAAATAAGGTACTTGAAACAGAAATACACATAAAACAAGATTATGTATTGATTAGTTGATGAAAATGTGATGCGAGGCTCATAGGAACCTATGCCCATATTTTCCTTGGGACCAGTGGCTCTGTATTCACTAGCTCATTGTTCCAGGCAATTTTATAGAACATAACCATAATGAATTGTGAGTATTAACTGCAGTAACTCACTTAGAACTTGTAAGAATCTTATAAAATAAACAAGATCTTCTCTACGGTACACAACTCTCTAGCATATTACCTCATTTCTATTCCCCACCATACTGGTCTTCTTTGAAATCTTTAAGTATTTTTGCAGGACAGGATAGACAACTATATTAAGGAATTCCCTAATTTTCATTAAAAATATCAATATAGAAAATAAAAGACATCTCTGTTAAAAGAAAAAAGGATCAAGGACTTATCATTGGCTACTTCCTTTGCCTTCTGACCTCAGATTTAACCCCCACCCATGTTACCTTTCATCCTGCCTTCTTAGCATCCCCTAAATCATTTATTTAAATAATTAATATGAGTCCTAGGGGCCAAAGATTCTAGTGTGGTTAGAAAGAAGGGGGGAAAAAAACCACCAGAGTCAGTAATCTGGCATTCTTGAGTATGAAAAACTCAGAATGTTGAGAGGTGGTGTCCCGTATCGTGTTTACAGTTTGTAGTTAACACCCTGGTCTAGGATGTAGCTGTCACAGGAGGTGGAGAAGTTGCTGAAGATGACTAAGTGCAGAAGGTCAGGAAGCTTTGAGCCTGCAGCACTGAATGATGCAGAGTAGCCAGGAAGTGCCCAGAACATAGCAACAAGTAGAGGAAAGGGCAGAATAGGCAGAAATCACGAACTCCTAAAGGAAGACGAGGCTTTGTACAAAGGTGGCAGCTGGAGGATCTAGAATTTGAGGGAAACAAAGAGAATGTGCCCACTGTCTGTGAGAGATACAGGGGGTGGAGTAAAAATCTGTAGAAGATGGACATGATGAGGGTATGGGGAGAACCAGAGAGAAATAAATAGAAGGTCTGCAATTCCAGGACCTGGTTCCTAAACTTGCAAATACACTGGAGTCACCCAGACGGCTGCACATCATCCACACAGCTTCTAACTCAGATCCGGCTTGAAACAGAGAAACTCATTTCTACCAAGTTCCTGGAGGAGGCGGGTGCTGCTGTTCCTCAGATGAGAACTCCCCAAGTGCCTGGGGGTGCACCAACTGAACTCTTCGACTGGAAGGAGCGGACAGGCCGTGCCCCCAGGAACGGGCTTTAGAATCCTCCCCCAACAACAAAAGTGACAAGAAAAACCCAGTAGTCTGTGTAACCCTGGACGAGTCAGAAGGAAACAGACTTTGGGAATTGCTCTGTCTGCTGGCTCTCATGTTTTAGATGATAAAAGAACTATCGCAAATGGATAGAAAATTTAAAAGGAAGTGGAAAAGTACAAAGAATAGACTTTTCTCCAAAGCACAGAAGAAGAAAACAGCTTACCCGCTAAGGAGATTGTCCTTTAGGTTTCTCCAGTAGTTCAGTTTCTCTTCCTGCAACAACAAAAGTTGAGAATTGAGGCCTACATGTTACCTCCTTCCCACAGGGAGGATGCATTGGAAAGGTGAGGGCAGATGGAATTATTTTGTGTGGTGCTGGGCTGGATGGGGGAATGAAGTCCCTGGCCCAGAACTGTGAGTCTAGGCCCGCAAGGGGTTTGAAATTTGTTAGGCCTGACTTGGCAGCCCAGCATTTAGCACTTAGCAATCAATTAACAACCAACATTTTAGTGCTCCATTTATAAAACAAGATTGTAATGAGATTTAAATGGACAATGTGTAAGCTGTTTATCATATGTTGGAATTGTTCAATAACCCAAAGCTCTCTACTATGGTCTGGATGTGTGTGTCTCCCCTTAAAATTCCTATGCTGAAACCTAACTCTCAGTGTGACGGTATTAGAAGGTGGGGCCTTTGGGGGCTGATTAGATCACAAAGGAAGGGTTCTCATGAATGGGATTAGCGCCCTGACAAAAGAGACCCCAGAGAGATCCCTTGGCCCTTAGGTCAAATGAGTGAAAAGCTGGCCACCTAGGATGTGGCCCTCCTCCGAAAACAAATTTGTCAGCGCCTTGATCTTGGACTTCCCAGGCTCCAGAACTGTGAGAAATGTATTCTGCTGTTCATAAACCATCCAATAAGCCGGGCATGGTGGCATGTGGGTGTAATCTTAGCACACATGGGATGTTGAGGCAAGAGGATTGCAACTCAAGCCCAGCCTGTTCAATAAAGCAACTTGGTGAGTCTGTCTCAAAAGAAAAAAAAAAAAAAAAAAGGATTGTGGATATAGCTCAGTGTGAAAACCTTGGGCTCAATCTTTAGTACCACAAAAACCACCCAACCAGCCAACCAACCAATCAAGCAAACAAACAAGAACACATGTATCCTTAGCATTCTGTAACAGCAGCCTGAATAGCTAAGATACTCTAGTATTGTGGTTGTTAATAATGTTGATAAATATTATATGGAATGTGACCCTGCTCTGATGGGAACAGTTTCAACTAAGAAAAGCAAGAGAAAAATTAAGGAATTTGCTTCTTGGGGACGTGTCAAGCATAATTTCAATGAGTCAATGTATACTATTTCAACAAAATAGTAATTTAAAAAATATCTTTGCTCATAATGAAAACAATGTGTAGCACCCAGGATAAAGCAAATGTTCAGGTTTTTAGCAATTTCTCAGTGATTATTAGAATATTTTAGATACACACAACTTTTTTTCCCCCAAGAAATGCTCTACTCCCAAGTACACTGGGCATTGAGATAATGAACATGGTCTTAAATTTACCATCTAATATTGGAATGGTTACATCCTTTCAGTGATCCAATTTCATATTAGTCACATCTTTTCACTTAATATTTTTTGTTGTTTATGTTGTTTAAAAATTTTTTAAAATCTGAAACATTGCTCAAATGTCACATAATTCTACTGTATTATTTTTACTTTTTTTTTTTTGGTGCCAGGGATCGAACTCAGGACCTTGTGCTTGTGAGGCAATCTACTGTATTAATTTCAATTTTTACCACAGAACTCAAATTCAATTTATATGTTAATTGGTAATCAGGACATGAGAAAGGCCAACTTCATGCCCATAGAGAGCCAACTATCTAACCGGAAAGAGGGTAAGAAGAGCTGACAAGTAACTAAAATACTACACAGTAAACAAGTAATACCATGAAAGGGAAAAACCAGTAAAATCCCAAGGTGGTTCAGCCCGGAGAGACTGCAGAATGAGCAGCTTCGAGCTCATTCTGAGCTTAGGAGCGGAGAGATGCGAGGAACAGGGGCGGACGGGAAATTCCTCACGGCCAGGTGCCTTTCAGGCAGAGGAGGGCCTGTGACAAAGAGGAGGCAGAGCGGCCGGACTATTCAGCCAACAAACGACTCCGCACTCCGACTTCGCGACAAGCCCTGTGCTAGGTACCAGGAAGTGGCAACTAAGGGGACATTGTGTGGGGTGCCCCAGAGCGGAAGGACACCCTGGTGTGCTGTTCTGGATTGTTGGTGTTCAGAGAGCAAAGCAGCGAGGAGACTCGGAGGGGGTGCGGCTGTACGTGGAGGAGAGAAGAGGTCAAGAAGACAGGACCACGGGCTTTGGACACCCGCCGGAAGGGCCAAAGCTTCTGGGCAAAAGAAACAGAACGAGCAGGAGAAGGTCTGTGAGGGGAGGAGCCAGCCCCGTGGACTCAATCCTGGCAGCGGAGAGAAGCAGTTCTGACAAGCGGACCCTTCTCGTCTCTTCGGTCATACTGTATCTTTGTAAAACGCGTCCAAAATGTACCCCTGCAGCCACCCTCTGTCTCCTCGGCACCAGACCCTCTTTTGTCAACAGCAACGCAGCGTTTCTCACAAGAAGACAGCGGCAGTCAGCTATGGCAGGCCTGCCGCTTCCAAGAGGAAGGCACAGAGGGTCTGATGTCCATTCCTTCTCTGAGGTCACACGAGGGGTCAGTTGTGAGGAACAAGGACATGTCTCCTGCTCTCCTGTCTCAGAGGAATCGGTAATTTCACATAGTCTTTGTTTTTGAGTAAAGTACTGCACTATTAGAAACTACTTTTGGATGTCTGAACATGTAGTGCGAAGTTACAGAGCTGAGCAGGGGCTAAGGCCTGAGTGTGCAAAAGGGGACCAGACCACGCTCCTTGCCCCACCCCGAATTCATCATGTGGCTGGAAGACAGGACCTGCAGCAGCCAGTGATAAGTGCGTCACAGGACTGGATGCGGCCGCTTGGAGTTACAGGTGTGCCCCCACTTAGGGAGAAGAACATTTAAACTAATATTCAAAGTAGAAGATAGAGCCAACCCTGCAAAGAATAGGTCTCATCTAGCCACTGCCCAGGGAGGAAGCTGTAGTGGTTCCGCACGGCCCACCAAGTCTTTAAGGTCTCATCTGTGAATTCAAGACCTCCCACGTGGCACACAGGGCTGCCGAGTTGCCCTCCGAAACTCTAACTAATTCTATTTCCAGTCAATCTGATATTTTGCTGTTCTTTAAGCATACTAGTACTCTCCTGCTTCTGTGTCTCTCTACATACCATTCCCCCAGGTGGCATGCCTCCATGCCCATCAATAATTACAAAATTCTACTTATCCTTCAAAACTTGTTTCACACAGAACTTCTTGAATATTTTTAAAACTCTCAAACCAAATGAAATGTAATTACTCTATTTAAAATTTTTTTATAGACTCTTAAAGCTCTTGGGGAGCCCTGATCACTTTCTGTTTTGGATTATTGTAATTTATTTATATAACATTCCATGTCCCTTCTATTAGACTGTAATCCCTTAGTAGAGGGGGCCACAGTTCGAGTTTACTCATGTCGGATCTTCTGACATGATGACCTTCATATATTTTAAATATTTGGAATATTACTGACAATTTTAAGATGCCAATGTATTACATTATAATTTAACAACACCCATATTTTATCAAATAATGTGACAATGCCCATGTATGTACTTGACTTTTAGTATCATTGGAATCAGAATACATCTTGCAATTGTTGAGACATTGTGGTTATATTGGTAGCATTATTTTCTATCCTCATGGTACATAAGATAATGATAAATACTATAATCGATGATATCTACTATTTGATGTGATATGGTATTTAATACTATATTGTAGTTTTTCTCTGGAAAACATTATGCACAAATTTTATTAAAAATACCCCCATTAAACTAGTGTCTACTCTGTGCAAATTACACAAAGAAGAGCAAGACACGATCAATTTATCTTCTATCATAAGGAATTGTCTATCATGAAGCTAAAAACACCCAGAGATGGAAGATATTAGGTGCTCCATGCACTCTGTGATCACGTATCAAAATAACAATAATAACCATAAAATAGGATGCTTCAAAGAAATTCTAATTTTTCCCAGAATGAGTTTCTGAATATAAACCCTTTAAAAAGGAACTATTTGGGGCATACTGTGGGTGCTTTGGAAACATATTTCCATGTGTGGAAATGAGTCTAATTTGCTTATTGGTTAAGCCAGCACCGACACTGTGTTCGCTTTCACAATGTTTGATAGCTATGATCTCACCAGGTGACAGGAATTTTCCAATTCTATTATAATCTTATGGATCACCATCCTCACCATCATATAGGCGATGCCTTCCTGACCAGAACAATATTACGTAGCATTTTGTACAATAGAAAGGATGGCTCATTTAGATTGCAGAAGGTAAAAAGGCTCCGGCCAGCCTGCTCTGAAGAGATGAAATTGGGCTGGGGTGTAGCTCAGGGGTAGAGTGCTTGCCTAGCACACACAAGGCTCTGGATTTGATCTGTAGCGAGAGAGAGAGAGAGAGAGAGAGAGAGAGAGAGAGAGAGAGAGAGAGAGAGAGAGAGAGAGAGAGAGAGAGAGAGAGAGAGAGACAGACTGATAGGAAAACTACAATGTCTCAAACAGAGATTTATATAATAGGGAAGGAATTTGTGGTTGAATCAGTGTTAATTATATAAAAAAGTAAATGAAAATTGAGCCATTTGTTACCCCCAGGAAAAAAGTTGTATAGGAAAGGAAACAGAATTAGATTTTACCACATCTTATTTAGCTGTGAAAAGTATTTGCATAGTTACAATAAATGTTTACCTAAATAAAATTAGCCGACGGCAGTTTAGTGGAGAATAGAACCAATCCTCATTGGGGGCAGGAGGTGGCAGCCTGAGTTTCATTTGAAGGTCTGGGAAGCATTCTGGTCATAAAAGCAAAGTCATGAGAAGAAGTAAACTAGATGACTGCAAGCAGTTACAAGGCTTCTGAAAAAGCCAACTCGCATCCATTTATTTAACTTACAATTATTATTAAACAGCTGCTACTCTGGGCTAGGCCATGTGCTAATAGGTGATTGCGGCAGGATGAGTTAACAAGCCATCAAGCTTACCATCTAATGAGATGGGAAAAACATAAACAAATAAATATGACCCAGTATGGTAATAGAGATTACAGGCAAAGTACTGCCGAACTTTCAGAATACTTTAGAGCTGCTCAGTCCAATACGGTAACTGCTAGGCACATCTGGCTGTAAATGAAAATTATTCAGAAGTAAATACAACTCAAAGTTCACTTCCTCCATAACACTAGCCAGCCATATTTCCAGGGCTCAGAAGTCACATGCGGCAGGCGTTTCCATCCTGAACCATGGAGACTCGACATTTTCCTCACTGCAGACAGTTCTGTTAGATGGCCTTGGTCTAGAAGTTCTGACATGGTGATTTTTTGCAGCATATTGAAGAACAAGGTTAAACACTTGGAGGCATCACATTCCATGGTCTATTAGTAAATGGTCTTGCAGAGCTTGATATTTAACTAGCTGAGTTATCTGCACATGGAATGGAATTTCTACCTTGTTAGCAGTTTAGCTTTCAGGTGAAGCTACCCCTGGTGCTACGCAGATGGAGGTACTTCTCGTTGTCATACTGTTTGACCAGCCACAGAAATCAGGGCAGATGCTGCTGGTGATCTGAAGCCTGCAAATCTTTGAAAAGGCATTTTTGCATAATGAAGCAGGGGCGGGCTCTTGAGCAAGAAAATTCTGAGTTTGCATCTGACCTTCACTACTTATGAACTGTGTGGCCTCAAACAAACTCCTCAGCCTCTCTGTGCCTTTCTCCCATCACATGAGGCGGACACGTCAAGGGCAAACCAGGATAAGTAGATGGCAGATGTACAAGACGGCAGCTGCTGTTCTTGTTCATCTCCAGCATGCAATACGTAGGCTGCAAGGGCAGGATCACCTTACCTCTAATTTTTTTTCTGATCTGATTTTTCTTCTTACCATGACCCTGTTTTCTATCTTTTGTTAAAGGATCTATTATTGCCCAAGTACTAAAGTTCCTGTAACAGGAAGGGGACTTTTTGTTCAAGGAAGGGTGATGGTAAAGGGCACTAACATTTACCAGAGCCCCCTAAATCCTCCCAACAAGGTCTGGGAGGAGTTGCGGGATGTGGGGAAGGTGACTGGAGGGCAAGTGTAGGGTAGTGGGATCGAAGCATGGTGGGAGATAAATCCACAAGGATGGGCTGATGTTGGGTATGGAAAGGGTGTTGAACGCCACACTAAGGGCCTAGTGGCATGAGGTCTGCAGCCCGTGATAGCACCTGGTGGCAACATGTTGGCCTAGCTGCTGGGCAAGACAGGTGACTTGAGCCAGCCCATTCCTTAACCACTTTCAAGGGATTTCTACCCAGAGTTTACACCGCAGAGTGGACAATCTCTACTATCTTCCCTGACTTCCAAACCATTTCTCTCCACATGGAGTTAAATTCTCAATATGATAAGCCTGAGTTAGCACCTACAGTGGCTGCAGGACTTCACGTCTTCTCATAATTGGTCAAAGGATTCAGGTTTGTTTCCTGTTTTCCTTTGATGGCTTTCTCTCTCCCCCACCCCCAAGGCCAATATCCGAATAGAAAGAAAAGACCGCACTCAAGGCTCCTTTCTGCGAACAAGCTTTGCAAGCTCGCACCATCTTCCCTGGACACAGTTCAGCTGGGGGCCAACCCTCTCTTCCAAGAGGAACTCCTGGTCCTCACACAGGGGCCTTTGTTGTCCGAGGTTATGAGAAGTTAACCACGACTTCACATGAGGAAATATCTTTTCATTGTGCGAAGTCATGATCAAAGAGGTCGGCCGTTGAAACCAAGAGAACAAGACTGTGATTTGTATCTAGAATCGCTACAGAAAGAAGCCAGATCCCAGTAGCCGAAACAAAACACAATATTCTGCAATATCCAGTGGAAAATTTGCTCATCTGATTATGGATTTTAAAGTTTTGTCCTCAGTCTAAGGGAAATTCTAAGTATTTTTATGAAAGAACAAAAACTTTCTTTTTGCATTTGTTCTGCTTATAAACATCTCCCATATTTTCCAAATGCTTAAAGACCTTGTTTTGTTAAAAATTATATATTGTAGATAATACGTATATATATTTGTACGTACATAATATGTAACTGATATGCAATGTATGTATAAAATAGATATAATTATACACATGCACACGTACATATATGCACACAAAGTTTGGGAAAAGAGTGGAAAAAAGGTCAGGCATAATCATAATTCCCTAATCTTGTGATGTGTTCCATTTTTGTCACGGTATATGTTAATTTATATCCACCTGCATAACAATTTTACACATTTCACTACTTCCTGTCCTACCATTTTCCACTTAATGTTACAATTCTGGCTATAACTGAGAGGTTAAAGTGAATCTTAAAATTTAGGATTTTTTTAAAAAAAGATAAACCGTTTCTTCAGCTTCTGATGCTTACAGTGGAAACTTCCCCTGCCCCAGCCCTGGCACGAAGAAAGAGTCCATTTCCTGGACCCTCTCAGCCTAAATCCATATATGCTTATTTCCCAACTTTTGTTCTCTTTCTATAAATTGGAGTATTTCTGTTCATTGGGAGGAGGGGAGAGAATAACTGCCCTCCCAATTTGGCCAAATTGTAAATAAATTTATTTTTCACTCATGGGCTTTTTTCATACTCTAGATGGCAGGAGGACAAATAAATCCAGACTGCTGGGTACCAGGTGCAGGTACCTGCACCCTTGACCAAGTCCCTGGTAACACGGCCTTTTGCATGAGAATACATGATATTCATAATGATTATTTTAAATGGCTCCAAATTATTCAAAGAGTGACCTCCTATTAGTTATCAATCATTCTCCTCCAGAGCTTAACATTTTGGGATTTTCCATTGTTGGCAAAGTCACTTTCCTTGTGTTGTTCAAGTTCAAAGTCCACAGCGCTGACTATACACACTACATAATTTTAATGTGTGATATGCTTTTGATTTTTCTCGCCCTTTCATTCTCTCGTAATTTTCTCCTGACATGAAGTAAGATGATCTACAGGACCAGGTGGTCAATGATCAGCCCAGAAGCTAAGATCCTCCATCACAAGCCAGGAGTGTTGGATCCACAATTCAAAACTCTGGGTCAGGAAAACTTGCAATTACCTGGTGCAGGCAGAAACTTTTTAATTTCCAAATAGTTTGAGACCCCACACAACAGACCGCAGGGAATCCAAGCCAATTCTCCACTTCTTGAAAGTCCTTGAGCACCATCTCTTCCCAGTGGGACATGGCAAAGGCCTTAGCAGGAGGGTCATCCTGTAAACGTGCAGGTACTACATGGCCTTTAGTTACGATCTTTTCTATTTATAGAGTCCTTATTTTTGTCTTACATTTCTCAAACATATAGCCTTAAGAGATTGGTCTCGGACCCACACTGTCTGTGTATGGTCGTTTCCAGGGCAGGTGAGGGTGAGTGGGAGAGGACTGACGGAGGCAGCTCACAGGGACTAATTCATTTAGGGCGCTCAGGGAGGTTACAGCCACAGTGCTCTTCACTGGGCCCACACAGGCAGATTTTCCTGGCCACAGTTCGGGGCTCTGGATGTGGTGGTACAGGGGGTGATGGTGATGGTGGCAGTAGCGGTGTTGGTGGAATTGATCGTGAAGGTGGCCATGGTGATGATGATGGTTTCTGACACTTGAGCATCCACTGTGTGTTTAACACTTCACACTAGCTATCTCATTTTCTTCCCAGCAACTCTGTGAAATATGCAGTGTGATAAAAAATTACTATGGTGAACGCATAAATTTAAAAAAAATATTACAGTAACAGGCACATTTCCGTTAATTCCCCTCCAAATACGCCCCCTTGCTTCGGACACCCGAGTCCCATGCCCTTGGCACTTTCTGCAGCCGTTTGGAAGTGCTTGTTCACGAGCATCTTGCTGCTCTGCTGCAGCTGACCTGATGTCATGAATGAACTCGGAACATCTACCTTTTTGGTCATTTTGACTTTGAGGAGGAGCCAGAAGTCACACTGGGCCAGATCTAGTGAATAAGGTGGAAGGAGCTGCACCCGAGCGCTTCTCTGAACCTGCCTTTAGGTTGCAAGATACTCAGCAGCAACATTCACACTGTACTTTTGATCGTGCCTCATACAGACACTCACAGAAGAGGATTTCCAGAACTGCCGCTTCAGAAAATAATCAGAATGATAGACTAAGTGTGTTTCAAGCAACAGGGAGTAGTATCTAGAGGAGGACTCATAGCAATACGTCTTTTAGTGTAATACATTTTTATTTAGACACTCACCGTATTTTTTGATCAGCCTTTCTAAGCATCGCTAGTCCCATTTTATGGATAAGGAAATTGGTTTAGCAGGCTTAACTCACTCTCCTAGGTAACACACTAGTTAGTAAATGGAAGAGCAAGGACTCGAGGTTTAAGCCTTTTCATTTTTGCCTCAGAGTCTTCACCAGGACTAATGCAGGCAGTGGAGCCTACCGTGACAGAGGGAGGCGGGAACACAGGACAAAGGAGGCCACTGAACTCCTGCGTCCCTCCTGAAGGGCGGCGAGGGCAGACTTGGCAAGTACGGCCAAGAGCGTGTCAGAGCTCTGCTGACAGCGCAAAGCGAGGCAGCGTTTATCCCCCAGCTTTGCACTTGGGCCCAGCTTTTCTTCACAGTAAATCCTCTGCGTTTCCCTGTAAACTAATACTTTTTCTGTAGAATAGGAAAATGCTATCACCTTTGTGCATCGTGTGCAAAACTACAAATTTATACACATGAGCATTCAAAATATTCTTCAACTTTTATAATCTGGTTTTTTTCATTATTTTGCTATGAAGACCTCAAAAACAAGCAAGTAGACCTCAGAGGTCTTGATCTGATCCTGCAGTCGTTCCAGGAAAACCAGGTTGGATGTGCACATTAAATGTAATGCAACTGGGCGTGGTGGCACACCTCAAATGGAACCAGGTAAGGCCTGGGACAGCTGCTTACTCTGAGTCTGTCCTGTGGTCATGTGGCCAGTTACACAGATATTTGTCTCTCTGCCTGGTCCTGTGTCTTAATTTTACAGCCATAAAATCTGATTTAGTGCCTATTATTAATATTAATAAATGGCATTGGTATAATACTAATAAATGTTATTGCATGCTTACTGTTTTAGGACTTTATGTGCACTACATTATTTAATCTTCACAATGACCTTGAGAGGTCAGTGTTATTTTTAAGCCCATTTAGTAGAGGAAGAAATAAGGGTTTAGCAAGTTAAGGAATTTGCCTTGTATCCTGAGGTCCCAGGAACTGTGTGTCCATCTCGTGTTGCCATATTGACCCACGGGAGGAAACCCACTCACTCACCATAAAGTGGTGGTGACGATGGCCCTTTCCCGTACCTCAGAGTGACTGCAGAAAAACACAGGAAGTAAAGGCCTAATTTTTAGTTTTCAGTATTGTGGAATCAAAATGAAGCAACTCACAGATCTTTTGATCAGATATCTCTTGGTTGTGACAAAATAAAAAAGTTGTCAGCAAACTAGGTAGAGGGAGGATCCCGGCACCTGCCTGCCCGATCCCTGACCCGCTGCTCCTCCTCCTTCTATCCTTGGCATCGCTATGTCTCCACATCATTTGCAAAATCCCTGCAATAATGATGAGTAAAAGTGTTGGGACAAAAACACTTCCTATTTTCACACCGGACATTTTTATCAGGACTGTGTGTGGGTTCCATCCTCTCCGAAAAGACCTCATTTCAGCACTTTGGTGATTCTTGACTTCTCAGTCTTGTTCTCTTCCAGAAACCATCCTGGACACCTCTACGTTTGATTGGTTGTCCTGATTCTCAACTCCCACGGCAGCCTCTGCACCAACCCCACGAGAGAGTTATTACTTTTCACAGCTGAGTCCTAAGGATGTAGAAGACTGTTGGGTGTGCAATGGCATTTGATTGACTTTGGTTGAAAATAGGAAAACAAATTCATTCTAGACTGTTCTATGCTAGAATGTAAATTTCATAAGAAGTTTGCCCAGTGTTTAACCCAGTGCCAAGAACATAGTGGGTACTCAATAAATCTTGAACTGGATCCTATAATCTTCATTAACAACTGTCCTTAAAATTTTGCCCTCATACTATCAGATTGGAGGTAGCATTGGTAAGATTAAAAGAAGTAGAGACCAAGGAATGGTTTAAAAGTTAAGACACCTGACTCTAGCGAAAGTCCACAGCCGTGGCCACACAGGTACGGATTCACAAGACGTTCCCACAGATGGCTGGTTTAAAGTGAGAACTGAAGTAGCTTCACAACGCCATATCAGCGTTGTGAGTCCGTCTTCCAGGACAAGCGTTACCTATGTGTCTGGTCAGACTGCAGCCAACGACCTTGGCTTTCAACTGTGTGATTCTCGGAGTAGTGAGTTTCACAGAAAACAACAACAATTCATGTTTCTGTACAGATTACTTATTTTGTCTCACTTCCTTAAATGCCACTGGAGAAAAAACAAAACAAAACAAAACAAAAAATACAAGCAAAAACTCCAGCAACTTCGCCCCCGAGCCCTGGCAAAACCCAGAGACCAAAACCTCATCAAGTTTCCTCTCAGCATCATTTATGATGAATTAGGAAAAACAGCCGTAAAGAAATAAATACCTGATGTATGCTGGATATTAAAACCAAGAAAAAGCTCTGCCGTTGTCACTAGGAAAATGTGCCCTGTAAGTACTTCCCACCCCTGCTTGGCATTCTACCCGCTTTTCCAAGTGGACGCAAAACCGTGCTGACACGATTTGTCTTCATGAGGTGACTGTTCAAACCTGAATTAAATACGACTTGCTCAAGTATTATTTTTATCCTTCCTTCCTAAATACCATCTCTCATAGAAGAAAAGCAATTTTCCAGAAAATATGAGAGGGCCTTCTAGTTTTTCATTCATTCATTCATTCATTCATTCATTTTTCCATTAAACAAAGGTAAGATTTCCCTAAGAGTAAGCCAGGAAAGAGGGAAGTTCTCAAAATTTTGTAGGTCAAAAAAAGTTCGCTAATTTATAAGCTAAAATCAACAGAATAGCCCCACCTTCTGCAGTGCAGAATGTAATGCGGAAACAGTTTGTGGAAATGATCCAAAATCAATTAAAGTAGACTTAAGTAACTGAGCATATAAAAATATGCAGGACAATCCACAGATCACAAGAGTATTTCTAGATAGTAGTTGAGGGTAAAGCAAAACAAAACTAGAATCTGTTAAGCTCTTACTCTTAATTTATTCAACAAAGTAAATATACGATGGGCTTAAATTCCTAATTTTTCAATCCTTCAAGTTTTCTTTGGCTGGATGTAGTAACAAATTGCATAAACTAACGTGTTCTTTGGAGAGGCAACTCCTACTGCTAAAGCCAGAGAGAACTGGAAATGGATCCTACACTCTTCATTAATGAAATCAGCATTTTTCTATACACACCACAACAAAATGCATGACTTATTTGCCGTCTGCTTTTAAATAATTTGAAGATTTCCTGACAGTATTCACTCTTGCTAGTGGACAAGGGTGGAAAACTCATTAGCAGTAGTTGGCATAGTTTTTATCTTCCATTTTAAAACAATGGGATAGAAAGCTATCTTCCTATTTCAACTATGTTCAAAATAGTGCCATTGTTTTGGGAAAGCCGTGAGTTCTGCTCTGTGATTCAGGTAGGTGAAAAGTTTGCAAATCAGTTATATATTGCAGGTAGTGGTGTGTTGGCAAATATTTAACAAATAAAAAGTAATGCTTATTATAAATAAATGATGTATACCCTACAGTGTACAAAAAATAAACAATATTTTAAACAACAATAAATTCTGTGTGGACCACTGATTTTCACAGAATGACTTCAATGAGTTTTGTCAGGTTCTTTTATCCATAGTCAGCCTGTGGGGGCAACTGACGAGCAGGTAGAGCTCTGACGTGAATGCTGGTTAACATTTTAATTTAACGATTTAGAAGAAAGTGAAACAATGAACATATGTGGGGATTTCACTTGTTTGTGAATTACATGGCAAATTTTTGCTGGATTATATAACAGCTTTTGGATAACAGAAGAAAATGTCCTTAAGGAATTGTTTTGTGTTATTCTCATGTAACAGTCATAGATTCAATCTTCTAGTTTTATTTTTATTTATTTTTGAAGCACTGGGGATTGAACACAGAGCTATATACCTAGCTCTTTTTTATTTTTCACTGTGAGATAAGGTCTTACTAAGTCACTGATTTCCTCAGGCTGGACTCCAATTGGGATCTTCCTGTGTTAGCCTCCCAGAGTTCTGGGAATTACAGGTGTGCTTCGCCACATCTGGTTTGAGTCAGTTTACTTTGAAGCCTAATTTTCATTGACGTTTTTATCACATTCTTAATTGCAGACAAGCACGAAAAAGTCAGTCAGTCCTGATTTACAGTATTTGCCAGTTTTTGTGGCGCAAGCACTCCTTCCACGGCTGATTTCAAGCTAGCCATGGTGAGTACTGATCACAGGTGGAAAGAGATGTTCAGTAGCATATCACTGTGTAGTGTTTCCCCTGCACAGATACTGTAGAGTAAAGCAAGAACAAAGAAAATGGTAAAAATATTTAGGAAGTGATGCATTTTGAGTATTCACTTTTTAAAAAATATAATTTTCTTAATTCTACTACGACTAAATTTTTAATATTATTAAAGTCTCACAAAATTTCTGAAATTCCAAAATCCCACAGGCAGTCCTGGCAGACTCTGGAACAAGCTTTCAAGGTTCTGAGCGTGAAGGGCAAATGCGTTTCCCAGGCTCTCTCCCCTCGGCCACAGGCCACTACCCTCCCATTAGCAGTGACCTGAAGGCCCTGTTACCCCAGCTGTGAGTTAATCAGTGTCAAGGGGGAGGGTGTCTGGCTTGAAGGTCCCAGTAGGATATTAACATTTAGTGAAAAGCATATGGGAGAAAACAAGTCTAGCACAGTCGTGTGACTTTTAGATATTACTCGGTGTCCTGGCCTGCAGAATGGCAAGAATATAGTTCTTAGGGCTGTAATAAAGCTGAGAGACAATTAGACAAAGGCCTTAAAATCATGCCCCAGACACAGCAGATCCTCGTAACTTGACATTTATCGTGAAGATCATGGTAGAATCACTGACAGGGCTCCATTTCTGGACACTTATGAGTCAGTCAGGATGCCACTTCCTACTTCCTCATGCCCAGTGGAAGGGCAGTTTTCAGATGTGACTCAGCATGAGTCTGAGAAATAGTAAGCACAATTGGTTTTCTTGAGTGCATGGAAGACTATTACCTGGCTCCTGGGGATGACTATCCTCATCTCTCCTCCGGAAGGACCAAAAACAAGTCAATATATATTTGTAACAGGAGAGTCTTAGCACACACCCAATGGGTAACTTCCAACAGTAAATATTTTATGGAGGGATCACGAGATGTCCATTAGATGCTGGACCAGTAGATGTTTTATATATAAACCTGATTTTTTTCTTGTTTTCAGGTATGGGGAGGGTTAATAGTTAAGCCACAGACAAGTTCAGCAAATACAGTTTCAAGCACAGAAGGGATAGTAGAACCACCTGGAGTTCGCCTACCCTAAAATAAAATCTTGTACATAGCATGAATAGTGCAGAGTCATACTGTTGGAAGAAAATAAAAAGGAAGCAATATACGTGTCTCAAAGCTAGAAATATTTTTAAAAAGAAGAGTTGTAATTTAAAGTAAATAAATCTAGAATAAATTATTTAACACATTATTGAAGACAATTCAATGTATCTCTGGGGAAGTCATGGAATTTAGCCCAGAAACATTTTAAGAGGGTAAAGACTTGAGTTAATACACTGTTAAATTTAGCATCACTCAAACTAAGAGGTATTAGTTCTAGCTGCTTTATCATCATGTTTCATATGAATCTAAGCTGGATTTCTAAGTAAAAACGTTCTAAGTTGAGAAAAAAAGTACAATATATGATAAGCCAAATACTGGCAAGTTGTCAAAATAAAAATCTCTCACCATGAGCACTGAACCAGATTATCTAGGTTGAATTTTTTTTTTTTTTAAGAGAAGACAATTTATTTAGAAGACAGTTTATTTAAGAGTGGTGAAAAGGGGGAAGAGAGAAAAGATACATAGATAGCTACTCGATGAGTAGGGAACATTCCAAAGCGAAATACTCCTAGGTTGAATTTTTAAAAGTAATAATAATAAAGCGTGTGTGTCTGTGTAGATGTGCCAAGCTTAAGCAGGAACCAAGAAGAATTATTTCTCTCCTGGTAGAGTTTGTATAAGGTAAATTGGAAGTAGACACATCCATGAGAAGAGCTCCTTAACCAACAGTGAGTCTGAAATACTGCTGGACCGTCACAGGCACATGGAGTTGGAAGGAATGTTAAGGAAATTTGTTGCGTCAGTCTACCTTAGCCCTGGAACCCTTGCTTCCCTGACCGTAGTGGGATGATCCTTGCTAGGAGAACAGTACACTGAATTAGTGTGGGCTTCTTCCCTTCTCTGAACAGCTTTAGAGAGAACTGGGGAGTTTTTGTTTTAAGGAATTTCTTACCTCACTAATAGGTTGTGACCTCATCAGAAGTACACTGGAGTTGTTCTGCTAGTTCTTTCCCCCCAAAAGGCACCCTGAATTCTTGCATATCAAGTTTCTTAGAACTTCACACAGTTGTGCAATGGTTAAAAACAAAGCAGGAAACCCAGGCGAGGGCCCGCTGGAGCGGGGTGGGGCCTCAGTTTGGCTGTGTGCTAGCTGCTATTGCTTAACAAGACCAAACACTTAGCACTCCCTGCTCCGAGGTGCGGTGATTACATAGTAAATACGAAGGGCTGTGTACCTTTCCTTGCTGAGGACAAGAGTGGCAATCAGGTAGTCTCTTTAGTCAAAGCTCCTCAGATTCAAATATTACAGTGCTTTTCAGCCATTAGTGTTCAACTAGTACCCAGAATGAAAACCAATCCCATGCTAATCTTGTCTTGTGGGAGTTAGTGGTTCAGGTAATTAAATTTGATGTAAATGGACAAACTTACTTCTAAAAGTTCTGAAATGAAGCCAAATATCACTGTGTTTCCATGTTATGATTCATAATTTGTCCTTATTCCTGATGAAGGTGAAAAGATGTTGGGACCAAGTCTGAGGAACTGACAGGGAAAAAACCCTACATAAATAAGTATATCATTTCTATCACTCGTTGCAGTCTCAAACTGTGCTGAGTCATTTCAAATGAGTCAGGTGGTTTTTAAATGCCATTAGGTTTCTAGTCTATTGAGACAGTTTAGAATCTCAAAGCAAATATAAAAGGCTCCTCAGGTTCAAAGACTTCATAAGATATTGACATAGATTTTAATTGTTAGGAAGGATTGATTCTAGATCCACAGAGTCCACCAAAAACAAAACAAAACAAAACAACACAAAACAAAGCAAAACAAAACATAGACGCAACTTCAGCAGTTTGGTATACTAATAAACGTCTGGAAGCCAATGGGCACCAGTCTGAGCACCTCTTGTAATTGTAGAGGTGAAAGGTAATTTGTATTAATCTCATGGTGTCTCAACAAATTTAGTATTAAAGTACTTTACACAAGTATTTCTTCTCCTAATGTATACTTTTTTTGGTGGACGCTGTATATATACATATATATCTAGCACTATACTGGTCATTGTGAAAGAATAGAAAAGTGTATAATTTATCCTCTATATCCAAAGATTTTATAGTCTGATTCAGAAGCCAAATCCAACATATATGAAACAATATGATTTTTAACTAAGCACAAAACGATACGGTACTGGATTCTAGTATGATAGCAACTCAGTTTTCCACTCAACCCTGCTACATCCATTGTCTGGGCTAAGGATCTCTTGCTTTGATCTCTAATTTACTTCACCATAAACAATATGATACAAATGTACAGACTTTAGTTTATTAGACCCCAGGGACAGTAAAAATTTATACTTCAGAAATGATCAGCTAGAAAGATGAGACTCGAGTTATTTACTGATTAAGATACAAACCTATACATGGCAAAAATGGTCTGCTTTGGTAAAATTAATAGCCTAATAATTAGGAAAATAAATTTAAGAAATAGACACCACTTGGGGAACTCAGGTATGAGAGTGGGCATCTGTGGCTCTGTAATAAAAGGGAATAAGAATCCAATGAAACCTGTCATTTAGACTCTTAAGCATGTGGCTTGAGGCTGGGCTCTCAGTCCTATGACATGCCAGTGGATTACATGGTTTCTGAGAGTGATAGAATCCTCTGTTTGCAATACTGCCAGGCTGACTCAAATACAGTGGACCCTCCACATGTGAACCTCCGCATCTGTGAATTGAAAATACTGCCCCCCTCAACAGTTGTGCCTCTACTGAATATGCACAGACACATTTCTTGGCTTTATTCCCTGAACAATATAGTATAACAACTACTTAGATGGCATTTGCACAGTATTAGGCATTCCAAGTAATCTAGAGATGATTTAGTGTATGGAGGGATGTGTTTAGGTTATATGCAAATACTATGCAATTTTATATGAAGACCTGAGCATCTGATTTTGGTATCCACAGAGGTGTTGTAACCACTCCTCGGCAGATACCAAGAAATGATTGTATCTTTTCTGAAGGGTGAAGGTAGGAGACTTCAGATTTTACAGGGCAGATTGATGTATTGCTATGGGTTTACTTGCTAATCAGTATAGTTTCAAAAAATATGTATGCAGAGAATTTGGTCTGAGATTTGCCTTGATCATATCCTGGCAGAGACTATGTTGAGGAGTGGCTAATTCTCACCCACTTCAGGCTTCTCTGTGGCTTCTGTTATCTACAGATAGCAGAAGCCTGTGGCTTCTGATATCCACATATCTCCCTGTTATCTGTGCTTAATTCAATAAACCTTCATTTTTCAATGTTCTAAAGACCTACTTGAAAGTTCAATACAATTTTGGCTTCGGTATCTGCCCATGTGACTGATTGTATATTCTTTGAGTTCAACTCTATTCCCATTAAATAAGGATAACAACATCTACTTACTGGGTTACTGCAAAAATTAAAGTTAGTTTCTCTTTTCCTCATCACTGTTCCATGGTTATCTCTTTTCCATCCCAAAGGAAACATGCAAATGTTTGCAGAATTGAAATGAATAACCCTTTCCCCTCCACTCTCTAGTTTCTTTGGACAGAATACATTTTAAAATTGTGAATTCAATGCTTATAATTAGTCCACCCTAAATTTGGATGCCTGGAATTGTTGAAGATGCTGAGTTCCCTCAGCTTTTCCCTCAATTTCTTCCCTTTTTTGGGATTCAGGGCCCATCCCTGCCCTCCTCTGGAGACCATCATGTCCAGTCACACTTCAGGGCTCTCTGTGGATGATGGCAGCTTTGGTCTCACTCAACCTCACCTCAGACTTTCCATTTTCTTCAGTCTTCTTTTTCAGAGTACTGTAGTGTTCTTTGCAGAGGTCTTTCACTTCCTTGGTTAGGTTAATTCCTAGGTATTTCATTTTTCTGGATTTTACTGTGAATGGTATTGTTTTCATACTTTCTTTCTCACTAAGTTCATTATTGGTGTACACAAATGCAATGATTTTTGTGTGTCGATTTTGTATCCTGCTATGTTGCTGAAGTTGGATATTAATTCTAAGAGATTTTTGGTGAAATTCTTTGGGTTGTCTTTGTATAGTATCATGTCATCTGCATATAATGATAATTTCAGTTCTTCCTTTTCTTTATGTATCCCCTTTATTTCTTTCTCCTGCTTAATTGCTCTGGCTACTGTTTCAAGTTCTGGGTTGAATAGAAGCGGTGATAGTGGGCATCCTTGTCTTGTTCTTGATTTTAGAGGGAACACTTTTTGTTTTTGCCCACTTACTAAGATGCTGGCTGTTGGTCTGTCATAAGTAGCTTTTACAAATTTCAGGTAAGGTACTTCTATACCTATTTTCTTCAGGGTTCTTATCATGAAGGGTTTTGAATTTTGTCAAAATCCTTTTCTGCATCTATTGATATGATCATGTGGGTTTTGACCTTGCTTCTTTCTATGTGATATATTACATGTATTGATTTGTATATGTTGAACCATCCTTGCATCTCTGGAATGAAACCTACTTGGTGATCATGTGTGATCTTTTTGATGATGTGCTGCATTCTATTCGTTAATATCTTGTTGAGGACTTTTGCATCTAAGTTCATTAAAGAGACTGATCTGTAGTTTTCTTTTTTAGTGGGGTCTTTATCTGGTTTTGGAATCAGTGTGACACTGGCTTCCATAAATGAATTTGGAAGCATGCTGTCTTTGTCAATTTCTTTGAAGGCTTGAGGAGTTTAGGTGATATAGAATTCTACAAAGGTTTTGTAGAATTCACCAGTGAATCCATCAGGTTCTGGGCTTTTTTAGTTAGCAGATTCTTTATTACTGTGTCAACCTCATTGCTTGTTAGTGGGTTGTTCAGCACTTTTGTGTGTTCTTGGGTTAGCTCTGGGAATACGTATGAGTCTAGGAATCTGTCCATTTCTTCAAAATTTTCCAATTTTTTGGAATACGATCTTTTATAGTAGTTACTATCTTCTGGATTTTGACAGTGTCTGTTGTGATTTGGCTTTTTCATTTCTAATCGTATTGAAGTTAGTCTTTTCTCTCTTTTGCTTGGTAAGTTTGGCTAAGCATTTATTTTTTCATTCTTTGAAGAAGCAGCTATTTGATTCATTGATTCTTTGTATTTTTTTGGTCTCAATTTCACTGATTTCTACTTTTAATCTACTTTTTAAATTTCTACTTTTAATCTAAATTTCTACTTTCCCTCCTTAATTTCAGTTTCGGACTGAAAGAACAATCTTGCTGTTTCTCAAGTATCTTAAGGCTCGTCAAAGGACTGTTTATTTGAACTTGCTCTGTTTTCCTAATGTGAGCATTGATTCCAATAGACTTTTCTCTTAGGACTGCTTTCATAGTGTCCCAAAGGTTCCAGTGAGTTGTACAGGCACTGCCATTAACTTCCAAAGTTTTAAAAATTTCTTCTTTGATTTCTTCTGTAGCCCACTGGTTGTTTAAGAGTATGTTATTAATTTTCTAGGTGCTTTGACATTTTCTATAATTTTTTCTGTCATTGATTTCAATTTTCATCGTGGTCTGATAGTACATATGGGGTGATTTCAATTCTAAATTTAAGCAAAATTTGCAGAGTAGTATATGATCTATTTTGGAGAAAGTACTGTATGCTGCAGAAAGGAACATATTCTGTGTTGTAGTGGGGCAAAATAGTCAGTAGGAATCTATTAAATCCAAATGTTTAAAGGTGTGACTCAGTTCTGATGTTTCTTTATTGAGTTTTTGTTTAGTTGATTTTTCATTTTGTGAAAGTGAGGTATTAAGATCCCCCACTATGACTGTGTTAGCATTTATTCGATGTTTTATGTTCAGCAATATTTGTTTTATGAAGATAGGTGCTCCAGTATTTGATACATACATATTTTAAATTGCTATTTCTGCTTGTTGGAGTGTTCTCTTAACTAGTATGTAGTAATTGTCTTTTGTCTCTTCTAATCAGTTTTAGCTGGAAGTTTACCATATCTGAGATTAAAGTTGCTACTTGTTTTGGGAATCATGGTGCATAAAATACCATTCTCCATCCTTCGATTTTTAGTCTATGTATATCTTTTTGGATTAGATGAGTTTCTTGAATGCAATAGACTGTTGGATTTTGATTTTTGATCCAATCTGTCAATCTGTGCATTTTAATTGAAGAGTTGAGGGAGAGAGATTACTGAGATGTATTGATTATTTACTATCATTATACTTTTTCTGTTGGTTACTCCTTTGGTTTTCTTTTCCTGTCATTTTTTTTGTTGCTGTTGTTGCTATTGTTGTCTATCCATTGTCGTTGCTTAATATTTTCATTTCATTTGGGTTTTTAGCTTTATTGATTTTGTCATTTCCCTCTAGGATATTCTCAGGTATTTCCTGGAGTGCTGGTTTACATATCTCTTGAACTGGTCTTTTTCATGGAATGTCCTTATTTCTTCATCTATTTTGAAGGAAATCCTTGCTGAGTATGTTTATCTGGGTTAGAAGTTATTTGCTCCTAGGGCTTGAATACTCTGTTCCAAGCTCTTCTGGCCTTTAAGGTTTGTACTAAGAAGTCTATTGAAATTCTATGGGTTTACTTTTATATGTGATTTTTTTTTTCTTTTTCTCTGAAAGCTTCTAAAATCTGAGTTTTTTGTTGGCTATCTGGCAATTTAATAAGGATATGCTTTTGTGAGCTTCTTTTTTCATCATAGTTGTTCGGTCTTTTGGAAATCTCACTTATATGTTGAACTCTTTTCTCATATTTGGGAAATTTTCTGCTATGATTTATGTGAACATATAAAGCAGATATGAATAAATGCTTGTGAAATGCAATGATTTGAATTTCTTCTCCAAAACTCAGATTGAAATTTAGTTGCCACCATAATAGTATTAAAGGATGGGGCCTTTAAGAGATTTTAGGATAAAGTCCCAATGGACTCATGGATTCTTATAATGCCAATCATCTCATGGGTTCTTATAATACCACATTTGGCTTCCTTGGCTTTCTCTTGTTCCCACCCTCTCTTTTGTGATCTCCCTCACCCATGATGGCCTCCACCATGTGGACACAGCACGAATGCTGGCACTTACCATTGGACTTTCCAATCTCTAAAACTATGAGAAATAAATTTCTTTATGACTATGTAGTATGTGGTATTCTGTTATAGGAACAGAGAATGGACTACGACAAAGGAATATACCTGAAACGATCATTAAACTAATATGCTAAGAAGTAGGGTCAGGAGAAATTTATGCTCATGAATAAATTATTTTTTTATAATAAAAATTTTTAAAAACACATTGGGATTCTGTAATTTACCCCTACTTATAATAAACAATTATACATTCTTGGGGAAAAATATATATAATGGTGGTAAATACCATTCTCATTTAAATGTGTATCAGAACATCAGATAAAGATAGTGGATTGAATACACATCAGTTATGGGCTCTTTGTCAATCTTATTAAAAGTAGAATATATATTAAATGGATATACACACACATACATTTAAAATAAAAGAACTAGTGGAGGTGACAACAGCATTTTGGAAGGGACAGAACAGGCAGATGAGTGTCTACTCAGTGACCCCAAGAAAGCTGTACCAGAACTGGTAGGAGACCAATTTCCAGTAATGGAGGGTCCTCAAAAGGCTCTGGGATTGGCCGTAGTGCTGAGGCTGAGACCCAAATGGGGAGGTTTGCATAAGAAGCAGCTGATTTACTTTTGCTTTGCTTGCTGCAAGAACCTTGGTAACTATGTCTCCTTTACTTCAGCAGAAGCCCAGGAGTGTACTTTGTGGTGAGGGCCAAATCAGGTCTCTGGACTGGGGGATATACAAAGTAATAGTGAAGGTGGATACTATATAAAGGTAGGAAGAATAAGAAAATACACACGCAGTGTACTGAGGTTTCTTTCATCTGCTTCTCACCTGTGGCTCCCAAATTTTTATTGGCAGCCAGGATCTTCCCTCTAGCCAAGAGTTTGGAAGAGTCTTTTTAGGGGTCTGCCCAACATAGGAGAAAATCCCTAAGACACTGACACTGGATGTTTCCTAACAACTGGCTCGGCCAGGGCGGTAAGGTGTTTTCTTTATCGGATGCTGTGCTCACTGCCCCTAGGTTGTTCAGAGGTTTGGATTGCTGTGCTCTACTCTTCCCTCTGAGCAAAACACCACGGATCACCAAGCAGTTGAGGAAAACCAAACACAACTTGGAGGGAGTAAGAACTATGGAGTAAAACGAGAACACCAAACAGTATTTAAAACTCATACCGATAAAAGAAATATAGACCTCATGCCCATATCGGCAACATGAAGCAAGGAAGTAATGTAGCAGTCATACTGTGAGCAAGCAGACAAAACAATGTTTTCAAAATTCTGAAGGAAGAAAAGAAAAAAAAATTCTGAGTGAAAATGATTCCAAACATAGAATTCTCTGTGTGATCACTCTACCAATCAAGTGAGAAGGTAGAAGAGAGACATTCCTAGACTGCTGAGTACTTAAATAAATTTTTCCTACACATATGTTTTTTACGAAGTTAAAGGATGTGCTCCACAATAAGGAGATAAAACAAGAGAGAAGGAAGACATGTGTTTAAGGTGTGAACGGCCTTCTAAAACACAAGTTGAAATTTAATTATGATTATAAAGGTCTTAAAATGTGGGGCCTTTGAGAAGTAATCAGGTCTGCCCTCATGGACGGATTAATGTCTTTATCACAGGAGTGAGTTGTATCAAGGAAGTGGATTTGTTATGAAAGTGAGTTTGGCCCAGTTTTCCTCTGTCTCATACCTGTTTGATTGTCCTTCTATCATGTTGTAACACCACAGACACCCTCACCATATGCTGGTGCTATACTCTTGAACTTCAGGCTCCACTACCATGAACCAAAAAAACTTCTACTGTTTACAAATTACCCAGTCTCTGTTATTCCGTTACTGCAGCATAAAATGAACTAGGACACACGAGGTCTAAAAGGAGAAGCTTGGACACAGGTAGATGTGAGATCTCAAGATACAGGTCCGAAGCATGCCTCTGAACTAATAAGTCACATGTCAGGAAATGGATAGAATCACTGAATACCTTGAGAGACTATTTAGACAACTGACCAATATTTCAGTATTTTGAATGAAAGGCAAGTGCATTTTTCCAAGCACAAGCTGGTATGGTGACATACGCCTTAGTCCCAGCTACTGAGGAGGCTGGGGTGGGAAGGTCTCTGGAAGCCCATGAACTGAGACCAGACTGAGCAACTTAATGAGACCTTGTCTCAAAAAGAGAGGGAAGTGGATAAAGAGAGAAGGAAAGGGAAAGAAAACAAACATGCACAAGAAAAACAAACAGACAAAAATGAAGTAAACTGAAAATTACTAACTCCAGGAAGAATTTGGGATATGCCCCATTTCTGAATATCATTTATAGTCATAAAAATATGAATAATGTAAATTGAGTATTTTTTTCTAATTAAAACTGAGATGTAACTGTATTGCATGAGTGGGAATCAAGGTAGTATGGATAGAGGGACTAAATGACTAAATCCTTATCTTCCATAGGGAAAAGTCAGTGTATGGTGCCCCAAACAAACAAACAAACACACAAACAAATCAGGAGACAGCAATACACACTCGAAGTTAAGGTAACAGAGTTTAGGGCCAGGTAAGGAGTTGAAAGTGGTGTCTTTGGGTGGGAGACTTCGCTGCCTTAAGAAAACTTGTTAAAATGTGTAAACTTTTAAAAGTATGGTATATAATATATATAACTATGAATATACACAGTATACATTCTGGTCTATAACTCTGGTCAACTTTTAAAAAGCGAAGTAAACTATAATAGTTTAGATAGAGCTAAAATGTTTAGATAGAGCTGTAATAGTTTATAAGGAACTAAACACAAAACGACTTTATCAAAATAGAGTCTGTGACCTTGGTAAATAATTTTAGGGGTGCTTACTTTCCTTTTTTACAGATTGAGAGACTTGGACTAGATATTTTATAATGTCCCCTGGCCCCCACATATCTATGTTTCTTGTATGTTTTTGTACCTGTACTTTTGAACACAAACACAGAAATGTGAAACTGAGAGAATTCTCTAATTATTTCAGTGACTAAAACGTAATAGGTGGTAAAGTCATGATCTGATGCTTTTGAATGCAAGAGACTGAGGCAACGCAATCATTTACCAATTTGTTGAGAAACCCCTTAGGCTGCATTTCTCTCTTCCTCTGTCTGCATGAGAGAAGGCAGCGGAAGAGACCAAAGTTCTCTGCTGTTTAGACTCCGACCTGTGACGTCAGACGGTGCTGATCTAAAAGTTAATATTTATCCATCTCGGTGAGTTAAGTTCTGCTTGAGAACATGGGGGAGAGACAAAGAAAAAGTATCAGAAATTCTGGGAAGGTCTGCAGTAAAGCCACTGCTAATCTTGGTAGCACATGCCAAGTCACTTGTAGAAATCTCAGGCACATGCCAAGGGAGAACAAGAGGAGTCTTTAATAATACCATACTAGAACCGAGGCGGACAGGAGCTCGGGATTAGAGAGAAAAATGAAGATTGCCCAGTTCAGACCTTCCACTACTTACTACCTTTGCAACTTTGGGTAGGCCACTTAATCTATGCCTGTGTTTCTCATCCATAGATTGAGATACTACTATCATTCCATATGGGTTATGAGAATTACATGTGCTACTGCCTGCAGAGCACTGAACATGGATCTTTGATCTGCTTTCCTTAACTGAGATGCAAAGAACATTAATCTGAATCACAATGCCTTTAGATCGATTCATGACACTTCTTCCAACTTTTCTTTTTTTTTTAAATTATGTAACTTGGTATGAAGAATGATAGGACATAGAAGAGGAGAGAAATTTCCCATGACAAATTTGGTCCAGTCAATCTCAAAAGGTCAAGGAACATATTGTACACTGACTATCATAATCCCATTTGGTTCAATCTCAGGTTACACTCATTTGTACTAGTGTTCTGGATCCAAGAATAAAGCTTTCCGGTGCTTGCCGGATTTATTTGGCACTCTGGATGAGCTGGAAAGACTTCTGTATTAGTGTCAAATCAAGGAGTCCCACATTTGGCTTAGGGAGACACGTGCCTTCACTCATTTTGTTTTAATCCCAGGGCCTCAACAGTATCTGGCTCAATGAATGTTTTTTGAGTTAAAAATGGGAACATACACTGATGTCCTATAAGCAGACCTCATAGTCACTTGTAATTCTCTCATCCAAGAATGTAGTCTTGTTTCTCTCATTCATTTTATTTTTCTGCTCTCCTTCTTTGCTGTGGTATAGGGACTGAACTCCAGGCCTTTGCATTCAGCTATACCCTCAAGTCTAGGATCTTTTCTTCTGAGACAGGGTCTCACTAAGTTTCTTGGGCTGACTTGAACTTGTAATCATCCTGTCTCAGCCTCCTGAGGTACATTTTTCTATTTATACTAAAATATTTATAGTTAAACTATTATATTACATGTTACTAAATCATAATATAATTTATATTTGAAAAAAATAAAGACTATCATCCTGAGAATACAGTATTTTTAAAGTGTTGAGCTATTTTATCTCAAAACAAAGCTATTTTATCTATAAAACAAAGGCAAAATACGAACAAAAATATAAAACATTTCTATTCTCCACCCACAGAGATCATAGTATATAAAAGAATTTAGAAAGGAAAAGCTATGGACTAATACATGATTTTGATTTATTTTATTGTAAGAACGTTTACAGTGAGATCTAGCTCCTTAACAAATTTTAAATGCACAATACTGTATCATAGATCTCCAGGATTTGCTTATCTTGCTTAACCAAACTTTGTATCTGTTGAACAGCAACTCCCTATTTCACTATCTCAATCCCCTCGATTCTGCTTTTTTGACGAGTTAGACTATTTTAGATACTGCATGTAAGTAGAACTACGAAATATTTGTTCTTTTCTAACTGGCTCATTTTACTTAGCATAATGTCTCCCAAGTTCCTACATGTTCTCACAATGACATGATTTCCTTTTTTAATGCTCAATAGTATTCCCATATATATATCTTCTTTACTCATTCTTCCCATGATGATGATTTAGGCTGTTTCTGTATCTTGGCTATTGTGAATAATACTGCGATGAACACGGGAGTGCAGATATCTCTTCTAGATTCTGATTTCAATTCTTTTGGCTATAGGCATCAAAGTGTAATAGCTGGATCATATTGTAGTCGTATTTTTTAATTTTGTGGGGAATCTCCATACTGCTTACTACAGCAAACATATGAGGAGTTCAATATTTCAACATCTTCGCCAACATTTATTACTGCTTATTTTGATAATCAATACTCTAACAAGTGCAAGGTAATATTGTGTATAATTGTTTTTTATTTACGTTTCCTCAGTGGTTACTAATGTTTTACACCTTTTCATATATCTTTTGTCCATCTCTGTATCTTCTTTGAAGAAAAGTCTATTCAAGTCCTTTGGCCATTTTTAAATCAGATTTTGTTGTTTCTGAGTTGCAGGCATTTCTTATATAGTTTGGATGTTAACCTCGTCAGATTTATGGTTTGTCAATATGTTCTTTGACTTCATAGTTTGTCTTTTCATTTCATTTATACAAGGAAAAAACTTTCGTTCTGATGTAATTCTACTTGCTGTTTGCTTTAGTTGCTTTCCTCATGTCTTCAAGTTGTTTGGGGATGTTGGAAGAGACAATTGGAGGAAAGGGAAGGGTTGAAGGCAGAGGAAAGAGACAAGATGATCCCTGAACAAAGTTTACCAGCATGTAGGAAGGTATGACAAAGGACTAAAGAGCTTTACACAGATGGAAGAGGAAGACTATGAACTGCAGCTCCATGTCTTCATCTACAATTGCTTGGGGTAGTGTTCCCACACTGGCTGAGATGATCATGTGCAAGATGAGAACGGTGGGAGGAAGTGCTACGGCAGGTCCGGTTTGCTTACTTCTGCTGGCCCGCCTGTGTGGATCCACTGGGTCTTTAGCCAGGCTCGTGTCCAGGTGTTTTGTGGACATCAAGAGGCATTTTGGGGTACTTTTTGGCCGACACAGATCCCCTAGGCATGGTGTGACTCTGGGGCGCCTGTTGCAGAGGCTAGACTAATCTCCGCGATGGCAGTGTTCTTAGATCCAAGAGCTCCAAGGATCATTTCCAGTTGCCTCCTTTTCTAATTAGGTAAATGGAAGCATCTCACCTGGAGGTTTAGGTGTCTGTGAGGGTTATCAAGCCTGCTATTTTAGCCCTTCCAAATATAATGTAAACATTTTATCTCTATATTAAATTAGATTACCCTAATTATTCAATTTTGCTTGAAATAGCTAAAGTAATTTCTGTAAATCGATAGACACCATGAGTGAGGGACACGTATTCTTGCAGCAAGAGGGAAGGAAGATAGCATGAGTAAAGGCAGTTTACATGGCATCTGCATGCTTCCTGACTATGCGACAAACGAGAACCTCTCCAGACCTTTGCGGATCTTCCCGGGGGGCCAGACTGATTTGAGAATCACTGTGACTGGAAAGCAGTGCTGATATGCAAAGTGGCTGGGTTGGGGATCTGATTAGAAGAGAGAAGCTTGAAATGGGTGCAATAAGGGTCACAGAGAGAAATGACACAGTGCTGCCAGCCTACCTGTAATCAACCGTGGACACTAGTCCAGGATAAGAGAGGAGCTCTTGAGAACTTTCTGCTGAACATACAGAATGAAAGCTATTGAGGGGATGGACAGTCCAGTATTAATAGCATGTATACAGCAGGGGCTGCTCGACAGACGAGACAGGTTGGGTACTGTAAATCTAGTATCTAAAGTGCTGCATCTTCCACCAGTCCACGGCCAACGTGTCCTAACACACCGGTTGAGACTTGGTCTTTTGGGAACCTTCCTGCTTTTAAGTATAAGGAAAACAAGAACATTTAGGGCCTAAAAATAACTATTATTTCCTCCTTGCTCTGCTACTGTGTATGAAAAAAATCAGGACTTGGGTGGATATCAGGGTTGCTGCTCCAAGAAAATCTTAGCCCAATAGGCCATGGACAAGAAGGATATATAGCAGCCTTCTGATTTAACAAATCAACTCCTACGTATTTACCCTAGAAGAAGTGAAAAAATATTTACATATGTAAGTAAAAGTGTTAACAGCAACCTTATTTATAATAGCCCCAAAGTAGAAATAATAATCTAATGTCCATGGATAATATAAAACCCTGTGGTGTACTCACACTATGAAACATTCCTGAGCAATGAAAAAGAATGCACACAGATACATGCATGAATCTCAAAAACAGCCTAAGTAAAATGAGAAGCCTTATACAAAAGACAGTGTACTTATATGTGATTCAGGCTAAATTAATGTATAGAGGTTTAAAAAATTAGAAGAGTGACTATCTCAACGGGGCCGGGTACAAGAATTGATTGGGAAGAGGCACAAGAGACTTTCCTGGGGTAGTGCTAATGTTGTCTGCACATCTGGATGGATATATGGGTTACACTTGTGTGTGAAGTTGTTAAAATTTACTGAATGGTATACTTAGATTTGTGAATTTTACTGTAGGTGAATTATGCCACAAGAGGGGGGAAAGAAACAAGAGGAGAGGGAGAAGGAGAGAGAGAAGGGAAAGATGATAACTGTAAATAAAGAGTGAACTCACAGCTAATGCAACACATTTAAAAGTGTTTAGGGGTGAAATTAACTGATGCCTGCAACATATTCTGAAATACATTTTTTAAAAAGATGGATCAGTGAATGGAGGGATGACTAGATGGATAGTAGATATGTGACCAGTAAAATGTAAAATGTTATTTGTAAAGTCTACTTGGGGGTTCATATATAGTACTTGGAACTTTTCTGTAGCTTGGAACTATTCATACTAAAAGAAGCTAAGTGCGTGTGGATTAATATCTTTTTCCCTTTTTGAAGTAATCCACAACATGCAAAGTATCTCTTGTGGGTCTTGCTCTCTTTTAATACATGGATTGTAAAATATCACATATCTAATTTCCATCTCAGTAAAAGTCACCAGCAATCACCCCCATGTGAACCTCTCTTCTGGCACACCTGGGTGTGCTAGGCACAGAGAGAAAATAAGAAAACAGAGAAAGGAAAAGCCGGACAGTAAATAAGAGCTGCCACTGCTGTTTAACAAAATCTCCGGGATAAGTTACGTCTTCACAATTTAGACATAGGCAGAAACTAGAATAAATGGATGTCTAAGAGGAAGATAACATCTTTGGTGGTATTTTTAGTAGAATTTATCAGTCCAATATGCTATGAATGTATGAGCACAGTGTGTGTGTGCACATATACATGCGTGTTTTAGGGAATTTTTTTTGTAGTACTGGGGATTGAATACAAGGCCTTTGCACTGAATACAAGCCCCCTCCCCCACCCAGGGCTTTCTTTTTTCTTTTTAATTTTTAAAAATTTTTAATTTATTTTTAATTTTTTCTTTTTAATTTTAATTTTTCATTTTAACTTTTTTCAGTGAGCAAGGTCTCCCTGAATTGCTAGGTTGCTCAATCTAGGCTCAAATGGAATGTGCAATCCTCCTGCCTCAGCCTCACAGAGTGCTGAGATTGTAGGTGTACGCTACCACACCTGGCTATGAAAATATATTTTAGAAAGAGGATATACATTATAAGTCACAAAAAGGAACAGTAACTTTAACCCTGTTTTGATGCAGAGAAAATCTTTGTTCCTTTCCCCTTTTTCAAGTTCATATTTGATGCAATATGATACTGCCACCTTGCACAGGGTGTGACAAAGGCAGCCCAAGTTTGGCACCTCTAGCTCTTTGGTGGCTTTCCTTTCTCAGTAAGCTACTGACCAAGGTTAGGTGCTTGAAAGGCTGGGTTCTTCCTTGTTTGGTCTCAGGGTTTCTTGCTCAGCAGAATGATTAGCCATCTCTGAATGTCAATTAATAAGTGGTTTCAGTGCAGTTTTGTGGGATATATTTCCCTGAAGGCTGCTTGGTGGTGTGCTTGGGATTGGTTTGGCTTTGTATGAAGCTAGTAAACAAACAATGTAATGAGCAGGTTGTGTAAGAAGAGGGGAGGAAAAATAGCTCCACCTCTCCCTAACAGCAGCAATCAGAGGCTCTGAACTTCAACTGACATCGATAAAATGACGAGGTGCCGACGTGGCAGCGTTAGAAAGAATGAGTTCTGTAAATCTCTCTTATTGTCCCTCAGTCTACATGGAAGAGTAGTTCCAGGACCTACTGTGGATATCAAAACCCACAGACGCTCAAGGCCCTTACTATACAATGGCATAATATTTACCTGTAACCTATGGCCATTCTGCCTGAAATTATCCATAGATTACTTAACATATCTAATATGATGGACATATTATGTAAATTGTTATATTTTAAGGGAATAATTTCAAGGAAAAAGAGTCTGTGGATGTTCAGTAGATAAAATTTAAAAAATATTATTCAGTCTGAAGTTGGTTGAATCCATGGACACAGAGGGCTGATTGTACTAAGGGGGGGAAGGTAATAAGCACGCTTTGAATGAAGACGTATCAGTGACCGATTAACGTGATTGTGTGTTATAGACAGAGGCCATAATTCAAGCCAGATTCATGTAACAGTGCCCAGGTACTGCCTATTTACAAGTAGAAACTAATAGAACTGAACCAACCCCATGCTGAACAAGTCAGAGACATCTGCGTAGTTCTTTTTATATTCATGGATTTCTGTGCTGTTTCAGGATAAGACACTGGTTTCTTGCACCATCAGATCAAAAGTTCCTTTTTCGGGAAATACCTGTCTGATATGCAAACTAATCATATTTTGCCTGTCATGCTAGAGTAAGATAGTGGAAACTTTTCATAAAATAACAGCTGGTAGCATCCAGGTTACAAAAAGCAGGAGACAGAATCTAAAACTTACTAGGATTTAGGAGAAAAAGAATCCTGGCTCTTTCCCTAACAAAAATTTTATCTTATCAGCACATAGGCAGGCAGTTTTCATTGGTTTATGACTCATTTGGGACTTAATTTCACTAAAGATGATGTGATGACATTTAAAGGCTTGGCTGAAACTAGAAACCTATGAAGTCTGAAGGTGACTTTGGGGCTGGTGGAGAATATAGAATACACAGCAGCATACAACATAAAATATTCACTTCTTGGGTGGGTTTTATGAATTATTGATATGATACATCCATACTGTTTCCATGACCTGATTATTTGTCTTAGTCTCTTTGGGCTTTGATACCAAATTTCCATAAAATGAATGGTTTACAAACAACAACAATAACAACCACAAACTGTATTTCTCACAGTAATGAAGGGCAGGCAGTCAAAGATCAAAGTGTCAGCCGACCTGGAATCTAGTAAGGGATCCTGTCTGTTTCATAGACTGTCCTCACATGGCAGAAGAGACTGGTTAGTTCTCTGGTGTCTTGTTTGTAAGTGCACTGATCTCATTCATGGGGGCTCCATCCAAAGACCTCATCGCCTTCCAAAGGACCCACCTCCAAATATCATGAAATTAGGGGTTAGGATTTCAACATACGAACATTGGGGGAGACACAAGTATTCAGAGGATAGCACTGCTTTCCAATTGGATGGTACTGGTGTGAAGGATGATCTTACTTTTACATAAACGAGTGTTTTGTTTTTACTTTTAAAGATAGAATGCTTTATCAACATAATCCTTCCAGTTAGCCCACCAGGATAAGAAACAGAGAAGAGTAGAATGACTTGCTTTCTTTGCAGAGAGTGGAATTCAAACTTACATCAAGTCTCTATGCTTCTCATAAAGTACCTAGTCACCAGTCAATACAGAGGAGACCTGGGTGCACAGATGCTGGACCCTAGACACCATTAGCAGGCAAACTGGTATTCACCTGGGCTAAGGGCTCTTCTGATTTAAGGTGAAATTCGAATTTCACCTGGTGAGAAGAAGAATCCAGAAGCAATCCCCCCGTGCATTCCCATCTTCATGTTTGATATATGGGTAGGAGGTTGATCAGCAATGTTCTTGATTCCTTGCTTTTTCCCTTGTTGGTACGTTAGAAGTGTACTAATAAGGAACTTTGTAGCAGCCTTACCACAACATGTGTTGTGACTCATCATGAAGGAGGCTAAGGACAGAGGCATTTTAGGATGACTCTCCATGACGCAGGACCACCAGACCTTGCATGTGGCATGGAGTATAGATGGGTCATTGGTGGTAACAGTTCTAGATAAGAAGTTCATGCCTCTGGGATTTTTACAGGTTAAATTCACAACTTGAATTTCCTACCCCCAGCTCCTTAGTGCCATGGTTTGGATATGGTTTGTACCTCCTGGAGTTTACATTGGAGTTTAATTTTCATTGTGAGGTATTAAGGGGGGAGAGACAATCTAACTATGGTGTTTGGAGGTGGGGCCTCTGGGAAGAGATTAAGATTAAATAAATTATGAGAGTGGGGCCCCCATGATTGAATATTGGTGGCTATAAGAAGAGAGATTAGAAAACACGTGTGTGTGCATGTACACCCACGTGATCCCTGTTTCTTGTCATGTGCTGCCTTTTCCTGTCCTGGGACTTTGCTGGCAAGAAGATATTATTCGATGCAGCCCCTCAACCTTAGACTGTGAGCCAAAATAAACCCTTTTCCTTACAACTTACCAAGTCTGCGGTATTGTGCTACTAGAATAGAAAATGGACTAACACACTTAGAATGTGACTGTATTTGGAAATAGGACTGGTAAAGAGGTTATGAAGGTAAAATGAGGCTGTTAGGGTAGGTCTGAATCCAATCAGCCATCCTTGTACCTGATCTTAGCCCAAAGGCTGAGAAGCGATCAGCCATCCTTATAAAAGAGATTCAGACACAGACAACCACAGACCAAGGGCCCATCCTGTGAGGGGCAGCTGGAGAGAGGCCTGGAGAGACACTAATCCTGCCAACCCCTGATTTTGGGCTTCCAGCCTCCAGACGGTGAGAGGGTAAATTTCTGTCACTTGAAGCTGTGTTATGGCAGCTCTTGAAGACAAACACAGGGGTTTAAGAATGTGAGTGATGTTTGCATTGTTCAAAATAAAAAAGCCAACGTAGGTAACTCAGAGTTGTCTAACATTACATTCCCTGGCAGTTAGTAACTTACCAGAGTAACAAAAAGGGGACTCTGAATTCATATAAATTTGCAAAGTGCTAGATTAGATAGTAAGCAGGTCTCTTTGCTGTAGGAGTCCTCAACACATTCAAGGTGCTGATGTATGTACTATTACTACAACTCATTAAATCTGGTATCATCCTTGATATCTCCCCTTCCCTAGTTTTTAATTTCCAATCCACTGTCAACTCCTGATAACTTTATCTACTAAATATTTTTTTGAATCATTTCACTTCTATCTGTACCTCCATCGAAACCTGGACTGTACCACATTGCCTGACATTTTTATTGCCTAAAAATGTCTTGAATTAGCTCACTTCTCTCTACTGAGCCACCGTGTACACTGAGCCTGTCCCTAGAGCAGTCCGTGGTAAAGCCTTTCTGGCAGTCTGCACATAGCCATCAGGAGCTCTCCGGTCAGTCTGTAGAACTTCTTCTGTGAAATGCTCCTTTCATTTATTTATTGAGATTTAGGGAGGACATTACTGGAACACAATGTAAAGAATTTTTACAAAGAAAGAATGTAAGCAGGATTAAGCGGAAAGGTTTGGGGTCTTCAGAAACATACAGTTGTATTTGCTATAATCATCCTTTGGAATGAATCACATTTCTCTGAAGTATTTAACTTCCAAAGGATATGATATTGTGTCTAAATTCTGGAGATTAACTTGGATATTTCACTCTTTTTTTTCCATACTTTTGATTTTGAAAACTTTAAAACTTACAGAAGACTTGAAAAACTAATATAATGAACTGCCACATACTTTTAATCAAGTTGCTTTGTGTTTTCATTGGATCCTAAAAGAGCTGTTGTGACTTTTCTGCTTTACTGTGGGCTGTGTCATTCTGACTGCACCTTCAGAAAGACATCAGACTGAGTGACGAGATCACAAATGCCCAGACTTTGAGAAGAAATGATAGCCATGCCTACCGGCAAGACATAATTACTGTTTAAATTTAAATAGGGCCCTGCGAGAGGGAAAGGGAAAAACATGTATAGAACATGCTTGAAAAGAATTACAGCCATCCTAGAAAATGAGAGACACCTTCACATGAATGAATTAGAAGCAATAAACATAGGTGTGAGTGTTGACATAGGGGAGGCAGAAAGTACTAAGGGGGCTCAGAGGCGAGATTGTTTCCATCATGTTTCTTTATGCAAATGGATGCCCTGTGAAAAACCACACATTTTGTTATCAATTAATTTCCTTGCCATAAAGACCAACTCAGGAAATGAATTTTGTAGGGCAAATTGTAAATAGGCATTTCCATTTTGAACAAACAGAAGTGTAAAGAGTCTGATTCCTTATCTAAGTGTGGACAACCCAAAGCCAAGGGAAGTATTTGTTCCTTTAGGGGCCAATCCTAGTTTAGTGCTTTTAAACCAAATAATGAGTTCATTTGTCTTTTTCCCTAAAGAATAGACTACTCTGTTTACTTGATCAGACCTACACTGGGACCCTGCCCGAGCAAGTGGGAATCTAGGTTTGGAGATCTGGGCAGCATTTCCTTCTGATCCCATTATTTCCAGATGGGTACATCCAGGCCAGAGAAGTTGGAACTAGGTAAATAGTGAATAAGATCACAACCCACAACCTGGTACAAATGTCAGTAACACTGGAAGAAAAACATACAAAGGGCAGGATGTGGAAGACGACTAATGGTAGTATAAAGAAAGTATGTCAGGGGGATGTCTTTAAAATAATACAAATACTTACTACATTTGGACACTATCCAATCCATGTAAGACTGGAAACTGTCTTTACGAAGATGTGAATTTCAGACCCAGGGGATCGTTTTAGATATGGTTCTGTGGAGAGGAAGTTCACGTGTGTACTTGGCGTGAGGACTTGGTCTTTAAGACCTAAGTGCTAAGTCAAATTTTCCAGCCTGGAAAGGAGTTGGGGAGGGCCACTCGTCTTAGATCACAGGATTACTTGTGTTCTTGAGTTTATACTTTGAACGCATACTTTTCTGAGTTTTTCCAATGTGGCTATATTAATTTCATATTCAAGAAAAAAGAAGCAATAAAAAAATTCAACAGATATCAGAGTTGAAATTCCCCATTTTTATACTTGGGAAAAGTGCTACTCTAGGCAAAGAAGACTCTCAAGCAGAAGCCTCTGAGATAGCAAAATCTAGGGATTTGGGGGCACTTCTGTGAAGGAGTAATTAATGGAGAACTCTGGACGCACTGACTAAAAACATTTAAGCATTTCTAGACGTTAACTGAAGTTACTCAGAAGTCTATCACTTTATTATTTTTTAATGATTTATACTGAGGTATAATTCATATACCCTTTAACTGACGTGATTCATACACCTTATACAATTCCATGACTTTTGTACACAGAGAGTTAGTTGTACAACCATCACCACAATCAATTTTAGAACATTTTCATCACTGGTCAAAGAATTTCCATAGCTATCAACATTAAACATCAACTCCTAACTTCTCTATTCTCTCCAGCTCTAGGCAAACAGCAATGTACTTATTTCTGTATTTTTCTATACTGGAACTTTCATATAAATGAAATCATACAGTGTGGTCTTTTGTGCCTGATTTCTTTCATTTAGCATGAAGTTTCCACATTGTAGCATGCATTCATTCTTTGCTCTTTTTTTTATTGCAAATAGTCTATTGTATGAATGGATTACAGTTTTTCATTCACCAATCAATGGATGTTTAGGTTGTTTCTGCTTTTGGTTATTTTGAATAACGCTGCTACAAACAGTAATTACTGTGTAAGTTTTTATTTGGCTAGCTCTCTTTTTTTCTTGAATATATGCCTCCTAGAAGAATTGCTAGATAATACAGTATTTCTACATTTAACCTTTTAAGGAACTGACAGACTGTCTTCCAAAGTGAACATTCCCACCAGCAGCATAAGAGGGTTCCCATATTTCCACTCCTGTACTAACACTAGTTATTGCCATCGTTTTGATCACAGCTGCCCTAATGGGTAGCTATCATGTAGTAGTACACTGCATTATTTTTAACACATATTTTTAAAAACTGTTTTCTGATTACAGAAGTCATATAGCTGCACTGATTTGAAGTGAACATATAGCTGCACTGATTTCATTGCTAGGTTTTAGGTCTAAAGCAACAGCATCTATGTGTCTGCATGATTACTATCCCCATTTTACAGAGAAATGGAAGCTTACAGGTTAGGAAGGTCTAACCCTGGGATTTGAATCCAGAGAGAATATAAAAGCTTGTGCTTTTGACTACAGTGTTATCCTGTGTCTTAGTTACTTTCTCATCGCCAAGACACAATACCTGACACCCACAACTTAAAGGAGGAAAGGTTTATTTTGGCTCAGTTTGTAGAGGTTTCAGGCCATAGTTGGCTGGCTCCAAAGCAGGGTGGATGGTGAGGGAGGCTTGCTTTTGGCATGGCAGCAGGAAGTAGAGAGAGATCGAGGGAGGAGCGAGGGAAATACACCATTCCAGGACATGCCCCAGGTTATCTACCGCATCTAACCAGCTTCACCTCCCAACATCACATTTAGCCAAAAACTCAGCAGTGTACTAATCCACTGATGAATATCATGCTGTGATCCAGTCACCTCCCCTGAGCCCCACCTATGCGCACACAAAGCTTTGAGGCACATCTGGATATAAACCACAACATCCTGCATCAGCAGTTGCTATGTACGTGCAGGAACACATGAAGATCAGGTGATGTAGTCAAGGTATTTGACCTTAAGAATTTAATGCATCTAATAATGAGTAGGATGCTGAAGGAATATGGCTTTCACATTACAATAGGCAACATGATATCTATGAACTTGGAGTAACGTATAACTTCCTTTAACTAGGAAGACCTAAGATTAAGTAGTCTGCATCTAATTTACCATTTTAGGTACATTTTTATTATCTTCTTTGGAAAATAAGAACATTAGCTGTCCTCAGGATATGGTGATATGCATTTACCTTTTGGTTCTGGCACTTTTGAGAACAAGGCCAGTTTCTCTCAAAGCAGCATACATCATTTAGATTTTGTGATGATTTTCCACTATTAAAAAATTGTTCCTTTGTTTTTCTTCTTGTAATTGAGGAAAAACTATTTTCAATAACGAGCCCATTTTGGATTTTGGCTACAATCACAAGCAATGCTGGAACTACCTCATGCTCTAGTTAAACATTATTAGCAAAATGTTCTCACTCACTGGAACCCCTTTCTAGAAATCTAATCGGAGGCATTGCATGCATAGTTCTTAGATCTTTATCGAGACTCACTCTAATTTTCAAATTTGCGTATGTGGCCCAATTAAACAGAGGAGTGCAAAAGACTGATCTTCTAAATAATGAAGTCATAAGTATTGCTAAAAGTACTGATATGCTTTTGTAATTTCCTGAACAGAAACTAAACAAAAGTTCCTGAAACATTAAGACTATTAGAAGACACAGGCTAGTTTTAAGTAGGTCAGAGTTAATTCAGAAATGAGAAACATAGAGCAGAATTCTCATTCTTCTAAAAATGTTTATCTTGGGCAAATGTTTATCTTATTATCTCAATCTTTAGCTTGTGTTTGGCAGAGAGCATCTGAAGGGCTTATTCCTCACGGCGGCAAGGGAGGCGGCGGTGGCCGGAGGTCTGTGTCAGGTGGGTGTGGGAGAGACAGCACTTCCGGTTTTACTACTTTATTGGATTTTGTGCTGAGCTTGAAGAGCTCGGCAGAAAAAAAGGAGCATTGTTTCTATGAACCGTACAAAGGAGAAGGAAGAAGGAAATCTTAGAAGGACGATTTCTCAATTTGATTTCTTGAAAGGCACTCTGCGGTTATATTTCCTCCAAATCCAAACTTCTGCCTTCAGTTTGACTGAAACTGACCCTTTGTGGTCTCCCAGTATACGGAACTATCGAGGAGGAGCGTCCCTAAGCCACTGCAAGATCAAGTAGGAAACTGAGGAGAGCTGGCTCTGCTGATGTGCCTTCAAGTGACAGTATTGATCTTCGAAATGATGAAGTTTTGGTATTTTGAGTTGCGTGAAAATGTGAAGTAAGGTGTTTTATAAGGAAATGAAAATAAATCGACTACCTCTTTATAACCATTCTAGTTTCTCAGTATCTTTTCTTCTTCAAAGTTACATTTTCAGTCAGAGGAAATCTAATGTGAAAGCAGCTTGTTTGAGGTGAGCCGGATCTATGAAAGGGCCGAAGAAGGAGGCTCTGGAGTCACACGGACCTCGACAGAGTTCCACCTTTGTCACCACCTTTGCCAAGCTGGGCAGCTGGCCTAACCTCTCTGAGCCCACTCCTTAACGTATGTAAATCACCTCAGATGCCTGGCACACAGTAGTTGCTTGATAAATGTTAGCTATTCCTGCTCTCTGGACAAAGAGAACTTTAGCCACGACCAACATGATAATAGGGTCTTCCATTCATCTTACAACATGTATATACAATCATGCCTGTTTTATTTGGGCTTCACCTGTATCTACTGAATTTTCAAGTACTTGTTCTTGTCAGGTTGGGAGAACAAATGACGGAAAGACAGCCAAACCATGGGCCTTGCCTTGAGGGGAAGGGACACTTGAGGACAATATCCACTGAGACAGTAATGGAAAGAGAGCAAAACAGCGGGGTTGGAGTTGGAACAGTGATGGGTACATTTCCCGGTGAGTCGAGCTGGATGGAGTCTGGAGATATGCAGGTGGATTTGCCCCCAGGGAAGCCATTTTCAATGGATATATGGCTGTGGGATAGGACAGGGCTGGGGATGGGCACCAGGGCACCCTGTGCATGTGAGCCGTGAGTGGTGCAAGCTCCCGGACCAGGCCAGAGGCGGGTCAGGGCTCCAGGGAAGTGCAAAGAACTGGAGGCGAGGACCCAGCCCACACTGGGGTCCACCCACCAGTAACTGGGAGTAGAAGCCACAGTGAAGGCTTCCAGGTGTCCCTTAGGGGCCCACAGGGCATTATTAGCAGCTACTTGATTTTTAAAAAATATTTATAAAAGAAATTCCAAAGAGACACTGTTTCTTGAATTGGGAACAACTACAAATCTTATAATTTAGTTGAAATTCTCCAAGCTCTGTCAATCCTTTTAACAATGATCTTTCTACTTGGTTAAAGTAACATTGTATACTGTGTTTACAAATGTGGTATGTTTCATTTTCTAAAAGAAAAATTCAGTTTTTTGACCACGACTCTTTCTCTAGTTCTTATTTTATAAAATAAACTCATAAGTAAGACCCTTTAGTTCTCTTAAACATTTCAATATAAAATACAGCAACATTGTTAAAATTTTTGACTTAAAATCCAAAGTCTAAATTTGTCATCCAATGACATATATTGTTAGAAATCACAAGGCTAATCATGTTAATTAATGAATTATCTTAAACAATATGAATATTTGAAATATTACAGACTTTTTCCAAATCTATCAAAGAGTATAAATTCTTTGGGTTTTATTTAGTCCATAATATTTATACTTTACGTTTTTTCCAGAATTAAAGCCCTATTTTATAATGAAAGAATTTTGCTTTTCCATGAAATTTGGGGTTATTTTCTTAGTATATTTCTACCAGACCTAGCCTGGGATGCAGGATTTAATTCTCCCTGTGTATAACTGCTTTAATGGGGACCCCGGTCTTCTCACTTATGTCCCCAAGATTCAAGTTACCCAATTCTGAGGTCATCTTTGATTCTGCAGCCTTGCATAGGCTGGCTTGGCAATTGACCCAAATCAATGCATCCAGTCACCTTTTAGCCTGCTCTCAATGCTTTGTACATCTTTCCTCATGCACAGAGTTACAATGCAGAGCTGTGTTCTGGTCCTCAGATTGGATTCCAAATAATGAAAACCTCAAGGTCAGACTTGCTGAGGTGGTAGAGAAACAGGGACTGTGTCCTAGAAGTACAGGAATAGCCACGAGTAAGAAATACAACAGTGTACCAGTAAAAAGGAAAGAAAGAGAATTTCAAAGAGGAAGGTATATCAACATCCATAGTCTGAAAGACAGCGAAGAGGTATACAAGGTAAAGGAGCGAAATATGACCATTTGATTTGGTTTGTGTCACAATGTGGACAGAAACTGAACAGCTATATAATAAGAGTGAATTGGAAGTGCACAATGGGAATTGCAGTTTTAGTCACCAATGATTCAAGAACTCTGTAAACCTTTAAAATATATTTTTTTAATAAGGAGAAAGAGAGAGAGAAAGAGAAGGGAGGGTAGGGAATGATACCCCAAAGTCTTTTTTAAAAAGACCTATTTATTTTGTATTTTATTTTAATTAAAAAAGTGTGTTTACTGAGAAAAGAAGATGCATTTATTTTGTATTTTAATTAAAAGTACAAAGGGCATTTATGTAGCACTGACTTCTTTAGTTATTGTTGTTAGAGTTTATAGACACGGGCCAGAGACAGGGTGGATGGGTAAAGGATGCACTCTCCCAAAGGACGGGAAATCCTAAAAGCACTGTGAAAAGGTAGACTTTGAAAGGAAAAGGAACACCGCGTCCTCTGAGAACAGAACGAAGACGAGATCTATACAGATGTAGTCAAGCTTGCAGACATGGGCAGCATCCCCCCTTCTGTCCCCAGTGTCTGTCAGGGACAGACTGGGACGCAGATAGCTCCAGAAAAGGTCTGCCAGGAGCCGTCCGAGACCTCCCCAGCAAGGTGGCAGTTCATACTAATCAGAGATCGGAGAGGAAGTCTTAGATGCTTCTATCCGACTCTGATTCTCAATTAAAGAAAACCAGGCCAGAGATTACAGAAAGCACAGAAGCTGTTGCTAGCATCTCTTATTGCAAGAGCAGGTCTCTTGGCTCCCAGAGGTTGGCCCCCTTCCTTTTAAAAATGAAGTACATGTAGCCAAAATTCTCTGCCTGTTTCTCTGGCTAACTTTTCCTCATTTTTCTGCTTTTAGCATGTTAGCAGGTCCTTTTCTCTGAGACGTCTTCCCTGTTTCTCCCATCCTTCAGGTCTCCAGGGACTCCTAAAGGCTGGAACAATCCCTTTGGCCTTTCCTTATTGCACCACAATTTAAATTCCACTGAAATTCAAGGATTATGTTCCTCTTCCCCAGTGGCTATTACAAGCTGCACGGGGTGCACACGGATTTC
Source organism: Hystrix cristata (assembly GCA_004026905.1). Classification (NCBI taxonomy): domain Eukaryota; kingdom Metazoa; phylum Chordata; class Mammalia; order Rodentia; family Hystricidae; genus Hystrix; species Hystrix cristata. The sequence continues at coordinate 82,659 of PVJO010001038.1, forward strand.
ATTCACTTCTGTATACTAGTCAGCACAGAGTACAATGCCTACCATGTAATTAGTGCTCAATAAACACGCTATATGCATTTATAGACTGTTAAATTAAGTCAGCATCCTGAGGCTGTATCCATATATTACGTTCCTACAAAACAAATGGAGTACAAGCTAACAAAGTAAACAAACTGAAACTTAATTAAGGAGGTTTTTTGTTTTTGTTTTTGCTTTTTGGTAACAGATAGTTACTCTTGAGCCGGTCAGAGGCAGCCAACTGATCGGACTAGGACCACACAAAGCAAACACTTCCCCGTCACCGAGGAAGTGAGTTCTGCACTCTAATTCTCACTGCGGCCTCTGAAGCCTCATTGCTTGTGAGAGGCAGAACTCCCCCATCCTCTTGGGTTCTAAGTTCACGAATTGTCCTTAGCTCCTGCACACCATCAAAATTATATCATCTAAAGTTTTATTTTTAGGAATACCAAGTTCATGGTGTGGAAAAATAGTATTAAAGAATTTTATTTGTAAATTAAAGTTCTCGTTTGTGGGGAAAAGCACTATGAGATTTCGAGAAGGATGGTACATTTTCTAACGTATGCGGAATACAGGAAATGCTTAATACATATTAGACAAGCAAATAAACATTTCTGAACTAGTGGAATTTTAATTTCTTTAAGGGAAATAAGCATACTTTAGCCACTTTAAACCATTTAGAGATTTTTCTAACCACTAAAAAAGGTCTAATTAGAGAAGCAAATTAAGACTTTCCAAACAATGTTATGTAGATGAATATTAGAGTTCATTAAAACGTTGACCATAACTGAATTATAATGCAAGAATTGATCACATAACTAAAGTAGCTTCTGGGATAGTACATAAATAGAACACACAGTATTTATTTTCTGCGATTTCATACTTTTTAAGTTTTCCAGAGACATCTTTTAGACTTGTCCACTACGTATGAAATGAACTACCAAATTTTGAAGAGAAACTTACACACTTGCAAACGTTTAAAAAGCAAAGGCATTACTAATGAATTACCCACTATCCTTTCACAGGGAAGGTAACTGGTGAACACATGCATGAAGATTAGTACTATACAGTAGGCAAATATTTTCCCATGTGCCACCCAAAGCAAACAAATGAAAATAGAAACTTCAAGGACAATTATAAAGTGTCTTCAAGTTTAAAGGTGCAGTACCCTTTTCTCCTCTGGCTCCCTATAGATCTTTATCACAAACACACATTTCTTAATCAATTCCAACTGAGAATTCCTAGTAGGAAAGCATTTCTTCCCTTGGTTCTGAGGCAATTAATTTTTTCTTACTTTTCCTTATTGTCAAGACATTATGAAACCAGAAAAAGTTGGGTAGGAGACACATGTTTGTTAACAACGCATATTAAGAGACACAGGTGAATCCACCAGGTCTGGCCTTTAATTATACTGACAGACACACAGTGACTCCTTCATGGAAATTTTAATTTCTAATCTAGAAGTTATTATTTCTGTTAATCAAAATGTTCCAGTGTTCAGACACACAAACTATATCTCCCTAAATGTTACAGCACTGGCATAAAATGCCAGGATGTATCTGGGAGAGAATATGGTCCTGCTCTTATGAGAAGTCAGGAAATGGGTCACGTTACAGGGAAAAGCAATTCTTGAGTTTTAGGACACGCTGATTCAAATAGTCCATCCCATTGTCCATCTCACACGTTTGGCATTTTATTAGAGAATTCAGTAATCATACTGAGATCACTACCAGATGGATGTTGCTGTGTCTGGGGTGGCTGAAAAGGAACAATGAGAAGCACAAGCTTTTCAGGTGCTTCTGCTCAGAGGTCAGGTCTGGGTCATCCAGAGACAATACCGATTCCCTTAATAACCTCTCTGGTGTGTGACAATCTCGTCATCTTGGAATTCTCCACTCTTGGAATTTTCTAAGATCTATCGAGTCACTATTTGATCATATTCCTTCTTGCTCATGTGCAGCGATGAACTATGCACTGTTCTGTGCATCCTCCCCTGGACCACACCAGGCCTCTCCATGAGCTTAGTATTCAAGATTCATATGAGAACGAGATTTCTGCCTTTTTTGAAAAGTACAATATGAGGTTACTGAAAGCAGACTTATACCCAGCCACAGGGAAAGTATATCGAAATACTAGTTTGCTTAGTACAATTTAGAAGCATGTCAGTTATGATGCTTAATTGTTTTTGTCTTTTCCCAATTTTAAGTAGAAATGTATAAAAGCACTATAGGAATACTTTAAATACTGAAAAGCACCATCAACTCACTCAAGGTTTGCAATAGAAGAAAAACTGGTCTGAAGAGCTTAAAACCAAAATTTATATAAACAGGGGTAACACAAGGTCTAAAAAATGAAGCAGATGGTCATGTTAAAAATGCAGATGTTTAGTGGGATATGGAAAATGTTCAGTAGAAATAAATTAATAAAACACTGGAAGGAAGCTCACTAAATTTGCAAAATGGGGGGCAGAGAGGAGAATAGTTTCTTTAAGATAGCAGCTCATTTAGGTGATGAACGCCAGATGCCAAGTGGAGCTCTATGGAGACAAAAGTGCTCAGAGTGGCTTCAGGGGACGAGGGGAGAAGAGTAAGGCGGGAGAAGTGAGAGGGCCAACACAGGCCTCGACAAGCCCCAAGGGTGCTAACTTCCTGTGACAAGCCAGGGTAGCCCTAGGCTGGCCTGCTGGCAATCCCAGCACTCTGGGAGGCTGAGGTAAGGGGATCGCAAGTCCCAGTCCAACCTGGACAGCTTAGCAACTTAGTGAGACTCTGTCTCAAAAGTTTAAAAAACAGAAAAGTAAGTAAAAGGGCTGGCGATGTTGCTCAGTGCAAAGGCCCTGAGTTCAATTCCCAGTGTTGGAGGGGAGGGAATACAAGGCAAACTGAGGTAGCCACACATTTTCATTTCTGTCCCAGGGGGGTAGTTTATGTCAGTGAATAAGGATCCAGAAGTGTCCACTGGGCCATCGCCACTGCCCCAACCAGAGGTGAAGGTCTGAAAAGCCGCCTCGAGCTCATGGTCAGGGCACAACACTAGGAAATCCAAAGGCCAGTTCCCCAGCATGTCCAATTAGGTGAGTGCCCCTAATTTATGAGAGAAAGAGAGAGAGAGAGAGAGAGAGAGAGAGAGAGAGAGAGAGAGAGAGAGAGAGAGAGAGGTTGAGTGAACTCTATGTAGGAGTCTTTCTCTTCCCCGGATTTTAGTCTTGCCTCTCAGATCTGAAGTCTACCCAGTCTGTCAATAATGTTTTAATGAGTGCTTTATACTATGTGTTAAACACAATACTGGCTCTCCAGGTTTGAGAACATTATTTTCTGGAGGAGAAGACAAATTTATTTACTTGTCACTTCAATAAAAGCCAAGTTATTCAAAAATACAGGGAGCGCTAGAGGAGACTGAGCTTGTACTAGAAAGAACACTAGATGCCAATCCAGCATATTCCTGGATCCTAGTCTTGGTTCTGCTGTCAGTTTAGGGCTAAGTGACTTTAATCAAGCCATTAACTTTTCTGGACCTCCATTTCCTCATCTGTGATTTGGGAATATTGAACTAAATAATCTCTAAAGCCCTTTTTGGATTTAACATTCTTTGTTCAGAAGAGAGAGAAATCATTTTGGGATACGCTGATCAGAAGCTTTCATGGTAGAAGCAGGTAGGCAGAGTAGTTGGTTTACTTTCTGCTAAATCTGTTTTATTTTCTGATTACAAAAGGACAGAGGAGAGTACAAAATTCCAGAGTACAGAAAAGTCAAATATAGATTGCAAATGGCCCAGTCATCTCTTCTTTGTTTGGAATTTATTCTCCCAGATATTTTCTGTTAAGTACTAATTATAATCATTAGTATTTTATTAAAATGAAACACAAAATAATTATAATCATTACCATTTTATTAAAATGAAACACTAAGTATATTTTTCTTCCACAAATTTTTTATCCTGGATACCTTTCCATTATATTATTACATCTCATTTTTTAATCAGTGCAGAGTAATACACTGTATCTATAAATTGTATTTAACCAATGTATATTGGTGACATACAAATTTTTTTTTTTGCTTTTTTTAAAAATGATAAACAACACTACAACAAAACTCCTAGTACATGCAGGTCCTAAAATTCAATCTTAACCCTTTCTCCTCACTTTTCATTTCCAATCAATTGCCATGTCATGGTGATTTCAGCTAACATTGGAACGTGTCCACTTCTCACCATCAAATTGCCTCTACCTTACTCCAGTGAAAAGTCCACAACATCTTGTGCAGCAGTGCCTTCAAAATCTCCTCGTTCCCTAGGCCTGCCTGCTCATCTACTGCACAGATGGAGACGCACATCTTATTACTCTCCAGTTTAAAACCTTCAACAGCTTCTCGCTCTTCATCAATGACTGCAATGGTTGTGTTATCTATAATAAGCTTTAAGACAAATTATGGCCAGGACAGACACTCTGGTCTTTACGATCTGCACCCTAAAATGCAGACTAAACAGCATCCTTTAGAGACGGTTAGTAAGAATGTTACCAGAAGGCTCTGATCCAGAGGTGGTCTGCTCACTTCTTTATCTCTAATCACCACGAAGCGCTTCCTACTTAGCAAAATGCTGTTAGCAGTTACTCTGCCTTGATGAAGCGTGCTGAGCCTGAGTGTGGACCGGCTGGAAAGAGTGTAGACCACTCCCGCTCTTGCGTGGGTGACTGTAGTCATCCAGTAGCCTGCACCCTTCTCAGAGCTCGTTTCTGAAAAACCATGTTGGCCAGCTGCCAGCTCAAAATCAAACTTAATTTAAGGGTCAGCTCCACCCTTCTTTGGAAGAGTGACATGTGTGCCTTCAGCAAACTTTCCAGGAAAGATACTGTTGGAAAAACCGAAAGAGCAGGAGGGACCTCAGCAGGTGTCCAGAAGAGGATGTTAAGTTGTTTTCATCCCTGCTTACTGCTCCAGGGGGGATTGTGCTAACCCAAAGTCAAGTGCTAAGCCTGTCAGGAAGATCTACATCCTCACTCATCTCTGAACTGGAAGTTTCAACAGCCACCAAGCAAGACTAATGACTGGAAAGGCCGGACAAGCACAGTCAGTTTGCAGCGGGCGACCTAGGAGGCCTGTGTGATCCAGTTTCCTCCTGCCTCTCCGGGCTCCGCTCCCGCTGCAGACACTCCCTGGAGCAGCATCCACTTCAGTCCCCCAAACGTGTCCTGCATTTGCCCCTCCCTGCAGCTCCTTTGCTACCAAGACCCCACCCATCCTACCGTCTGAACTGGACGTCCCCTGGGCAGAGAGGCCCCTCCAGCCTTTGGTTACAACTCCTGTTCTGCCCCTGGCAGTACCTGGTACTTCCCTCCCTGCAGGCCACATTGGGACAGGGTGCCGTATGTTTGCAGAGATACTGAACTGACTCTTCTGAGGCTGTACCCCAGTCTTTTTTGGCCTTTGTATCCCCACTACTTGACACAGTACTTGGCCTGCATAGGTCTCTGCCCAATAAGAAAGTATCTAGTCTGTATTTTGTGCAACACTAGTAACAAAACAAAAGGAAACAAAACCACCTCCCCCACCCCCCAAAAAAACCTTGTGGTAGTAGGTTCAACTGGAATGGGCCCTTCATAGCAAGAATACGTCACAATATTTTAAAAAAATCCAACTAAATACACAAAATGAAGGGCAAAGAATATAAAAAACACCGAAGTGAGTTCACTGCCCTCTCTTTTAAATAATGTCAATTTGATTATTTTGAAAATCCTGCCTGGAATAAGGACCAAGGAAAGGTCACCTTCCTTAGCTCTCATTTTTCCTTAGGATAGAGTTTCCTGTATTTCCAGCACTTGTATCCTGACCGTTTCAGCATAAAAATAAGTCAGCTTTCCCAAAGAACTCTACCTTCACCTTGTTTCCTCACTCTGAGGCCTTGACACCTACCCTACTCCATACTGACGCAAACACAGGAGTGTTATTACACCTGACCTAACGTTCTTTATACTGCTTGAAGCATAGTTATATTTCAGAAGCACTTAAAACTATCACCAGGCAGGTAAAGTGTAAAATTTCATAATAAGGAAATGCATCTAGTTAGAAACTCAGGGGCACTCCCGTGTGCTCAAGCTTGAAAGTTTCTGCTGTTCCTTGTGGCTGTATGGCAGGTAAAGGTGAGTTGAGCTATGAAAGACATCTAGCCCTCTCCTCCCAGACCTCATGATTCCAGTCGGACCTATACTTCTCACTCATAGCCTACCTCTGGAGGCCACTAAGAATGAGAATTAGATTTATCAAGCACTTTCCCGCTGCACACTCTGCCGGGTAGACAGTCCTTAGGGGGAGTAGTCAGTGTTCCAGTATTACCCGTAAGGACACAGAAATTCAGGGGGAGTAGGTGAAATTCCGGAGGTCCCACCCGGTAAACGAGGCCAGGATGCAAACCCGATGGCAGCCAGCCCTCATTTCAATCCCTTCTGCAACAGCCAGGCCTGACTAAATGGGAGTCAGAGCTTCTCCTCCTCTGAGACTCAGTGCAACCAAACGGCTCAGTGACTGGAGGAAAGAAGAAAATAAAATACAACCCTGACCCCCAGTTCCTCCTAATGAAATGGAACAGATGCCGAGCACCTGCAAACAGGAGCAGAGGGACTAGGCGGGAGGAAGCATGCTCGTGATGTACACGGGGATCTGCACTGGACAGGGCGACCCTGACGATTCCTGACTTCCGGGATTGGGAGCACTGGCGATTCACAGGGTCACGCCTGCCTTCAGCCCTGCAGTGTGCTCCATTAGTAAACTCTCTGGGTTTTGTTTGTTTGCTTGTTTTGCTTTTCGTTCATCTAGTTCACTCTTAAAGGACTGCAATCCACTGTTAAGGTTTGCAATTTCAGTGATTTTGCTCTCTAAAGCTACTTTAGATTTTTTGGAGGGGAGGGAGGTGGATTACACAAAAGTAACACTCCTTTTACCCCATTAACATGTTCCTGCCATGCCACTGATGGGACAGTCACGCGTGTATCGCCAGTGGTTCAGAGCCACCCTGTCATGAATGCGTTACATCCTCAAATCAAGGCAAGGTATTAAAAAAATAACCCTCCTGCCACACACCAGTGAGCTGTGACTTCGCTACCTTCCTGTTTTCGGGTGCGCCTCCCTGGAGTCACAGCTTAGCCCTCGACCACGGCACCGGGAAACACGGGCCTCTTCCCTTTGCAGAAAGCAAGCCTCACATTCTGAGCATGGTGATCAGGCCTTTTCCAGTGTTCTGGCGCTGGGCCTCTGGCCAGGTTGCAGTGTCCCTCTGAAGCTTTTATTATGTCCACTCCTAGAATACTTGGCTCCCTTCACCAAAACCAAATCCTAGTGACAATCATAAAACCTGTTCCATCAAGTTTAAAGGAGCCTGTAGATAAATTGTACTCTGTAAACTGCATCTTGATTGTCTAGCCAATTATCTCTGTTTTATGATTCTCTTAGACTTCATAGTAGGCTTGTGCATTTTGTGACATGTCAGGTGGCCACCAAACCTGGAACCAAATGCAAGTCATCTTGGCTTTAAAATGTGACTCTCTCAACTTCCCCACATTGCTGTCACTAGCCAGCACACACCATCACAAGGAAGGGAACTGCTCTTAAATACTTTAGTCAGAGAAGGGCTGGGGATGATAGAGACCTGGGTTGCAGCTGGATACAGGTGTACCCCTAACTTGAGGGTAGCCGCTAACAAGTTCCTTCCTCTCTCCAGGTCTTGGTTTTCTTTTTTTTTTTTTTAACCAATAATATATTTTGGTACATTGAATAAACAATGATCACATTTATTGTGGTTATTTTGTACCTGTAGATGGTGTATCTTGGTGCCCCCCTTCCTTATTTACAGTAGGTTTATTTATATTTTTCCATTTTTTTCCCTTTCCCCTTTCTTTCCCTTTTCCCTTCCTTCTTTTCCCCCTTCTCCTTTTCTAGTTCTCCTCTCTTTTGAATATTATCTTTCTTTTACCTAATATCTATTATACCTCTTTGTCTTTATGTACACTTATGGTTTCTCATATCAGGGAAACAATTTGATGTGTACTTATGAGTGACTGATTTATTTCACTTAAGAATATGCTCTCAAGGTGCATCCATTTACCTACAAATGACTCTAGTTTATCCTCTTTTATGGCGGTGTAGTACTCCATTGTGTAGAAAAACCACATCTTCTTTAGCCATTCCTTAGTTGTTGGGCATTTGGGTTGTTTCCAAGACTTAGCTATTACAAATTATGTTGCTATGGACATGGTTGTGCATATATCTCTATGGTATGAGGTTCCAGGCTTTGGTCTTATCCATTAAGTGAAGACCCTTTGACATGGTTCTGTCATCTACGGACAGTTATAAAGCCTCAACTTAGTTGCTTAAGAGACATAAAAATTGATTTGAAAAGTCAAAATCTTTTCATCAAAGGAAAGGGCTGCAAGATAGCTCACATCATTCGAATATAAAGTGTTGCTGTCATTGGGATCAACATATGGATTGAATAAAATTAAAAATCATGTGGGGAAGAGCAGTTATTTTATGAAGCATTTTCAAGATTTCATGAAATAATTACTTCAAAATCACCAATATAAATTTTCCAGCATCTTTCTGAGTTTGGCTCTGTGTATAAAAGAAGAAATCAAACCAAAGACTGATCGGTTTGATAATCTCACCCCCAAATCAAACAGAAAATCTGAGTGTTTTAGTGAACATGGAAGATTCGGCTTGCAGTTGATAGACCTGGGTTCAAATTTTAGCTGTGTTACATCTCCAAGTCTCAGTGTCCCCGACTGTGAAAAGGGTACAATAATGCCACCTATGTAGCTGCCACAGGTTGTTGGGAAGGTCTAATAAACTAAAGAACTACAGAAACAACTACTGTGTTATAAACGATTTGTGCTCTCCCCCAAAAACCTTTCCCACTATTTACATGGATACTCAGATTTTGAATTTCAAGTTTGAATTGCCTCTTAGCAACAGCTGAAAACAGCCATAATTCAAAGAATGAGAGCACCTGCCTTGAAACAAACAAAGTCACCATTACCAGAAAGTGTCCTTTTTCAGCAGTGAAGAATGCGAAGATAATATTCCCACCAAGGGTGGGAAACCACAGTTCATAAAGCGGCAACTCAGAACCATCATTGCTTCCTTCTTTTTTCCCCTTAGAATCCGAGCTGTCACCAGTCCATGGGATGTTTTGAGATGACTTTCAGATTGCACCTTTCTCCACCATTTCCTCATTCCTACTTTAGTCTGGGCTGTGCTCACAGCACGCCTAGATGACTGTAAAATCTCATACCTGGGCTTCCTGTGGCCAGTGCCTTTCCCTCCAGGTCATCCTTGCCGCCTTCCCTTTGAACTTTCCTAAGAAATAGACTTAATTGGGAGCCATAAGATACCATCCATCTCACAAGGTTTCCCTCTACTCTGGGAAACCCTCCACTTGCCCTCAGACCCGTGGAGCTGATTCCAGGATCAGGGGCTCTGCCCTGGCTAGTCTCCCTGCCTAGAAAGCCTTCAGGCCTCCTTTGTCTGTGCTAATGCAAGTCATTGTCCTTAAACTCTCTTCAGTGCAGACTTCTCGGACTCCTCTGAAGCTGTGTGCTATTGGTGAGATGTTATTAAAATACATTTTTGATTCAGTAGACAGGAGGCGAAGGCATGACTGCATTTCCAACAAGATCTTGGTTGCCATGATGCTGCTGTGGCCATGGACCCCGCTGAGCTGCAAAGCCTATTGGTTCAGTGTGTGGGAGGGTAGTTTTTGGAGACATATACACACACATAATACACAAACACACACACGCATGCACGTGCGCGCACGCGCACACACACACACACACACACACACCCCCCACAAAGACATTTGAATGCTAGCTTTACCAGGTGTTAGTTTTGCAACTTAGGGTAAATGATTTCTCCTGTACAGTGGGTATATAGTACATAAATGATTCGAGTAACTTTTGAGATAGTAATAGGTATTATTCTTTTTTAATAGCCCAACTCTGTAAGTCTATGTAAAGAAGCAAAAGATTGTTGAAAATGTAATTATAAGCGGCTTCTTTTATCAAAAGTTTGTTTCTGTGATGGAAACAAACAATGTATCTCTAGAATAAGAGTAATCAGTGGGAAAAGAATTGCGCCGAAATGTGGCTTATGTTTATCTACCTGGGAAAAATGTATTTTGAAATAACACGGAGTGTAACATCAAAGACTGGAGTTGCCTAATGGTTTTTTACAATTGAAGCCATAAATACCATTGCTTCCCTAAATGTCTTTTGAATCTATTCACTTCTCCCTCTTAGGTGGATTTCTTGGCAGCTGCCTTTGGTCTTGTTTGTATTTTCTCCATTTCATTCTTCGCGTTGCAGCCAGAGTGATCTTTCTAGAAGAGTGAGCTTTCCTGCCTCAAACCCTCCGAATCCTTCTCCCGAGTCTGTATGATCCCAGAAGACAGGGCCTGTGTCCTCCAGACCTCGCCAATTGCTCCGTGTCTCTGGGTCTGTACACGTGCTCTCTCCAAGCCCAGCAAGTTTCATCTAAGCTTGGATGGCTGCACTTGCTTAGCAGAGAGCTCACGCTCCTGGCAGAATTTGAGACATCCTATATCTTTCATTTTATGTTAGTGACAGTCATAGCAGCTCAGGAGCATCTTTCTAAGATGTCTGACATCACCCGACTCTGTATTTTGAATTATTTTAATTACTGTTTCATTATATATACGTATTCATCAGCTGGGCATTTTAAGTATATTGTAGGATAGGAACATTTTGATGTCTCTAATCCTATGGAAAAGCCCAACCTTGGTGCAACCATGATATTCTCAGGTGTGAAGGGTATGAGTAAATGACATTTAATTTTCAGTTTACTCTTTTCAATAGCATTCTGGGGATAATCATAGTAACAAAAGCTATAATGAGGGAGGTAGGATGACTCAGAGGTCAAGAGCAGGTGCTGTAAAAGGCCCCAGCAGAGCAACAAGCTGGCTGACCTGCACATGGGGGTGAAGCCTACTGAGCCTGCCCTCCCCCGGAACAGCCCAACTGTCTCTTCCCAGTTCTTCTTTTCTAGACATGAGAAGTCTATCTGCAGCCACATAACCATTCTAACGATCAGAAAAGGGCCACAATAAGCAGGAGGTACCATAGATACTAACCAAGACACCCCTCCCCCCAAAAGGCCCAAGGTTCAGGGTTCCTGAAAAGTTGTATAACTAGGAGAATTTGAAACACACTCCAGAAAGAGGAAATCAGCTCCTGCAAGGTTGGTCTCGAATTATTAGGAAACAGGAGTCCTTTCCGAGCAGCAGTGGATGGACTCCTGGGACCCAGTCAGTACCTCGGCTCTGTCCTTGGGCTGAGACTGGCTTTTGGCCACAGCTTAGCAAAGTTGTGATTCCAGGCTCAGGAAGGTGCTAGGTGATAAGTCAGGGGAATTATTTAATTTTTAGAACAGAATACGTTTGGTTGATAGGCAAGTTTTTGTTGTTTTAAATTGCGCATAGGAAAAAGCTCTTTGGAACATAGCTAAGATTGGTCGTATTGATCTTTGGCTATCATTAGGTATTTAAATCTTTAGAACCATTGACCACACGAGGCCTGCAGCCAGGGACATGAAATAGGTTCTTATCACATGCTTGCACAATAAAGGAAGGAGCCACACCAGAGGACCAACAGAGTGGACACGGAAGCGAAATAAGCGACACCTCCCCTTCCTGTATCAGTGTCTCTCCATTTCTCTCTCCTCAGTGACCGGCACAGTTTGCTTTTAACTGGCTCTTCACCCTCCAGAGAAATACAAATAACCCAGGAACTCTTCTCTACCTCCAGAGCCTCAAATTATTTCAGTTATTTGCCCAAGGGCAGTGATTTTATGGAAGGGACCAGTAAAGCGTTCCACAGATGATGGTGTTTCGTAGCAGAAAGCTTTAACAGCTATCCTCTCCTTCTTAAAATAGTGTTAACCAAGACGAAATGGTAGAAAAAACAGCAAATATAGAACCTACTCTCCTTAAAAACAGCAACCACTTCTGTTTCTTTCTCATTCTCCGATGTTTCTCCTCCTTTCTCCAGCAATGACTCCTCCCCATAGCTCCCAAAGCAACCGCCCAGCACATGCACAAGCCCGGGTGAGAAGAGCTCTGAGTAATTCTCTCACAGGAAGAAGAGAAACATCCCACTTCTCAATGATTTTGAACCACTCCAGGGAACATCACATTCCTCTAAATTCACCGGCCAAATACATAAGCCGCGAGGGAAAAATAAAACGTACTAAGTCACTATAAAGGGAGTTTTTATGTTTTGTTTGGTTTTGAAGGTTAACTGCGGTGCTGGGGGGAAAGCATTGGTTTCTGCCCCTTGTTATTGGAAAGACTCTTCCGTGGAAGTTTCACACGGATCGCACTTCATTAGGCGCCGAGGGCACCGAGACCTCAGTGTTCAACCCGGAGGTGCTCGCCTGATTATTAAATATTTAACAGCCTGGGACCCTTCAGCTGTCTGCCCCTGGCCGCTTCTTGGCACCCGGCCTCGCCGGCCAGCGCGGGGTAGGGGCGCATCCTGGGACGCAGCGACGCCTCCACCAGGCTGGTCAATCCATCTCGGTCTTTTTCAGTACCCCCCAGACGCTTAACCGTCAGAAGAGGGGGACACAGAAACAAGTCGCAGTGTCTTGCAGGTCTTCTAATTTCAGTTCTGAGACACTGCTGAAAGTTCATTAGGGATTTAAAAGCGAGCTGTGTTTCATACAACCAGTCCGCGCCAACCTTCCCAAACGTTTTTAGCTTTGGGTATTTGCAAACGTCCTCCCCAGATCCGCTCTGCCTCTCTCACCGCGCCTTTGTTGAATTACACGACTTTCCCCGGTGTCATCAAACTGCAAATTCCCGCAGCACCCCACCCCCATTTCTTTTTTCCAGAGCAGAAAGAAATTAAGAAACGAGAGCGACCCAGGAGAGCAGCCAGGCCCGCGCCCGCCCTCCTCCGCCCGCCCGCCCGCAGAGATCCTACCTGAGCCGGGTCGCGGCGCCGCGCTCGGCGGCGGGACGGGAGGGCCGGCGGTCACTGCCCGGCGTCGCGGGCGGGCGGCTCCGGGTGCGCCTGGCAGAAAGTCCCGGGAGCCCGCAGACGCGCAGTTTGCTTGCCGTAGTGGGAAACTTTTTGGTGCCTCCTTTTTTGTAGGAAGAAGGGGATTTAAGCGTGTGTGTGTGATCGACAAACGCACCCCCCAGTCTACCCGTCACCCTCGTGTACTTGGTTTTCCCGTTTCCTCCTCATGCCTGGCACTCGCTGCTCAGACCTGGCGTGCGCCTGCCTGTCGCCTGTCGTCGTGGAGGGACGGCCCAGAGACAGGCGAGTGGCTGCCACAGCGCTGAGTCCCAGCGGAGGTGCACATGACCGCCCGGCCCTAGAGATCGCCGTGGGAGTTCGGTGAACCCAGTTCCCGTTCGGAATCCAGGGTTCTGGTCCCCGCCCTCTCCCCTGCGTCCACTTTCTTTTTCTGGGGCGTTAGAGGACGTTGAGTGTGCGCTCTCCCGAGCTCCCCGAGCGGCGCCCGAAGTGGGCGGAGGACTTCAGGCTCGGAAGATCTTCTCACCTGCGCTCCAAAGCGATAGTGAGGCTCGCCGGGGAAATGCGTTAAGCAGCTGCGCCCTCTAGCTCACCCTCTTCCTTCTCTCCAACTTAGCCAGGGAGAGGAAAGACCAAAAGCAGCTGTAAAGAGCCCTGTTTCAAGATGAACCTGCGCCCTTAGTTTATCAGTGTGTCCGGTTTAGTGGTTCCAGCTGCGTTAGCAGGCATTCGCAGCGCTCTGGAGGAGGAAACTCAAGGTTTTGGCCCGTCCCGTCGTTCTAGGAGCCGATCATATTAAAATGGTAGATTTTCGAGAGATGTCAACATGTTGTTTTATGTTACCTTTAAAAACTTATGCCCGACTTCTAGCTGTTGGTTCAGTAATGTCCACCGAATATTGGTACAATCATCAAATCATTCTGACCAAAATGACTTTCATATTTGTCTTTGGTTTCTAAGTGCGGTTCACAGATTAGCAGATTCAACATCATTCTAATTCAGTAAAAAAAAAGATGCTAGTTCTTGGGCCCCTCTTCAGACGCACTGATTCAGGAACAGTGTGTGTGTGTTTGTGTGTGTGTGTGTGTGTGTGTGTGTGAAGAAATTTATGTTTCAACAAGTGATACACACTCCAGTTTGAGAAATGCTGCTCTGTGTGTTCAAACAGGTACGTAAGTTCCGCTCACCCAGGATGGGATGGCATTCTACAAAGCCAGAGGTGCCTTTGCTATTTGTCACCCCAAAGCTCCAGTGCTATATAATTTGTCATATTAACACACTAAAACCAAACTCTTCATATGTTTATGCAAAGTAGAATCTACGTTCTGTGCAGGTCACTTGGAATGCCAAATAGAGATCTGACGGGACCCCGGGGGAAAATGCAGAAGGAAAACTTAGATGCCCATTGGACTGAAAATATCTGGATTTGCTTTGTTTTTCAGGTGTATTCATGTTTTTATTGGCGTATAAATTGTTCCAGGCTAATAACTCATGGAAGACAGAAAAGGTAATTTATTTGAATATGTCGATACAGTTCTAAAAGAAACTGTCGAACAGTTCTAAAAGAAATGAAAATTGTAAAAATTTATGGTATCAGCTTACGCAACCACAAAAACAACAACAACAACAAAAATCCCACACCGTACTGGCATTATAGTAAGTGCCGCTGGTCTCTCCATCTGTGATCCATCTGATAGAGCCTTGCTGGAGTCATCCCAAAATACTACTGCAGTCAGGTCACAGACTTTTTCAAAATCTTTTTCACTACTCCCTACTGACTTAGGAAATTCTAAAATCCCTGCATAGCATTTGAAGTCATCCAAAATACATCAACTCTCCATTTTTGCCATGTAGCTTCCTTCTTCTGAAATGTCTAATATTGACAGTTAAGTCCCACTTATTTTTCAAGCCTCGGTTGTTCCCTCTTGTGCATCCTTTTCAATTCCCAGGTAGAGTTAATTGTGCCTCTGCTGTGTATTCTCAGCACCTGGGTTTCACTTTTATTAAAAACTTTTTAATCGCAGACTTGTACCTGATGTAGTTGTCTCTTTTGGAGTATAGTATTCTGGAGAAGGATCCTCTAGGACTAATTTTCATTCTAGGGCATAACACCTTGGATATAGCAAATATGCAATATTTGTGGTATTATTAATTCTACGAAAGGTGATATTTAAATAGCAAAATCCATGTATATGAAATGCTTTTGTGCAAATGTTGATGATCAATGACTCCACATTTTCTCTGAGAAATAAAAAAGGGTGAGGATGTAGCTTACTGGAAGAGAACTGGTGTCATATGTGCAAAGCTCTGAGTTTGATCCCCAGTAATACAAAAACAAAAATCTTCAACCTAAAAGATATAGATTGGAATCCAAGAAAGAATTTCCTGGCTTTGGTAATGGAGTGGTTTTTGTGGGTTGGTGGTGGTAAACTTTAAACAGAGGTTTTAGCCATATGTAGCTGATGGCAATAAATCCAATAATTTTTTCTTAACATTGTAAGGTTTTGGGGGGGGGTGCTGGGGCTCGAACTCAGGGCCTTGCACTTACTAGGCAAGTGTTCCACCACTGAGCTAAATCCCCAAATCCCTTTTCTCAACCTTTTAAATTTCCTTAAGAAAGACTGTTTTTGGCAACTAGATACTGTATAAGGTTTCATCTGATGACTGGCTATTTATCACTTGAGATTTTCTATGCTGCCCTGACTAAAAAGAAAAAATTACAATGTGTGTACACATGGGGATCCTAAGATCCAAGAGGTTTGAAAAAAATGAATCTGGGAAGGTCTTCCTTGGTCCTGCTCTGTCATCTGTAGGGAATTTATGAGTGAGACTTCTTGATCGTATTTTCTCCTTCTGTCTCCATCCCCAGAGGGAAGCCCATGACCCTTGAACGTACAGAACTCTCGTTTTTCTGTTGTACCTGAAACCCTAGAAAGTATATTTTATTTACCTTTGTGTTCCTGGTAAAACAGATGACAAAATAAAGAGTTACTGAGAGAACTCATCAATTATTTTTGTATACCTAAAAATCCTGGGAGTTGGTAGCAACTTCCAGTGATGATCAAGAAATCAGGCTGATCTCTCATCTGAAAGTTAGAAAATACCTTATAGGTCATTGTCCTAAGTGCCTCCTGGGTACTGAATTCTGTATTTTGATGGGCCTTGAGAAAGCTAATAAAAAGACATTGATAGTACACTGAAATCTTGTTCAGCTCTTTGTTTCTAGCTTTCCTCACCTGCAAAAATGGCATAATAACAGTACCTATCTCATATGGCTATTCTGAAATTGCATAGCTTAGTACATGCAAAACTCTGAGAAAAGTACCTCGTGTTCTTGTAAGCACTCAATGAACATGACCAATCATTACTGTTACTCAAGGTCTCCACTTCTGCCAAAGATGGGGGAGAAAAACCAACAGCACACAAACCTAAGTGATTTACTTTTTATTCATACAAACACTACATACACAGGATTTTATATTGTTTGAAGACTGAAATAATTTTCTAGTGTAACAACTCTGTAACAAAATTTAACTAAATGTAACACTTATGAAAATATAAATCTCTGATTGGGTAATTCTTCCCAACAATACAAAGTTTACATAAAAACATTCAGTATGAGCTATCAGTTGCAAACAAGTTAGGAAAAATCATTCAAGTCACTTGTTATACTCTATTGGCTTTTACATAGAACATTCACACACTACGTTTAACTCATCTAGGAATTTAATTCTTGGAAATGTCTGGCATGGAGGTCCAACTGGTAATATAGGAATGAGAATGTGTTGCCTCAAGAGTGAAACGCACTGTCTCATACAGTCCACCCCAGGCGATCAGTACGTGGGTCTGGGCTCTCTCTGGCAACCACCTCCCTGGCTGGTAGCTAAACCAGGAGGAACATACTGAGAACAGTCTTTCACTATGGAGTGGACTGTTTATATCTGAATCACATCTTTGAATACTTACCTGTTAAACTGCTTTCTAAAATGAAGTACAGTCAACTTGGATTATCTAAAGGTTATATCACTTTCTTTTCCAATTAGTATCAATAATCAAAATGTCATTATATGTTTTTCTCACATTACTCCCAAATATCCCTAACACAGCTATAGCAGAACTTATCACTACCTTTATTTTGTAGTTCACAAAAACAAAACACTGGTGAGGTTAAAGATCTGGCTAAGGGACATATGAGTTCATGGCAGAATTGGACCAAACACAATTCCATGTTCATTATTCTTATTAAAGTGACTTTTTCTTTTAAAGCCACTTTAAAAGAAAACCAAACGAAACCATAACTACCAACCCCCCCACCCGAAAAGTTACCCAAGGACAAGCCATATGGAAAGTACTAAAGGAAGAAAATTACTTTCACTTTCTGAGTTGTAACATTTTCTTTTAAATAGATGAAGTAGGTTTTAAAAAATATTTGATATCATTTCACAGCTTCTGCTTTGAAATGGGTAAGACTATAAAATCCTCAGAAGAGCCCTCGGCCTGGAAGTATAACAGATAAAGAAGCATACATACAGTGTAGAGAAGTAAGAAAGTGATTACAAACAGGAACCATAAAGAAACTTTGGACACCCTTAAGATTTATGGAATATTTTAGCACAAAGACAGGCATATTCAGTTTGTCCCAGAGTATTTGGTCATCTATCTGCGTTTTACACAGGAAAGAGGAGGGATGAGAGTAAGGCAAATGTCATCAGTACGTCTGAAATAGTATGTTAAGGAAGCTTAGATACTGCAGGGATTTAGGAAATAATTTACGTTTCCATACAACTGACTGAGTAGTACAGAATTTTGTTAGTACAATGCTAGAAATGACCAGATGTTCTGACCAAATTTGTAATGCCCATTCTGTAATTCTTCTTTACACTCAGCACAAATATGCATTTCAAAAAAGATGTGAAAAATTCGTGGTTTCTTATTAAATGTGTTCTTCTGCAGCTCCAGAAAGAAAGAGTTTAAAAATGATCTATTCCATTATACAGAAACCCTGGCATGCAATTGTTGCAACTGTATTTTAATGAAGACTGACTCTCCATGTGTGGTTAGCCCTATGACAGTGGTAGTTAGTGCTTGTCCCAGTCCAGTTCCTGGTCTCACATTTCACGCTGTGTCTCTTGGGAACCTGGGAATATACCTGGGCATTTTTGTTACATGATTGTGCACCGTTAGAGCTTTCCTCTGCAGACTAGGTTTACACAGTTGTCAGGATCGGAAAATGTAAAGAGAGATTAAGGCTGTGTTTTACTTACCACACAATCATTTGGAGTCAAATAGCTCTGTGCCTCCATGATTTCAACTGTTTATTGCAGAATTAACTCCAGTCCAAATAGTCTACATGTAACTGTAGCCTCTCTCATCTGAACCAAGAAAATCGACTAAACTGCTTCTTACCACACAGCTCATTTAAAAACTTTTATCCTCTCTTCCTGGTGAAATAGTCATACCACTTTTAGAAATTCTCTGATTAAAAAGATGGCACCCAAAACTAACCTCGCATTTCTGTTTCATGAGCACATTAATAAAACACTCTAATTCCAGAATCTTTGCTGTCTTCTAAACAAATAAGACACATTTTGTTTTCTCCTTATCTATGTGGATCACGTAGTTTCACTGAGGAGCATAAACATTTTGTCAGTTATCAGGGGTGTAGCTGTGGCCCCGGGACTCAAGGGCAGAGCACACTCGGTCGTAACAAGAGTTGTGTTTCTTCGAGGGTGTTGCTTCGTTGGACTCCGAGGAGTCGCTCACTGTGATAGGGCTGTCTCTTGCAAAGACCTCAGTGGACTCCCTCCATAAGCAATCCACAGACACTTTAAAACAATAACTGTTAGACTTTGGCCTGCATGTCTGGGTTGCATTGTTGAAAATCTGTCTGCTGTTTGAAGTGGCGATCTTAATTTTCAGTGCAGCATCTACGCGGTCCACTACTGTGTATATCCCTATACTCCCATCGTCAAACCCCACAATGATGTTCAGGTGCCTCTGAGACAGCGCAAGGAAAGTGGGTGTTTTGTACAGGGAACAAGCACCGATATTTTTGCCATCTGCCAGCCTCATTACAATTAAGCTGGATATTGCACCATTTTCATCCTCCTCCTCCCCATTTCGGAAACAAATGTATACCAGGTAGCGACCATCGCGAGACAACTTCTGCCGCCAGATGACCCCAGAGGCATGAACCACCCGTAATTTACCACTGTGTAAATCCAGCACATTGATATTTTCATCTCCCCTAGATATAATGCCCAGTTTTCCATTGGGAGAAATTTCAAAATCCTCTAGGTTTTTCAAGAAGTTGTTTGGAAGTTGCACACGTCGACAGATCACCTCATCCGTCAGGCTCCAGATGTTCACAGTCTCGGCTGATGTGATAAACACAATGATGTCGGGACAGTCAGGGATCAATTTAAAATTCACAATGGTGGTACCATCTTCGCAGCAAAATTTCTTGGTGATGCTTCCTGTCCAAAGACTGACTGCCAACACTTTGCTTTTGGTCATTCCCACCACGAAGGTATTGGCCGAGGTAATAAAGGCATTCTGTAAAGTGGTTAGGATGTTGCAGACCCTGTGCCCTGTGGCTAGTCTCCAAACTCTGGAGGCATTTTCCTCACAGAGGGAAACCACAAACTGGTCATTGTGTGTAATCAGCAGCTGGGAGATTCTCTGCCCATTGATTCGGAAGAGGTTTTCCCCACTGCTGGTGTGCCAGACATACTGGCTGCTTTTGTCGTCTGATGTCACCATTAGGTCTCCGGCAGATGTTAACACACAGTGTTCAACTATTCCTTCATGCTTAAATACTGCTTCAATGAACCCACTACTGAAGTTCCACTTATGAACGCAATCAGAGCCATCCAGCGAGTAAATTATTTCCCCTCTGGCAGGCAACACCAAGCTTTGGATGGGTTTTCCAGTCTTATCTATGTTGGACATAGCTGTGATTATATCTATATCCCAAATAGAAAGAACACCACTAGTTGATAAAGACAGTAACATATTGTGGTGACTGGATTTCACCAGTTTAACGATAGTACCTGAGATTTCCTGTAGGCTTGCCATGCATTGTCCTGTGTCCCGCCTCCAGAAAAACACTGCTGGGGTATTCTCCATGGTAGCAATGATGCAGTCTCCATTTTTGGACAGCACAGCAGATACAAAGCGTTCATTGTGTTTGGCTCTGAACTTTTCAGCCACCTTCCACATGCCAGTATCTAAAAGCTCAATGCTGAGAGCCTTACAGATCAGAAGTGCACTTTGGTCCTCTGAAAGTTCAATGGTGACCACCTCACTGTCCTCTCTGCGGCAGTCAAAGTCATCAGTCAGCTGGGGGTTGGACATATCTTCAGTATTCCAGACAGAAAGACTTCCCTCACTATCTACCATTACCATCTCTTGAGCTGTGTCCAAAATAAGAAGAAACTTCACAAACCCACCTGAAAACTCAGATGTTACCGTACATAACTTTTCTCCACTCCCTAAATGAAATATGGTGGTAGTGTTCAGGTACTGTCCACAGAAAGCATACAGCCCATCCAGAGAGCACTGCACACAGGTCACTTCGTACCAGCAGTGGAACTGGTAAAGGGGCCATCCATAGAGCAGATCAATGACAGTGACATCTTTGCTGGCCTCAAGCCACGCGAGGGCATGGCTGACAGACAGTGTAAACCCATTGATGTAGGTACAGCTGCTCCCATGCTTGGTCCCTTTGATTTCCACTTCAGAAAGGAGACAAGAATTGACATTGTCGTAAATCAACAAGGTGTTATTTGTTGTAGCAACCACAAGGTACTTTTCGTCACTTGTGAGCTTCATGCCTAGGATGACAGACTGGGCTGTGGTAATTTGCCTGAGCAGCTGGCGAGTCTCTACATCCCACGTGCTGATGGAACCGTTTTCCAAAGCTGTGAGGACAGTACTAGGGTTGCAGGTGGGCAGAATCTCTGTGACATGCAGGTGACTGGATGATAGGGGCAGACGCTCGGGACTGTATGTCACATCCATGGATGAGTGCAGTGGCACAATGGAGCAATACTTGGGCCCGTCTTTGTCGCATTCTAAAAGAAGGTGTCTAAGTTTGGGCAGGGAGCTTACAACAGGCAGCAATCTTTGCTGCAGTTCAGCTGAGAGTGAGCCGGGAAATGCAATGACCTTGTTTTTGATGCTGCGGAGGGTGCTGGCCAGGAATTTGAGCTCCTTCTCTTGTGAATAATTATAAGCCAGCTCGATGTCTGAAAGCACTTTGTCAAACTGGCCAATTTTGATCATGGTATAAAGCCAGCTGAAGTTCATGATGATGCCATAAAGCAGGTCGTCGGTTTTTCCACACCTTGTCAGGTGGTGCAAAAGCTCAGACATTTTCCTGTGATTGACAAAAAAGATATCGGGCTCCAGTGGATTACACTGGAAAACCCAGGGCTGGTCTGGGGCCTGTCTGTCAAAGGACGCCTGTTCCATGAAGTGCTTTTCTTCTTCAAGTAGGCTTCTATTTTCCAAGTCCAGGCAGCCGTTCAGGTAGGGGTCTTCAAGGCAGAAAGCTTTCCTCCTGCCCCCTGACCAAACCCCCAGAAAATAATCTGCCAGGATGGTGTGCATTTCATGCAGGTCACTGTCCTGCTGCAGGTACAGCTTCTGGGCTATGAGCTGCAGGTGTCTGTTGGCCCAGACCAGAAGTGTGACGTTCTTCACATGTCTTTCTATTAAGTACCCGGTGAGACCCTCCTTGAGCCTTGCGATGTACAGGTAAGGTACTCTCAGGGGATTGCTGGGCCTGGTGTTTTCATTGAGCTCATTCATGACACTGTTGTCTAGGGCTAACACATCTTCCAGTTCCATTTCACTCAAACCCATTTTGGCCATGGTGATGTAACCCAGGGCCCTGGAGACCAGTTTCTGACCACACTTCTTCTCCAATGACCAGAACAGCTGCTCTATACTTTCGTGAACAGTGACACAGAGGGAAGATTCATCGACATCTTTGTGAGATCGCCAATGTCTCACCTCCTTGAAGGTCAGGTTCACAAACATTGGCAGGGTGCACTTGGAGAAGGCGTTGTTCACATAGATCTGCTGGCCTGAGGTGACCTTCCTTTTGACCCGCAGAAGCTGGTGTTTGAGGACCTGGCTGCACATCTTCCTGTCCCGGGGAACCAGCTCAATGTAGTTGTCTTCTTCATGGATAAGGCACCTTAGTTTCTGTAGGATCCCGTGTTTGTTGGGCAGTGTGGACAGGACTATCCGCACGAAGCGGGGAAGGTGAGCTGGGAGCCACCAGAGCTTCCTGGCCTCGTCATTCTCTGAGAGTTGCTCTAGAGCATCGAATATTATTACCAGAGGCCTCTGCAGTGAAGATTCATTCAAAAGGTTTATAAATAAGTCACGGAGGTCATGAATCTTCTTAGGGTAGCTTTGAACCAGACACCGGTAGTTAATGGCCAATTGTTCACAAACACTTAGGAGGAGAGTTCTAAGGTCAGTACTCGTGTCTGTTGTTCCAAGAAATCTCATGACTAT
Source organism: Hystrix cristata (assembly GCA_004026905.1). Taxonomy (NCBI): domain Eukaryota; kingdom Metazoa; phylum Chordata; class Mammalia; order Rodentia; family Hystricidae; genus Hystrix; species Hystrix cristata. The sequence continues at coordinate 105,256 of PVJO010001038.1, forward strand.
TACTGGGTCAGATTCTGGTCCCGCATCTTCATGCAGCCAACCATAAGCCTAAAACACACAAGTGGAGTTAAGAACTGGGCTATGAAGTCACGTGGTCATAATCCAACATTTCCTCTTTACAGAGTGGTTCAGGGACTTCTGTTAACACCTACCATGTGGAAAGGAGCCTAAGAAACAGAAAGGCCCTCTGGGAAGGCCAAAGAGCTGTCACAAGGCTCATGCACTAAAAATTACAGGTGACATCCTCGGGTAACAAAATAGTAATGAGTAGTGTTTGAATGTAAGGAAACATTTGGCTCATAGTCTAAAAGTTGAAAAGCATTCCATAAACCTGTAAATCTGAATAGCTAATGTGATCAGCTTTTCATCACCAAATCTCCATTTCCTGGCCTAGTTGTTGGCATATAGTAGGCACTTAGTGTTTGTTTAATGACTGAATTAAGCAACAATTTACAATTTATATTAAGTATTTTTTATTAATTAAGAGCACCAAAAAAGAAAGAGCACAGAATGCCAAATAAAGCTGACCAATTTTCTATTAGAATGTAATAAAAAATTCAGTATTAAAATTATAGTTAATATAAGTTTTATAATTCAGAGACATTTTTGTGGTGCCCTAGGTTCATGATAATGATTATTGTTCTCCTAAAATTGACACAATGCTGCTTAAGAGAGTTTTGTTAGATGATGTGCTTTGTAGCAGTGGTTTGCTATATAGGCATGCAGTCATCTGTCCTCATATTCTCTCTCTGAAGGGCAGATGAGATTACAGTGGTATTTAATAAAAGGGGAAACTGAGGACCAGGCTGGACACAGGACTTGTTCTGAGTTTAATGGTCACTATGAGACAAAGTTGGAGTAGAAAACACATCTGACTTTCACTCTAATGCACTTTCTTTTCTTTTTCAAACTGCAGAGTTAGAGATAAAATATATAATATGTAAAATGCATACTAAACTCAGTACTTTTCTCTCTGAAAATTCAAAGATGAGAAGGCACGTGATCAAATGAATATTTTTAAGGAGATAAAGTCTTTAAGCAATCCTGGAAATTTACAAAGGATACTGTTTAGAAAAAGAAGTATTATTTTACATATTAGGAAGTAAATATGAAATCGTATTTCTCAAGAAGGAGTTCAGGTTAAGAAATAAAAGAGAAGGGGTGGGGATTTAGCTCAGTGATTAGAGTGCTTGCCTTGCAAGCACAAGGCCCTGAGTTCAATCCCCAGCACCACAAAAAAAAAAAAAAAAAAAAAAAAAAAAATAAAAAAAGAAATAAAAGAGAAGATTTATGCATGTCAATTTCATGAGCTATTAAGAAAACTAAGCATTTTGTTGGTGGTTAGCCCCAACCTTGGAAACTGGTTTTAAGAAAGACAATCTTGTCATGCCACATCTATTCACTGGTGGTAAATCAGAAGCAAAGGTTTGTTCCTACAGTGACTGATCACAGAGATTACACGCATCTCTCTCCCTCCTGCCCACCACAGGCACATGTGGTGTCTGTGGAGAATGGCCCTACCATCATGAGCTGGGGATGCTCAGTAACACAGAGACAAACACAACATGTTTGTCTGTGTCCTTACAAGGGACACCAGGTCACAGGAGAATGGAAGATGTTCTTGATGGCAGATCAGTGATTTTCCCTGGAAAAGAGGCAAGCAGAGTGCAGAGAGGCCTAGAATCAGGCAAGGCTCCTCGAATACCCAGAACCCTGGACCGTGGATACAGGCAGGTAACTGAACAAAATATCCAGAAGATGGAAAGCTGAAGTCAGGAAGTTATTTCCTGAGTCGGTCTACTTTGCACTGTTAGCACACTGCCCCTGGGCACTGCTTGTCTACACAGGCGAATCCGCACATCCTGTGTGATCCTGACCTCCAGAGTGTGCTAGGCCACATGGAAATCCATCGCATGGGCATTTGCTTGGTCAAGTTACCAATATTTGTTCCTCCTGACCCTTCCCCTTTCCCCAGCCCACAAACAGAAAAGCCCTGGAATGTGAGTGAAGTGGCTCATGTGAATATTTACTCATTCGAGTTCAGTTCTCATGTGTCCCTTATAGTGTTGCCATCGTGCTTACTTAGCGTAATCCTAAAGTTAAAGATACGTACATAAACCAGTATGTGGCACGCACACAGGTAGACACCATTTATTTGGATATAATGTAGTCCTTAAGTGCAAGCTTGCTACCTCATCTGGTGCTCAACTGAAGATGGGGCCATATTTTAAAACACAGGACTAAATACCAACTGGGCTTGACATGCTTCAACATGGTAAATTAGCCCTTTTAGGCACTTTTTAAAGGCAAGTGTGATATGCCTGGCTTTTGCCTGTGAGCTTACTGTGGAACCTAATCCCCACATATGGAGTGATGGAGCTGGTCCCCTTCTTGTCCTCAAAATGAACAATTTGAGATTGTATAGGACATGACAGACTATGAGAATGTGAAGTTAAAGGAAGCTCTGTTCTTAAGAGGGCTTAAAAAGAACAATGTGGAGATTCTGAGTTAACGCTAGAGTAATAGAAACCGGCATATCACGTGTTACCAGGAAGTTAATAATGGAGCCAGTTTAGATCGGCATAGGTGGAAGAGGCAAAATACTAAGTATCATCTTCTGAAGTCAGGTTCCAAACCTTCATGCAGGACTGGAAAAGGAGCTTCTGAAGACTAGTTTAAAGGACAACCACCTCCAATCTGGGAAAAGAGATCGGAGATGATGGTGCCCTAGGTCCTATTTCTCACCACCCCGTCTCAAGAGGTGAGGTCAGAATGATGCTCACCTTCACTTCTAGTTCAGGGGAAGGGGCTTCAGCAGACCCCTTACAGAGTGTCCCGTAAAGCCTGGGGACACAGACATCTAGAGTCTGACATCTGAGAAACGTGAAAGTCAAGTGGTAGATTCACTGGCTTCCCCAATGCACAAGTGAAGTAGAGCTAGTGTCCTGGGCCTGGGCTGTAGGTTTCTCAGGGTGGTTCCTATGTATCCAACCTGGGCCACCAGTGAGAGAGAGGGTGCTCAGTGTTTCAGTTTACTTGCTCTTCCTTTTCCGAGTGTGCTGGGCTGTGAAGAGGATCTTAGCAGGAGCTGATCTTAACAGGAGCTTAGTCTATGAGCTGAGGAAGTAAAAGCGATAGAGAAAAAGATGCGGTATCCTGTAGTGCGATGTGTTCCGCAGGGCTGGGTTGGGATTTTCTGGAGAGGAACTCCCAGAAAATCATGAAAAGGCCTCAGAAGAGATGGGAGGTAGCTTTATATGCTGCGTAACAGCATGGAATTCAGAGCTCAGTTCACAAAAATACAGGTCATGTGAGAACTTTCTGATCACCTTCCCTTCCCTACATCCTGTACTCTACAAATCGACAGGGTCATTGGCATGGCTGGAATTAGGAGAGGAGGAAAGGAAGTGCTCTGTGGACAAAGGAAGAACCTGGCTGTGTTCCCACTCCCACTGTCAGTGCCCGGCTTAGGGCAGGCCTCAGCCGGGGGCAGAAATGCAGACTGAAGTTTTAATTATCACCTTAGACTGATCTAGTCACTGGAAAAACAGACAGAAGGCTAGTCTCCTTGAGAGGGATGACAAGAGGTCTTGGGATCTGTCCTAGTTTTCACCTAAATGGGATGGAGGAACTAACTACATAACAGGAGTTCCAACAGTGAGAGAAAATAATTAGGTAGATTTATAGCTGCACCTCACCAGTCTTATTTTTCCAATATAGTGGTTAGTAACAAAAAAGAAACACAGAAATATTCATTCCAAAACAACTAATTATAAGAAGGGTAGTAAAAACAGAAAATGGAAATGAGTTGGACAGATTCAGTCCTTTCTCAACAACAAAAAAAAAGTTTTTGCAAGTATTTGTAAGTGGGAAAGAACAGACTTTTACCTTCTTTGCTACTTCAGCTAGCAGAAGGGTCTTTCCAGTGCATGGTCCGCCATATGTGATAAGAGGGTTGATGTGCCCCATCTTGGTTGGAAGAATGTATTTATGCACGATGTTCAGAGCTTCACATTTGTACTCATAGAAGGAGGCGTATGTTTTACAAAGCGATGAATGCTGAAGAATCTCATCATAGAGTGTATCAGTTTCTGTGTCAAAATTCTGTTGCACCGTTGCCTGAATTATATCAATCATGTCCTCATAAAATTGCTTACCAAGTCCTTCTATGTAATGATTTTCTATTTCTTGGGAATAGCCCAGTTTCATGTCACAATGAGTAACAGATGTGTACACTCTCAGATTAGATGAAGCAACAATGGTTGGAATAAATTCATCCCTGAGTTTGATCAGCTTCTCTTGAGCTTCTGGGTCACGAATAATCCTTGGTTCTGTTCCAGTTATATCCATATATTTCCCCATCTCTGGGATTTTCACAAAGCGCTCGATGTTAGCAATTTTCCTAATGTAGCAAACACACTTCTTTAGGAATGCTGGAGTCTGCTTGCCCAGAGCAAAGTCAAACTCATCCTCAATAGCTGGAAGAAAATAAGGAGTTTATTGCCAAGAGCAAAGAAGCGATGTGCCCACATTCCCAATACACAGTTCTTACTCATGGGTGGTCAGCCTTTTTGCACATAAACTATACTGGAATAATCATTTTTCTTTTATTTCCACAGTAATGGGGATTGAACCCAGGGGTCTTGCCCGTGCTAGGCAAGTTCTGTACCACTGAACTTCACTGCCAGCCCTTAGAATAATTTCTGAATTATTTAATTTCCTATTTGTCTTCTAAGCAGCCTGGAATCCAGAAGGATGGATTTTTTTTTAATAAAGTCATTTAATTTCCTCCCTGATGGAAGGAAGAGGTTAAATATGAGCATAAGAAAGAAAGTGTACCAAGCTACAGTTGATACTTTTAAATTGCTTGTTGGTTTCCCACTCCTACTTCAGCTGTTCTAAGAGTACAAAAAGGACCAGGAAAGAAAGACAAGGAGGGTGAGTGACAACATGTGCTAACTTTGTTTTTGTAGAATAAGTACTTGTTACCAGGTAGACAAGGTCAGATGTCAGAAATACAGATGTAATGAGCTGGTGCAGAAAGCGCCTTCAGCCCATTGCTTTTCCAGCAATCGGCAAGCACACCGGATTACAGATTGCCTCTTTCTCTGATGGTCAGATGGAGAAAGCAAGAGGCCCAGCCGTGGACTGCCCAGGGCGCTTGATGGTCAGACATACACAGTGCCACTGGACTCCCAGAACGCAACCCAACTGTACCTAAGAGTTGTTGTCACCATGTGTTCAATCAGGAGTTTGAGAACATACAAAGAGATAGGATAAGTGGGAGGAGTTCTGAGCTTGGCTCGGGTGGGAGGAAAGAGGCTTTAGACAGAGTGCCTAGAATGGTTCACATTTAGTAAATGAACCCAAATGACTGGTATGATTCAAAGTTAACTCTTTTGGAGGTGAAGTACATCCTCATGATTTGGGGGACTTCAGTCATAACTGCTGCCCCAGTTGGATTTGGAACATGCTTCAGAGGCCGAGGTGTTAAAGATGTGCTCCCCACAGTGGCGCTCTGGGGAGGTGGGGAGACCTGGCAGCGGTGCAGCCTGCTGGGAAGTCTTAGGTCATCAGGGCTTGCTCTCATCTGGGACAGTGGGACCTCTGTGTTGCCTTCTTTCTCTTTCTTGTTCCTGAGGGGAACTGTTTTGCCACTTGCTGTCACCGTGATGTGCTGCCTCACCACAGCCCCAAAAGCACTGGGATCAAATGAGCATGCACTCAAAACTCCGAAACTGTGAGACAAAGTAAACCTTAAATGTATGACCTCAAGTGTCCGTCAGAGTATCAGAAGGCCAACTAACACAATTCTTGATATTTGTGTATAAATACTACAATCTCCCCTCTTTACTAAAATAATATATTTGTTTTCTGTCTTTGCACTTTCCTTAACGCACTGTAGTTTAGTAAGTCACAACACCTGATGAAGGTAACATGAAGGCTAGATTTCTGGCCCTGGTAACTATCATCCATGAGACATTATTATTTCCAAAATCGCTCAATTTTGACATTCACAGAGGGGTACCACGTTCAAGTCTAATCTATTTCTCTTCTCCTGTTATGTAAACAGGTAAAACCAGAAAGGTGAAAAATTACATTCAAATGAAAAAGAATATACTTTCATAGAGCCTTCTCATGTTCTTATTTTCAAGATTTCTGAAACTATTAACGAATGTACTACATCTATTTGAAACAGCTGGCACTTCAAAAAATTTGATCATGATAAAAACTGGATATAATCTCAAAATGAGCTTGAAATGTATAAGAAATAAAATAATCATGAGTTTGTATATCTCTAGGAATTGTAATTCCAGGCAGAGAATAGTCAGTTTGTGGCAGTTCATACAAAATGATTAATCTTTGCGTGGCTCTCCATGTGCACCAGTTCTTTAGAATGAATAAAATGATGGGAAGGTGCTTGCCAATGAAGTACCTGAATACTGAGCTGTACAATTGTAAGAGGATGCTCTCTTCAAATGAGTATTCTTTACAGAAAGGACAGAAAAGCTTTGCCCTGAGCATTTTTCAAATGCACATTTTTAGAGCAGAGTTGTTTTATCTTTGGTAAAGACAAAGAGCCAGAGCCTCAAAAACAGATCAAAAGAGACCAAAGGAACAAGGATAAAGATTAACCTGTATATTCTAAAGATACATAGCACTTATTCCTGACAATTTTAGTATTTTCAGGGAGACATAAAAGTAATATGCAGTTTTTTGATAGCTTCCTTTTGGAATATATCGAAATAATGTGAAATACATGTGAGCACGGTTCAGGTGTCTTTAAGTTTTTACACATGCTTTGCCACACAATTGGAAAAACCAATCGGAAAATGCAACTACTATTGTTTTTTCCTCAATAATCCTTTACTACCAACTTTCAAAATAAACGCTACGCTGAGCATCTGATCACTTTTGCCAGTACTGCCTCCCTCAGGTCTGCAGTTTCCTGTGCAACCTCCAACATGGAGCCTCCTGTCCACGGCCCAGAAAGGCTGATGAGCAGCCGGGCAGCCCTTGCGATACTGTTAAATGAGAGCCTTCTGTCCTGCTCGCACCCTCCCATGTCACCAGCACAGAAAACAGCTCTCTGCTGAAGGCTGCGCACACCTTAACGCCTCATCATCTTTCCCTCCTGGGTCCTGGTTACCTGGACTTTCTTCTTCTTCTCCTGGAATCTGTTAAGCATGCTTCAGTCTCGGTGACCTTGAACCTCTTGGTCCTGCTGTCTGGGATTCTCTGCCCTAGACAGGCAAGGCACTGCCAGCGCTGATCCCTTCTGCCATTCAGGGCAAAGGTCATCTCCCTACTCCCCACCCTCTCTTCATCCAGTCACCAGCATTCTTCAGCAGCCACTATTATCCCATTACTGTGCTTTATTTAATTCAAACTACAGTACTTGTATCATTTCTGAAGTGATCTTATTCATTTATCTGATCACTTGACTATCATTTTTCTCCCACTGAAAAATAAGTTCCAGGAGAATGGAGATCTTGCTTTTTTATTCACTGTCATCTCACTGGCACTTGGTGCAAAGTAGGCCAGATGTCCATCAGTGTGTGCTAGGCACCTGGGTGAATGAATGAACGAACAGCTCAGTGGAGAAATGTGGTAGAATCTGGCTGTCACATTCAGCCACTCTGACTTCTCTTAAAATCACATTTCCTGGAGAAGCCCTTGGGTTAAGACTTTCCTATGAGCTGAAACAAGGGAACACGTGTTCCTCCAGGACATGGAAACATTTAGAAAAATTACATTTGCCAGGAGGTAAATGAGATTAAATTTATAGAACCTAAAAAGGGAAGCAGTGAACTCATCTACTGTTTGTCTATTCCTTAGTTTACTGAGGAGGTGAGAAAATTACCTGAGAACAGGTACCTCTTAGCTTGACTGTGTTTCATTTTACCCTTTTCATGTAACAGTTTGACTGCGGTCTTAAATATCATCTTAATTTCATCTGATATCTCTTGCCATGGCTTCTCATTTTCAGCACTGGCAGGAGGCTGTGTCTATGGAAAGGTGAAAGTGATAAGTTAGTTTTAAAATCATCAAAGAAAAACCAGTATTTAAGAGCAAGAGAATTTCTATTATTTGAAGGCCTACTATGTGCCGATACTACAACAGGTACTCTACAGTATCTCATTTCATCCCCTAACCCTAACCCCTAACCCCTAACCTTCTGGAAAAAAAAAAAAAACAAAACAAAAACAACAAAAAAACCTCTTTTTTTATATTGCAGGTGTCAGGTATTTTGTCCCATCAATGGGAAAATGACTAATGCAGGAGGTTGCTATTTAATTATCTTTACTCATTTCTGCCCCACTGGTTTTGATAACCTACTAGGAATACAATGAGAGAATTGCCTATTAAGAAAGAAACGTTTATATAGTCTTGATGATAATCTTATTTATATATTCATTTATACAACAACAAATTATGCAGATATAGCCTGTGGGGTTTGGGGAATAATTTACGTCTTCCTAAAGGATCACAGAGGTAAATGAAGAAGGAACAAACAAAGCCAATTAAATAATACCATATGAGCAAGTGCACTCCAACTACTGTGCAAACCGTGGCTTGAGGTTTCACACTCCTTGCTACCTACATTTATTTCTAGCATATTTAGCTGAGGAATGGTTTGAGCTTACTCTAATACATCTCTCCAGAGATGTAATATTTTTATAGACAGTTATGTTGAATAATGCATGTGAGGAGAAGAAGAAAAAGTCAAGAATACTGATGTGGTTTCGTACTGCATAGAGAACACGCTTTATGTTGACTATTCAAAAGGCAACTATACAAGGTCCCGAAATGAGGACCAGGTGCTAACTGATGGCTCTTGTCCTCTCGAAGCGTCCAAGGAACAGATGGTACCAAGGATGCTCTCTTTTAGAAGATAAGTATCTATAGTTAAAAAAAAAAATCTTTCTAAACATTCCGTGCAACAAATTCTTCCTCACTCCCTCCTTCATTCAGTTTTAGGTGATATACAGTAGATACACTTGGGAACCAAGATGGAGGAAAAACAACAATAATGTTTCCATCATATTCGGCCATGAATCAACCTCACAGCATGATTTGACATAAGGTACAAGAACAGCAATGAACTGTCTGAAATGTTAAAGGAGATGTATCAGATTTAAAAAGACACCATAAAAACAGCTAGGTAGATTTTAAAAAGGATTATTCCCCACAAAAATACCTTCCCAAAAAACATCCCTGCCCTTTAAAAACCCTACATACAAAACCTTTCACAAAATAAAAATTCTAACTGCTGAACTTGGAAACTCACTGTATGAACAGAGTCGATACACCTGAAAAGGGCTGGTGAACCAGAAAAACATCTGAGGTAATCTGGAGAACAGCACAGACAGCTAAGGATATTGATACTATGAAAGTTAATTCAGAAGTGTGGAGGGCAGACTGAGACTGCCTGGTGTACATCTAATCGAAGAGGAAAAGGAAAGAAAACGAGAGAAGAGAAACATCATTAGATAAGATGAGAGGGCTAAAAGTTCTGGGAACTGATGGGACAAGTGAATTCACAGATAGAAGGATGACATGTATTAATCAGAGTAAATAAAGCCATCGCTTAGAAAAATGGGCTAAACAATATTTCAGATAAATAAATACTGAGACAGTTGGTTACTCATAGACTTTCACTACTGGGATTTCCAAATCATATACTTCAGGAAAAAGGAAAATGACCCCAAAAGGAAAGTCAGAGATGCTAAAAGGAGAGATGAAACAAAAATTTGGAAGTTTCTTAGCTTTGGACTTAACTTTTAAAAACATTCTAGGGTATGTAATATAATGTTTTGATACATGTATCCATTGTGAAATGATGACCACTGTCAGTCAGGCTAGCTGACATATTCATCACCTCATACAGTTACTTTTTTCTGGTGAGAATGCTCAAGATCTACTTATCCATACCAGAGTTTGTGCCATTTGACCAACATCTCTTCATTTCCCACACCTCAGCTTCTGGTAAGCACTTCTCTACTCTGTTACCCTGAGTTTAACTGCTTTAAAGTGTATGTACAAGTGCACTCATATGGTACCTGTTGTTCTGCATTTGGCTTATTTCACTTAACAAATATCCTCTGGGTTAATTCATATTGTTGCTAATGTTAGGATTTTCTTCTTTATAAAGGGTAAATGGGGGGGCAAGATATATCATGTACAGGTATGAATTAACTACGATGAATGTGATCATTATGTATATTTACAATGTACCAATACGTGTTCTTGGTAAATAAAAAAAAAGAATGAATAATGTTGCATTGTGTGTATATGTGTGTGCATGTCTGTGCATGTGCAGGCACATGTGTGTGTGCATCATTGCGAATTCTGCTGCAACGAACACAGGAGTACAGTTATCTCTTCGAAATGGTAATCTCATTTCCTTTGGATGTATATCTACAAAAGGGATTGCTGTATCAGAAGGTAGTTCTGCCCCAAACAACCTTTCAAATCCCCAAAACAACCCTTTTTGCAAACCAGTGTTCTGTTTCAGAGCAGATACCCACCTAGCCAGTGATGCAGATGTCCAAGATTTCGGTAGATGCTGTAAAACCACACACAGTATGGGCCTGGGCAAAACTACAATCAGTCTTAAGGGCCATCCTGTTGACCTGATGTTCACTCATTACCATCTCATAACTAGGACCGGTCAGCACCATTTGGTCTGACCCAGTTCTCACCCAAACCAAAACTGGCCCGTATAAGGATTACAAGAGAGCTGTTCCACACAACCTGGAAGGATCCAATCTCCTCCCCAGAAAAAGTCATGAAGAATCCTCCTGCTTTTTAACAAAAATCCTTTCCTTTTTCCCCTTACACTTAAAAGGACCCCATCCTTTGTTCAGGTGGAAAGTTATTTGTTGGAGTTATTTCCCCCAGCTCTTCCTTCTGTGGCCAAAAATAAACTTTCCTTTACTGTACGATCAGCTCTGTTTTGTTGTTGGTTCCGTAATTCTGAGAGGGAGAAAGGATAGAGTTTGGGTCAAAAATTGGTACAGTTCTATTTTATTTTGAGTGTTAGTGAAAGAGTGTGTGTGTGTGTGTGTGTGTGTGTGTGTGTGTGCACGCGTACATGTGGTGCTGGGGATAGAACTCAGGCCCTCCTGACTGCTAGGCCAGCACTCTACCACTCAGCTACATCTCTAGTCCATTTCACTTTTTTTTTTTTTTTTTTCTGTGGTGCCGGAGATCGAACTCAGGCCCTTGTGCTTGCAAGGCAAGCACTCTAATCACTGAGTTAAATCCCCAGCCCCTATTTCACTTTTTATTGAGAACTGCTCTACTGTTTGCGCAGCGGCTACACCAGTTTACAGTCCCACTTCCTCACCAATGCTTACCTTTTGGCTTTTAGGGTGGTTTTGACTTTCATTTCCCCAGTGATTAGTATGGATTTAGTTGTTAAAATTTAGGGTTATAGCAGAGTAGACTTTCTGTCTACTGTGTCTCTTCAGGAAGAAACCTACCCCTGGATGACACAGACAGTTTAGAGAGATAGAGAGAAGGAGACGTACTGCATTTTTATTGCTTCTCAGCATTTCTGACTTGGGTCTGAGGTAATAAGCTGCCGGCACAGAGTTCTCATCGCGACAGTACCACTCTTCCAGTAACTTGGTCTCCAGCTTCGCCTCTATGGCGGCATCCAAAATCATCTCGAACTCCGAGGCTTCGACTTCACCGGGAATTCGGATGTTCCCATACTTTTCACCTAATAGTCCCTGTGTATGAACAAGAAAATTGAGCTTAGTGTATCACCAAGAAAGTTCATTTCGGTATTCACAGCATGTGGTTGTTCAGTAAGTACTGATAGACAGCAGGATACACTGCTGCGCTGGCCTTCTCTCTCTTTTTTGCATTCATCACAGGGAATTTGCACCTGTACATGATATATCTTGTGCTTTTTTTCCATTCCCCTCCCCTCCCTTCACCCCCTCCTCCCTCCTTATTTACAAAAGCTTTGTTTCCATTTTTCCCTTCCATTTCTTATTTCTCTTGTCCCTCTGTTCCTTTCCCCCTCCCCTTGCCTTGTTCCCTTTCCCATTTGGACATTTTCTTCCCTTTCCTAATATAATACATTTTAGTCTTTTTTTACACTTTCAGTTTCTCACACCAGAGAAACAACGCAGTATTTAAACATGTGTGTCCGATTTATTTCTCTTGGCCTTCTCTTTTAATCACAGTGGATACTTGATTTCATGAGTAAAATGAGATCAGTTGTAATTATAAATAATTATTCAACACATCAAGAAACTTGTATATCTCACCAGAAAATGAAAACGCAACATTTTTGTAGCAATTTTACTTTCTCAGATTTTACATGACACAACAAAAGCTGTTCTATGCTGAGATTTGTGACAAATAAAAATGACACGCTGGACCTTACACTAACTACTAACCCTGGGGACAACTGAAAACAAAAATATAAACAAGATAGCATCTATTAAATTGGCAGCCCCAATAAAACAAATAAATACAAAAAAACATGTGCTCAGAAGTACGTGAAGGTATGAGAAAATAACCGTATACCGTGTGTGGGCATGTAAAATAATCCAGTATTTCTCTATATAGGGTGTTCTAGCAATATCCAAAGAGCTTTACAAATCTATATACATTTTGACTTGGCACTTTTTCTGGAAATTTGTCTTCAGAAAGTAAGAATGTAAATAAAGACTTAACAAAGTATTTTTGCTAGTCTTGTTTGTTTGGACAGGAAAACTTGGTAAGACAATTTAAATGCCCAGCAAAGGGGAACGTTTGAATAATTATGGTCCATCCATTTAAAAGATGTACCAAATTATGCTGTAAAACTACGGTGACTTGGAAAGATGTCTGTAAAGGATTATTAGGTGAAAAGGGTAAGTTACATAGCAGTCTATAGGATTTCAATGATTTATATATAATGAGAATATTACATACATATGAGAGAAGAGATATACTACGTATATATGTAGACACAAAAATACATATACATATGAGAGATTTTATAAGAACACAGAGCCAGGTTATTAATAGCAACACATGCAAGGCTGTTCTACAAGTTTGCTTAAGCTACTACTGTAGTTCTCAAAATGTGTTCCAGGATCAGCAGCGACAGCTGTATTTTGGACTTGGTAGACATGCAAATCCCAGGTTTCATTCCGAGCTCCGCATCAGTAACTTCCGTTATAGAGCTGAGTGGTCTGTGTTTTAGCCAGTCAGGCAGATGACTGAACTTCTAGTTTAGTTTTGCTAGTTTATCTAGTACCTACATGCCAAATAATCTTAAACATTTTCTATAGTAGAAACAAGGGGGAAAGACAAAGAAACTCTGAAGCATCAAGGCAATTTTTAGTATGTACAAGAAGTTTTCTCTTTAATCTGCGGGTGTCTTTCTTCTTTCTTCCTATTGATTTGTACCTTTAATGTAAACATCAAATCTGTGTAGTCACTGGTATGTGAATCGCTGTCTCAGCATCCCTAGGGGCACTTCTTACTACTTCCACTGAGCATTGCCATGTTACAGTGTTCTTTTCATCTGTCAGAGGCAAGTGAGAGAATAAGATCTCTGTCAAATAAAATTAATGACCTAAACTCTACAAGATGGTAAGTCCCATGAGGGGAGAGGCCAGAGCTGTTTACTCCTACCATACAGACAGTATTTTATAAAACCCTGTTCGTTCAATAAGTGAATGAACCAAGACAGAGAAAGAAATTATTCAAGCTTGCTCTATTCTTATATGAAGCTTCTTCTTGCATTCAAATACAATAGTTCAGCTCTCAAGAGGTATAATTACCATGTGGGAAGGGACCAGTTTATCAGCCATACGCACTTCAGCCCATATTCTTGAAGCAAGATGTGTATAAACACATCTCTCGTGGGCCTTTGCCTCTCCAGCTCTTTCGCACATAATCCATCTTATCTGACACAGACAGTGACTGTGCTTAACCGAACTCAAGCTAGAACAGCTCAGTACTAGTCTCAACAACCAGGCACGAAGTAGATAAAACTTGTCTCTTCTCTTTAGCCGCAGACATCCCTTTGGAAAGGACTTGAATGGAGAGTTATCGCTTTTTTTAGTGTCTGTTATTTCAACATATGATACAAAGGTTTTATGCAGTGCTCTTTTTTGAGATAAGGTTATTCTCATACCCTTACAGTAGTAGCCTAAAGCCCAATTAAAAACATTTATTTCAATCTGCATCAACTTGGGGCCATTTCTGATGACAGGCTATGTAACAAAAATTATGTGCTTCAAGTTGTTTCACAACTTTTAATTGTCCCTCTACCAAACAAGCAGGTATAATATTCTATTTTACTACAAAGAGATGATCTTTTTAGGGCAACCTACTTAATGATTATCGTATTCCTTTTGGTTAATTCTGGATGAGAACTGTCAGTCAGCCTGTCAGCCAGGACTGCATATCATGAGGAGTGAGGTTTTAATGTTGGGATGAGTCATTTAGCAATCTCACATGGGCGAGGTAGGGAATAAAAGGCTATCCAACCAGTGGGCACCAGAGAAATTCAAACAGGCATTCAGCTGGAGTTTGGTCCTGGGTGGAAAAGAAGGTGGGAAAAAATTAAATATGGGATTTAGAAGTTGATAACTCTGCGACTAGCAGCCAGTGCAGTCCAGTAATAGCATGGAAGCAGCTACCACACTGCAAGGCAAGACCAACTAGATTTTGGGCATGAAGTGGGGAAGAGAACAAAACCGACCAGTGGGACAAGATCTTGTCTCAGGGCAGAACTTCCATCTTTGTACTAGCAAGGCACTAATTGATTCTTTATCTTCTTTCTGCTCTAAAATAAAGCTTGTCTCTGAGACTAGGGTAGGATCAAATTCATGAATCACTGTCTAAAATTAGCTTGTTGGATTGTTTATATTTCCATCACCTAGGATGCTTGTTAAAATGTAATTTCCTAGGTCCCTTCTCAGACCTAAAGTACGAGGGAAGTGGGGAAGCCCAAGGATCTGCCTTTTAAAATGAAGCTCCAAATGAATCTAGAATTTGATAACCACTAATAAAGGCAGTGCACCCATTGCCCATAGTCTCACAAATAATGCTTAGCAAGCATTGAAGAGGCAGAGATGGGAATGGAGCAGATCATTACAAAAATCGAAAGCTATTTAAAAATAATTATTTGAGTTGGACACTTGGCACCAAATACTATAGTTATTTGATCAATACAGTAAGATCAAATGTTCTTTAAAGATTACTAAAGAAGAAAAAACATCCTTATTCAATGCAAATAACAAATACATATTGAGTGCCTGCTATATATAACGTGGTAATATAGAACTCTAGAAAAATAATAATGTGCTGTATAGGTTTAAAGTTACTTATTGGATTGTTCTTCCTTCACCTTTTTCTTCTATTGATTCTTCCTTTAGGTGGAATGCTCATAAATCATGAATTAGTTATTTTTCAGGAGTACAAGATAGGATTGTACCTTCATTTTATCCTCTGATTCGAGAAGCAGCAAAAAGAAATCTGCTACCACATTTTTGAGGAAGCCTTTTTGGGGTTCTTTGTGAGTATATTTCTAATGTCACACACAAATTGGTTGTAATGTACAACTATTTACAAATACTTACCAGGGTTGGCGGGAGTCAATTGAGAGAGAGCCAGGCAATTTAATTTCCAGGTCCAACTCATGTGGTCAGTGGGTCAGAACAGGGGTGGGGGGAGACTAAGTCCAAGAGGCCAACAGGAAGACTCTAGATTGCAAGATGCAGTTGGCTGTTTTCTTTGCTAATTAGATGATTTCTTAGTTCTGTGTCCTTGGAAAGTATCCATGAGTGACCTTCTAGCAGCTACAGAAACTTTGAGCAAGAAGACAGACTTTTCTGTCCACTGGCGGTAGAATTTGTACTTTTACCAATGAAGGAGAGACAGATTTTCCACATCCTTTGGACCTCCATACTCGAGAGATTATTTTCTGCTTAATCAAAACAATTTTACCAGTTTTTATTAGTCCAAGTTTGTAGTACATAATCTTTACATCCCTTGTATGGAGTTGGCATGTGTACGTAACACATCTTAATTCCGTCTTTTCATCCTCTTTCTTTCCCTTCCTCCATTTTTTGATCCCCTTCCCATCTGAGAAAGATCTATCTCTCTACTTCCTATTATCTTTTATTTTGCTCTTTATTTATAATTTGGGTTTCTTGTATAAGAGAAACCATGTGATATTTAAACTTGTCTGATTTCTTTCACTTAACATTATGGGCTCGAGGTATATCTATTTCCTACAAATGATTCAAATTTATCTTTCTTTATGGTAGAGTAGTACTCTACTGTGTGTAAATACCACATTTTCTTTATTCATCTTTTGATGGACATACAGGATGCTTCCAAGATTTAGGTATTATGAACTGTGCTGCTATAAACATGGATACATATGTATCACTGTATTACAATGTCCTTGACTCTTTAGGGACAATACCTGGAAGGGTGAATAGCTAGGTCAAATGGAGTTTCTCATTTCAGTTTTTTGAGGAATTTCCCTATTGATTTCCATAGTTCGCGTACTAGCTTACACTCCCACCAATGATGTAGAAGTGTTCCTTTTCCCTCCACAACCTCACCAGCATTTGTTATTTGACTTCTTAATGATGGCTATTCTTTCTGGGTTAAGATGGAATCTGGAATCTCAGTGTTGTTTTAATTTGCATTTCTCTAATGGCCCACGAGGTTGACCATTTGTTTATGTATTTACCGGCCAGTTGTACTTCTTCTCTGGGGTATCTATTCATTTCACTTGACCATTTTTGATTGGGTCTCTTTTGGGGGGTATAATTTTTTGAGTTCTTTGTATATTCCAGATACATGTTAGCCCTCTGCCAAATAGCTGCCAAATTTTCCCCCATTGTGTAGGTTTCCTTTTCACTCTGTTAGTTGTTTCTTTTGCTGAGTAGAAGCTTTTTAATTTGATATGACCCTGTTTGTTGATTCTTGGTATTGTTTCCTGTGCAACCAGTTTGCCAGTCTGTAGCAGAAAATTTTGTGAGGATTTGAGGGGTTACATTCAATTTTTGCATCAAGGTCCACTCTTATTAGCTAAGCCATTGATGAATCTGCCTGGGACCCTAGACAGAAGAAATACATATGTCTGAAATAATTTCAAACTTTTTATTGAAGTGCTTAAACACTCTGTCCACACAGACACATGTAAAAACTTTTGGCATTGTGCCTGTCTGTAGAAATCCATAATCACCTCCCTCCCTACCTTATCAAATGTAGAAACTATTTAAATTAGCCTGTTCTTAAACACAGAAGATATATTGGGTGGCAAGCAACAAACCATTTTAGTGCTCAAATACAATCTAGAGAGTTGCGTCTATAGGACTGAAAAGTCTGAGGAAAACATTTTCATACTTTTATCTGCAGATTCTGCGTGTACAACTATAGCATAAGAAATAACTTCTTGATGCTTTGGCTCTAGATGAGTTGGCAGCTGTACAACTCTGTAAATGTATAAAATGCTACTGAATTGTTCACTTTAAAATAGTTAATTTTATAATATCTGAATTTTCACCACAATTTAAAAAAATCTTTTCTGAACTACTGAGCTTTTCAAAAGTAGAAACTTAAATGTAAAAATATTTTACTTTCCTCTTTCCTCCTCTATATGGATACATTTAAGCCTTTGCTTTCAAGGGCTCAGAGATAACATTTTCTTTCCCCTCAATTGATTTTTCTTTTCCATTGGTCAGATACTGATTTTTCTCCCCCACTCTGCTCATTATGTGCAGTTAGGTCTGCCAGGGCTTGCGACTAAGAACCCTGGAGGTCTGACAGTATGTGGTTTTTACTGTAGTAAACAGAAGTGAGGAACTGAAGTATTCTTGAAGGTGTTGGTGAGCTCAGTATGTCATCTGAGACGGGCAGCGACGGGGCCATCTGGGGCTGTGGTGGAAACTGCTCTGTGGGGAGGTGGGCAGGCGCCACCTGGGCTCTTCCCCAGCTGTCACTCGTGGGGCAGCCAGAGGGAAAAGAGAGAGGTCACCACCCGCCTGGAAATGCGGCAAGGAACCAAAACTCATACCCTGTCAATTGCCTCTTCCCCCAACTCAGTCACCAAAGCAAGACAGGTGTCATTATGACTCACTTTCGACACATTTCCCTTTTATTTATGCAAGTAAAATTCACATCTTAGGCATAATTTTCCCTTGTTTGTGATCTTGCTTAACACTCGAGAATCTGTGACCTGCCAAAGCAGATCCAGAGGCTCACAGACTGGCTCAGCTTGCTCACTCAGGACCATTTCTCTAAGAAGACACGGTTGCGCTAGTGTGTAAATATGAGATTTTAAGTTCAATAACCTCATTCTTTCTACTTCCCTTTGAGTGCTACTCTCTTTTATCAGACTGCTCCGTTACCAGCTCTGCAGGCTGTGCACTGCAAAACTCCAGGGGGAGCTAGTCACAGGGCAATGGCACATTGCGTATTACAGCCTGGGTTGTGGGTATTCTTCTACTCTAATTTACTATTGGGTGGAAACACAGAGGTGGCTATGATGTATTCCCTGGGGCTCCCAGCCAGGGCTCATAGTCAGAGCTCTACTGTGGATCATGACAAACCAGTCCCTATCAAAGAGGCACTTAATATTACTCTCTCAACATTTTAGAAGCCAGGAAGTATCTACACACCTCTTTAAATAGGAATTTTAAATAGGAATGAAGTAAGTTACCATGTAATTACTCAAACTTTCTCAAGTTTCATGTGTCACAAGAGGAAAGAGTAAAGAGATGGTTAATTTTATGTGTCAACTTGACTGGAGCACAGGGTGCCCAGGTATTTGGCTAAACATTATCTCAAAGTGTTATGTGAGATATTTGTGAATGAAACTAGCATTTGAATGGTAGACTGAATAAAGAAGTCTAAGGGTGCATTCCTCCCATTCTCTGAGGGCCTGAATGGAACCTAATGGCAAAGGAAGGGAGAACCTGTTCACTCTACCCAGCCCTAGAGCTGAGACTTTGCCTCCCCCTGCCCAGGGATAGATCTTATGCTCCTGGTGTCCCTGGTTCTTGGGCCTTCAGATTCACTCTGGAATTACACTTCTAGCTTTCTTGGGCCTCCAGCTTCTGAAGGGCAAACTGTGGGGCTTCTCAGCTACTGCAGTCACATGAGCTGATTCCTTTTAAAAAATCACCCCCCCCACACGATTCTCTTTTCCTGAAGAACTCTAATACAGAGATGATGAGAAAAAGACAATAAAGGAGGATAGAATAATTTTAGGTGACTAAGACATTACCTGTTAGAATTTAAATGTCCATATTAAGGAGGATCTAGATAAATTCTTTTAAAGAGGTTATGGCTTTGGCACCAACAGACATAAGGGTAACATATTTAGAAAACTGTTCATCTCCAGTTATTAGAGATATACTCTTGTATGCAGGTTGCCAAGAATGGATATTAGCCAGTGTATCTGGCATATAAAGTTAAGCATTTTCCATTTCAAAGCACTCAATTATCCAGATTCTAGTGATGGACTCAACAGTTACAGTAATTATTTACTAGCATCAGTATATGGGCAAAAAATATTTCATTTCTCACAATTTCTACATAGCAAGCTTGTGTTTCACATACCACAAAAATGAGTCTTTGAGACAGGATACAGAGACCAAGAGATACACGCATGTACTCAGATACTTAATCTACCTATAAATGAAGGATATTTTGAAGTTTGCAGAAGGCAAAGCATTAGGAATGACCCTGGTGAGCTCTTTGACTTCTGAGTGTCAGCTTCACATTTGTTAGTGGAGAAGAGACTGTGCCTTCATACAGTTACCTGCCCGCATGTCTGCGCTGGTTTATTGTTAGAATCCGATGGGCACTGTGGGTGAGAGCACTGTGTGAAGTGTAAAGCACTCGGCACTGTACAGGGTATCACCAGTTAAAACATAATTTGTAGAGAAACATATAATACTTGACATATACACATATAATAGGGATATATGCTGGGAGGTACAGCTGGATAGGCAGGAAAAGGAATGAAATATTTCTCTATTGAAAAGACAAACAGGACAGAAAGGGGAAAAGGTGTGTACAGGCCATTGCTTAGAGGTGTAGGAAGGTGAGAAAATAAATGGCCAGAAAAAGAAAAACTTGTCTACCTAGTCTCCAGGGCAGAGAAAAGGAGGCCTCTGAGGACTGTGCTGGGTGAACTGCACTAGCGACTGGAACCACAGCCACAGGTGTGCAGAGGCACCCTCCCAGACCTCATCAACAGCGCAGGCCGGACGCTGGTGCAGACAGCCCACACGTGCGGTGGGTGTGGCGGCAGATGCCTGTAATCCCGGGACTCTGTCAGGCTGAGGCAGGAGGATCCCAAGTTTGAGTCCAGCAATGGGCAACTTAGTAAGCTTAGAGAGACATTATCTAAAAAAAGTTTGTATTATGATCTCTGTGCTACTACCTGCTTGCAGGAATTGGCTTACTTATATGTAATTCCTCTAAAAAGAAAGGCCAGCACTGCTGTGGAGTGAATTGTAGCCCCTAAAATTTGTGTGTTGAAGCCCTAATCCCCCATGGGAGTGACATGGAAATGGGGCCTTTGAGGAGGTGACGAAAGCTAAATGAGGTCGTAACAATGGAGTCCTGATCTGATGGACCTGGTATCTGGATACAGTGAGAAAGACACATCAGGGTGAGGTGTGCCATGTGAACCCACAGTGAGGACTGGCTGGCACAGCTGAGAAGACACCCTGCACCCGGACCTCATCAGGATGGTGCTTTGACAGCCTCCGAACCCGTGAGAAAAGAAATCTCTGCTGGTTAAACCACCTAGTCCATAGCACTGTCACAGCAATGTAAGGTGATGAATACAGGCATAAAGACGGACACAATGAATCAGACTTCACCAACCTACGATCAGCAGTGGCAACACTGTAAATTGATGGGGTAAAATCAAAGATTAAATAATTTTCCAATTCATTTAATGTAGAATAACTAAATTGATGCTTCAATTACATTTCTTTGAGAGCTGACAATTCTCAGCTTTCCCATAATCACATTTATTGTCTTCTTTCTTGAAACTGACATTCATGATTTAATTACGGCTATAAAATTTACATACTTAAACTCACTGCTGAACTACTTACATTGATAAATTTGCTACTTTTTAATTACTGCAATTTACTTTTGCCTAAAAGGACATTTCATTACCTGGAAAATCCTGAACACAACCATTATTCTTTAGAAACTCTGGAACAAAGGCAACAGCTGTAACTTAACTTAGATCAGTTCCAAAGTAGTTAATTTAGATCTTGTAGTTAACTTAGATCTGTTCCAAAGTACAGACAACAACCAGCTGTCTTATAAAATTAAGAACTGTGAAGTGTGTAAAGATTACTGAAATTTTATAATGCTAGAGAAATAATTCATTGAGAAAGTGAATACAAAAAAGGAGCAGAGTTTTTCAGGAGTAATGGATAGAATTTTGGACAGATTGGAAAGGAAGTGTCTACATGTATTCATGTGCTCCCATCTGTGACACAATTAAAAATGTGGATCTGAGCCAGGAGCAGCCTGTATGCCTATCAACAGACAAGTGGATAAAGAAAATGTGGAATCTATATATAATGGAATACTACTCAGCTATAAAAAAAATAAGCATGTTTGAGACGTCTATAGGAAAATAGACGCACCTGGAAAATATAATGTTGAGTGAAATAAACCAGCCACGCAAGCTTAAATACCCATACGGTATCTCTCATTTGAGTGAGGCAAAATACAAACACGAAAAGATAATAGATGGATAGAAAGGGACAAGGAGATGGATCTCTTTCATTAGAAAAGTGATCCAAGGCAACAAGGGCAAGGGGTGAGGAGAAGGGGAAGGGGAAATGAGAGGAATAAAGATGTGCCATGTATAGGAACCTAATAACCCCAATTAACATAAACACTACATGCCATAGCATGAGCTAAGACAAATAATATCAAAAAGTACAAAAAAGAGGATAGGAGAAGTTGAGGAAGAAGAGGGGGGAGAGTAAGAGATGGGGAAGAGGATAAAAAAAAAAACAAGCTGTGATACATACATATAACCACTCCCCAAGATGGCTGTAAACTGCAGGAATTGCAAATTTGTACAAATAAAATTTTTAAAATGTGGAACTGTAGGTCAAAAGAATAATTTGGCTAGAAAAGTAGTCATTCATTCAACCAACACTGAGCATATAACTTACCTCACAAGGTGACCGACAATTTCAGTTTGCTCAGGACTATCCTCATTTGAGCACTAAAGGCCTAGGAACCTCCTCAGTCCCGGGCAAGCTGGGATAGCTGGTCACACTAACAACACCACAATGGTCCCTGTTTCATTGCATTTTCATTTTAGCAGAGCAGTTAGACACCCAGGCCGATTAGTTACTTTGCAGGGGAATTATAGCATGGAAGCAGGGCTGAGAACCACCAACCTTTGGTGTGGCCACTGGAGTGGGGGAGGAAGAGTAAAATACTGTCACAGAAATCAAGAGAGAAGAGAATGATGAATCCAAAACACTGATATAGAGTTGTTACAAAGCAATGGAAATATGGGCACATGACATGAACAGAGAATTTACATAAACTACCAAAAAAAATGTCAGTAAGCATGAAAGGTAATACTGCTCAACACTTCAGAATCAACAACCATAAATGAAAAGGTACGTGTCACACGGTTTTTTGATTATCAAACTCACAGAGGAAAATGAAAATATCTAGAGGTTTCTAGGCAACAGAAATGGGCATTCTCATATGCAGCGTGCCAGTAAAAATGGGTATCACCTTGCTGAGCCTGTAATACAGCAGCAGATACAAAATCTCATTTTTAGAAATTCAAACTACTACTTGCATAAATATTCGTGCAGAAAGAAGACCAGCAGTTTTTGGCTTATACACGCTGGCCTTATTCTCCATGAGACTTTTGATGACCTCCCAGTACTATTACAAAAAGGAAACAGAGTAAAACTGCCCACCATCCTTGATAGTTCACATAACTCGTAGGACAGAGTTCTGCTGTCAGTTTCCATTTTTCTAGTTCTGAGGAATTAAAAAAATAGAGAAACACACAAACACTCAAATAAACAATCATGTTTCCACAGTCCACTTTGACAGCTCAGCATGCTACCACATTTTCAAGTGTTCATTTATAAACTAGTAAATAAGGTTTTAAGAACAGCTTTAGAGCCACCAAAAAAAATGAGCAAACAGTATACAAAGTTCCCATACTTTTCTCATACCTTTCCTATTTTTAACATCTCACATTAGAATTGTACATTAGTTATAATTAGTGAGTAAATGTTAATGATCTGACATTTTTATGAACTAAAGCTCACAGTAGTTCACTCAGATTTCCTGAATTTTTTCTTAATATACCTTTCCTGTCCCAGGATCCTATCCAGCAGAGCATATTATACTTGCTTGTCATTTCTTCTATACTCTTCTTGGCTGTGACATTTTCTCAGGCTATTTTTTTTTTTTTTGATGACTTTATTTGTTCTGAAGAATAGTGGTCACATATTTCGTAGGATGCTCTTCTATTGGAATTGGTCTGATGTTTTTCTCATTATTAAGCTGGAGTTACTGGTTTTGGGGGGGAAGATGAGAGAGGTAAAGGATATTTATCACCAGCATAAACTTAAGAGTGTTGATGTTGACCTTGCTCACCTGGCTGACTGTGGGGTGGCTTTCTCTGCTCTAAAGTAGTTCCCTTCATTCCCCCTGCCCCTATTTTCATACTGGGGGAAAGTCATTATGTACAGCCCCATTTAAGGGGTGGACCCTCCCTTAGGGCAAAGTATCTACATTATTACATAATTCACATACTTTGTAGTTATTCTGCACTCTCCCTTTTATTAACCTAATCATATATTTGTACTAGCATGAACTTACAGATATTCCTTTATGTTAGGTTATCATTCCAATTCTACTTTGTTTTTGGTGGTCAAATTAGTCTCGCTTTAACTGTTGAGAGCTCTTTAATTTTGCTCCTGGATCCCTTTGACACAGTTCAGTTTTTAAAAGAACTCTTACTTTATGGAACCAGAGGATGCTCCAGTCCCAGAATCACTCAGGTCTTCAAGGAACCCCAGCTCCCTTTATTGGAGAATGGCACTAGAAAGAAGGACCTGACTGCTAGATGTGCATGCTGCTACTACAGTGTCACTCCTTTTAGGCTTCTCAGACGACAGAGCAGAGAATCCTATGTGCACATGCTAATCTGCATATATACAAATACCTACAAACACATCTATACATATTTCTGCCTATGTTTTATATTAAATCTTTAGTCTTAATCTATAAAATGCAATGAAATATAATAATGTCTAAACTTTAGAAATTTATTACAGCAAAAGACATATATTAATATTGACTCCCGCCTTGCCTCCCCCTTGCCTCGAACGCACTTATCCCGTCATTCCTGCCCCCTTCTGAAGCAGTTCTGGAGTCCTCTTTTGTGTCTCCAGCTGCTGGCTGCTCTGATGTCCTGCTGTGACTCAAAATTTTCATCATTCACGGTCAATGTGAGTCTGGGGAGGAGACGGAAGTTGCATGGTGCTAGATCCAGTGAACAAGGTGGGTGAGGACACACTGTAGTTTTTATTTAATAACATTTCTGTAAATGTTTAATCACTGCGATGTGATCATACAGTGAATGTTTAAATTAAGAAATTTATTACAGTAAAAGACACATTGCCATTAATTCCCCTCAAATTACTCCAAATACCCCCTCTTGCTTCAGACGCACTTATCACATTGTCGTTCTTCACAATGTATTTTACTGTAATAAGTTTTTTTGTAATAAGTTTTTTAAACAACCATAAACATTAACTGCATCTTTTGATCATCCTTTGTATATTGCATATAAATTTTTCATAAACGTATGTCTCCAACTCAGTCCCGCTGCCACAAGGATCATTCTAGCCTCCTCTTCTCTCTGATCTGCATATTTTAGCTCTGGTGGAGTGAAATCTGGACCCCTACTATCTGCCCTCTACTTAACTGTTTAATTTCTGTACATGTGTATGACGGTGCGAGAACTGCTAATCTCTACCTTGTTGGGTAATGATTTTTACCAATAAAAATATAGTATTTATGTGCAGTTCTTTTTGCTTTTAATTTTCCAGACTCTATTCATTTCCAACAGACCTCTTTAAAATAAAATACAGAACATGAAACATATGTAAAGTTGAATACATTTTTTTGTTGCCTTTGAATTCATTCCTGACCTGCAAATCCAGGTCGATTCCCCTTCGCCCTACCCCAGAAGAAACTACTGTATTCCTATAAATTTATCATATAACCTGCAGTTCATTTTTATATTTCAAAGATACAAATATAAATCTGTATGTTTTCTATTTTAAAATTAACAGATTACATGTGGGACATATTTGCACCTTGTTTACATTCTTCTACTTTTGGTTGCAATGACTCTAAATTGATAAATTTGGATATAATTTATTCCTTTGTGCAGCTACTGTATTCCATCCTAAGAATATTGCACATTTTATCAGTTTTCTTAACTGATGAGTATTAGATTCTTCTAAGTTGTTCTTTGTCTGTATCAAAAGAATTCCATACTAACTATCCCATCATTAAGTCACTAATTATGTAGGCCATTTTCAATAACATCAGTTTTTAAATGTGTAAGTTTTAAGCTCGGATCTGGCTCTAACTCCGTATTTAAAGGTGTGGATTCCAGTGTCTGTGAGGTCTAGTCCATCCAGTCTTGGGTCTATATCTGGCTGGGTGCCCTGCAGTGCACGGGGCCAATGGCAGGTTCTCACCGCTCACCCTGCTGACATGCACAGGGCAGCTTTGGTCAGTGTGTATAAGGGTTCTTTCACACGTGTGTGTATACAGATTCTGCCGAGCCCTTTAGCACTGCTTTGAAAGCCTTACACAAAGCTGAATGTATATTACTTCTCCACATCCCAGATCAGCTTCTTCTTTTCAACTGGGGACAGAGCAGATAGGCCTGGGAGGAAGCCTGGTGTGTGCACCTGTGAATGGAGGGAAAGCAGGCTCATTAAGCTTTAACCAATGATGACACAGAGTTAGTAATGGGCGTGTATTATTACAGCTTTGGCTCATAAAAATCTGTCATGACTTACAACTAATCCCTCTGGTACATACCTAATCTTTTAATTATAATTTCACATTTACAAATTCTGGATGTTGAGCATCTTTTACCTACTTATAAAGTAACAACCCATTTATTTGTGACCCTGAGTGTTATAGTATACATCTAGATTTCCCCCCAAAGTTTCATGTGCTCATAGGTGGAGCTTTGGAGAGGTGACTGGATCATGACTGTGAGATACTGGATTAGTCCACTAATTGGTTTAGCACAGTGCTGGGTGTGGATGATGGATTTACTGAAAAAGGAGGATTTAAAACCTACCCTGGGTGTGGGTGAACCCAGGCTCAATAAGCTTGTAGCCTGGATAGAATAAAAAGGAAAGTAAGATGGAAGTTAGGCTGCTTCCTACCTGCCATACCATGGACTATTTCTTCTCTGCAATGCCCACCTGCCATGTTGTCTGCCTTGGAGCCAGCAACTATAGACTGAAACCTGTACAAACTGTGAGCTAAAATAAACCTTTCCTCTTCTAACTTGTGGGTGTTGCGTATTCTGTCCCAGCAACCAGAAAGTAACTAAGACAACCAGCTTTTCCACATCAAGGGAAACATTTACTTTTTCTGTACCATCCACTTGCTTGAGCCTCATAACAATGTTGTGATTCACTGTTTCCACTTTAAAGTGAGAAACCCGAGGATCAGAGAAGCCAAGTAATTTATGTAAGAATGTACAGCTGGTTCAAGATGCAGCTAGCTGCTAAACTAGGGCTCTGTAATTCCAAAATCCCCGCTTTTTTCTCCCACGGTGGGCTTTCTCTAAAGAGGCTTCTAACAGTGTATCCATTTAAGCACCTTAGAAACATGTTTCAATAGAAAAAAAAATGCCTAAACTGTCGTCTATAGTCTCACTTAACTCCAACACATGTCTTAAACAGAAGACACAGGATGCTGCCCTATGAGGCAATAGTGAGAGTGGTTAATGGCACAACTCTCTTCTGTATGACCTCAGGCAAGTTGCTTAACCTCTTCATGATGTAGGGCCCTTTTCTGTATAGATTAGAACAGTGCCAAGCTCTGTGGGTGGACCCGTGGATAAATAACATTAATATAAACGAGAGTCAAGCCGTAACTCACACATAAATGCTCTATAAATGCTAACACTCTATTATTGATGAACTACTCAATAATTTATTGTGTGTTGATTCAATTCTTTTGTACATTTTTATTGTTCTTTAAATGTCAAGCTGTGAGATGTCATTTTTCCTGCTGTCACGGTACCCACTTCGAGCATTCTTCCTTTACTGGATTGAATGCAGAAAGAGAAACTCAAAATGCAAA
This sequence comes from Hystrix cristata, assembly GCA_004026905.1. Classification (NCBI taxonomy): domain Eukaryota; kingdom Metazoa; phylum Chordata; class Mammalia; order Rodentia; family Hystricidae; genus Hystrix; species Hystrix cristata. The sequence continues at coordinate 132,673 of PVJO010001038.1, forward strand.
CTTAAAAAGTAGCATGTTAAGTAAGCCCGAATGATACTTGAGGAGATAAGATTCATGGCTTCAGGATAGTTTTGTTACAGCTATTTCTGGAGTATAAAGGTAATTTATCTTTATTTCTGAGTGTCGGGTTTTTATTTTTTGAAGGACTGTTGGCCGGTACTGGAAGGGTGACTTCCAGATGAGGAAGGTGTCATTTTGTCTAACGTGAAGAAGCCTAGTGCACACTGATCATTTCAGCCTGCAGAGACGTATTGGCAGTTTCAACAATAATTGACACCTGGTGAACCTGGCATTCCTCTTTAGGAACGCTGTCACCTGACAAAAATACTTCAGCGTGAATTTTTAATTTAAAAACGTTTAAATATTGTCATGATATCACTATAGTCAGCAGAACTGAGTGTAACCTCCTAATCCCACACTTGGTCCATATTTAGATTAGTGTCATATACCTCCCCCCCCCCCCCCCCGTGTCACTGACCAGCTGCTGGATGAGCAGATTGTGGTCCTACAGACGAGGGGTTCTCAAAGTGTGGTCCCTGGACCAGCAGCTTCAGTGCCACCTGGGAACTGTTAGAAATGCAAGTTTTCTTCTTAGGCTCCATCCAGTCCTACTGAGGAAGCAACTCTGGGAGTGGGGCTTGGTGTTTTGTTTTTGTTTTTTGTTTGTTTGTTCATTTTGTTTTTGTGATACTTAAGACTGAACTCAGGGCCTTCACACTAAGCCATAATTTCAGCTCTTTTATTTTTTTATTTTGTGACAAAGTCTCACTTAGTTGCTAAGTTGCCCAGGCTGGGCTCAAACTTGTGATCTTTGTACCTCAGACTCCCAGAGTGCTGGGACTGCAGGTGTGCGCCACCGCACCTAGCTAGTTTTTTGTTGTAATAAGCCCTCCGGGGCCCCCTGACTGAGTACCACTGTTACTGAATATCCTGCACAGTATTGTAGACTTTGTTGACTGTCACCTCCTGTTACCACTTTCCTTCTTCAATTAGTCTCCATCGTTCCTGTGAGCTGCATTAGGCTGAGAACCTTGAGTATGTTCAGGCTCAATTTATTTAGGCGAGAATGCTTCGCAGGTGACCCTTTCTTACTGTATTAATCATGAAGCAGTAAGACCTTTTGGCCATGGTCAGTAATGTGGAGACGCCTGTTTGACCCAGTGGTTTCACCATCCGCTGATGATTACTGTCTAGGCCGGTTACCTCCATGGCGATTGTGCGATGCTGACTTTCTAATAGCATTCATTCTGCATTTATTAATCATTTTCACCTTTTTTGCTGCTGCTGCTACTGTTGCTTATTATGGGACCACGACAACCTCCATGGCAGATGTACAACATAAAAGCAGCGTGAATCAATGTGAAGTTTTATTTACAAATTTATAAAAGCCTTTAGAAAATTTTTTGACAACCCAACCCCTATGAAAACCTCTGAGCAGCTTAGAAATACTTCATTTAATTAGTATAGGAATTACAATTGAGCAGTTTTGAATCTGGGTTCTGGTTTGAATCAGCTACTGTTTTACCTGTGTCTACATTAAGTCAAACAGTCTTCTCAACTAAGAACTATTCATTAGATCTGTCTCTACATGCCTTGGGCCTTTTGGTGATGATAAAATGATCACACATTCCTACCTCGCTAGAGGGGATGTTAAAATATTCGGTCAGAAAGTATGACAGAGCACTTTGGGACAATTGTAAAAGTGCGTCCCTTACATGTGATTCTTTATGACATACAGCAATGCTTCTCAAGCTTTTTTGACTGAAGCCTTCAGTAAGAAATGCATTTGATAAGTGACCCTGTTCAAACGCATGCACATGCGTGCACGACAGTGTGTACACACACACACACACACACACACACACACACACAAAGAAATGAAAAGCCTTGGTCTCCACCCCAGACCCACAGAATCAAGAGTGTGTCCAGTAATTTGTTCCACCAAATAACTGCCAGCTGCATTACAGGCAATTCATTCCAATGTCTCCTGTTTTATTCCATCTCACCCACTAAAATTTGCTGGTAGCAAATGCCTAGATCAGAATGACTTTTTAATCCACTATTAGACTCCAACCCATATGTTAAAAAAATGTGTAATCCTGTGAAGAAAAACATCTTTTCCAACCTAGCTACACAGTTACTGTCAAAAGGATTGTTTGGTTCTTATAATTTGGTTCCCCTCAGCAGGCATCACTGATTTCAGGCACACTGCTAACTGCAATGCAAGGTGGTGGTGTAATAAAATCATAAAATTAATTTCCAGAGATGGATGCCATTAGTTGGAAGTACAGGTATAGGAAAACGCTGCACACTAAGAAGAGGAATTCATTCATTTATTCAACATTTAAAATAAAAGGACAATACAATAAACGGAGGGCAACCCTTTCTGGGGTGACAGGCTGAATGAGAAAGAAAAGGAGGTTATGGAATAGGCAAGCAGGCAAGTGTCAGCAAGAGTTTACTGGCTTAGGAGAAGATGGAACTAAGCAGAAGTTTGGGAATGAAGAAGGAAGCAAAACTCAGACTGGCCACTGCTGGATAAAAAGGATTTAAATGGGCAAATTAGGATAAGGGTTACAAAGGACCTCTTAGGTGAAGACGGTGGGCAAGCAAATGCTCATAGTTATGCATGAGAAGTGGTGCTTATAAGAGGCTACTACTAGAGGCCTGGCAATAATGACAACAACGTTTCTGTTACTTCAATAATAACAACATGTACTGAACACTTCCTCTAATGTTAATAATTGTTATTACTCACAAATTGAGAAGGTCTAACTAACTTGGTCACACAGCAGGTATGTGCAGAATGGGGATTTGAACTTAAATCTGCAGAACTTGGAAGTCCACAGTCTTGTCCACTATGCAGCAGAGCATCACTGGGACATAGCTCAGGTTGAGAGCCAGTATGCAGTGGAGTGCTGTGATGTTTAAGGGAAGAGCGGACCCAGTGGGAAACGGCTGAAGAGTGCTGACCTAATTCTACAGACCTGTTACTATGACTTGGCCAATTATATAATGTCAATTGTGACTGTAGTTTGTGAATGACAATTTCATTAGGAGTATTAAGTGTCATTCTTACTAGCATCCACATTCTGGAATGAGTCTAAAAGGACTTCAAGTTCTGCAAATTGCACATGACCTGAAACCTATCTCTTTTATGTCCCAGGACTTAAAAATAGCAGTGTCTGCCCATAGGAGTGTTTTACATGTGGGAACCCCATCTCCAGGTGTGTATATTGGAGTAATGAGCTGGGAGTGCCTGTTTTCTGGCACCAAAGATGAGCTATGTCTTCTAGCTCTACCCCAGAAAGGATTTTAGCTTTCAGATGGGTCTGACGTTGTCTCAATGTTACAGTGATCATCTCCAGTGGGAAAACTGATTTGCTTCCCCTATAAAAGTCCTAGTTTACAGCTGGGTGGCTTTCCAGGTGCCTCCAGATCGTCACATGTGAGATTGCTTTAGTTATTTTTCTTTCAGCTAGATATTAGCTCCTTAGCTGGACCTTCTCTGACCACTGGCCTTCAATGACCCATTATAACCCTTTCATTGTTTCTCTGACCCCTATCACCAACTAAAAACGGGTTTTCTGAAACTTATTTTCTTATTATCTGTTTCTCTTCTACCATAATCTCCAAGAATACAGGGTCATTGCTCAGAAGTATTTTCATCTCTTGAACAGTACTGGACACATAAAAAGAAATCTGTTGAAGAGAGGGAAGCTCATACAAGTAGCATGCTGTGGGTTTGGCAATTTTCCCAGTACCTCTTCTTCTAGTAGACTTTGTTCTTGGTGACTCTGTGGAACAATTAAGATGAAGTGAACTGTCTAACTCTCCCAGGGGCTTAATTACTTAGGTTGAGACCTCCTAGACATCAAGAAGTCTTCACGGCATTTAAAGTCCTGTGTATTTTGCTGTACAGTATGCTACAAAAACTTATGTGAAAAACAGTTTATCATCCTCAGTAACTAGTAGATTTTATATAACAGAAGTCTATATAAGATAATGGCAAAGGTTAAAACAACAAAATCTTAAGTTTGGTAAAAATCTCACATAGAATATACTACTGACCCTTCATTTTACAAATGAGGAAACTGAGTCTTCCCTAAAAGATTAAACAATTTGATAGAACTCATGAAGCTGGGTTTGTGGGAAAGAGCCTGGGCTAAAACTTACAATTTCTAATCCCAACCTAATATTTCTACTTTATACACATAAATGTCTTCTTTATAAGAGAACTGCCAATAAGAATTTAATTAATCTATAGTAAAAAAAAAAACTCTAGATATGAGTGAAATACACTGTACTGAAAATTGCACAAAATGTCTAATGAAAATGAGTTAACTTTCTTTTGTTCCCCATGATACCTCTGTGATTATCTATTTGGTTAACAGTACACAACTTAATTCAGGGCTTCAACATTTAATTTTAGTAAATCACCATGTTTGGTATTTGGAAAGATTTAAGAAATGAAAAAGACACTGTCTCTGATCTCAGGCACAGCTACTTGTCGTGAAAGGCAGCCCTCTGAGGAAAGTACAAGACAGGAACACGGAGGCAGGTGCCCGTTGGTCTGAACCGGAGCAGAGGGGAAGGTACCACTGGCAGGACAAGAATTTCAACAAGCAGACAAAAGACAGAGCAGATGGGGAGATGGGAAGAGCAGAAGTTTAGAGGTCTGAAAATGCAGCCTGGAAAGGAAAGTAGAAAACCTTGAGATGTATATAGAAGATGCTGAGACTCATACAAAGTTTTTTTTTCTAATTCTTTTTGGATATCTCTGACTTTTTTGAGTAAGGGATTAACATAATACGATATGTCTTTTACCAAGACAATTCTGGCATAAAATTCTGGGAGGAAAGAAGCTGTGGTTGGAGGGACTAGTGAATGCCCATGTAAGAGAAGAAAGGGTCAGCACGCTGGGAGGTTCCCAAAGAAAGGCAATGAGAGTGATGGACGAGAGACGTGTGAATTTGCAAACCATGTCGAAACACTAGGGGGCAGGGAGGAGTCGAGGGTACAGAGACAAAGATAACTGGCAGAGATCTGGGGGCAGATGAGGCTGAGGTGGTGTCTTTACAGAGCAGCTTCTTTTTGCTGAGACTGTCCCCAAACTGGGCTAAATGGCAGTGAGCAGACATTCTGAAGTGGAGATGAGCAGGATCAGTCAGGGTGTTCATGGTGGATGTCCTCTGTTCTCAGTGAAGAGGAAAATAAGATCCCTCTCTGGCTGCTATGGATTGTTCTCACTCAAACTCATGCTGAGGCCTGGTAGCTGAAACGACAGTGTTGAGAGGTGGTGGGGCCTTGAAGAGGTGTTTTGGGACATGGGGCAACACCCAGCAAAGCTATTAATGCCCATCCTGCAGGAGTAAGGTAGGTCTCTTGGGATTGGAGTAGTTCGTTATAAAGCAAGGTCATCCTACATGTTTGGTCTTTCTGCACAATACAACTTCTGATTCTCTGCTATGTGATGATACAGCCAGAAGACCCTCGTCAGACACCAGCACAAAGCTGTGTGGCCTTTCCAGCCACCAAGAATGTACTGGAGAAATGAAAAAAAGTTGAGAAGTAGACTTTCTAGAAGTAGCTATGGCTCCTATGAACGTGTAGCTTATTGAAGTACCTTACCCACATATCTTTTTAAAACTGTTGTGTTACCCTCACTTGTTCTGCCTGTCAAATCTCAGAGCCTTGTACAAAATGATTACATAGCATCAATTAATGGTAGTTCAGGTCACTGATTCTTTAGCTGTCTGCTTGCCAAGTACAGCCTATTGAAGTCCGCTTTTAAGCACAACTGTAGGAACCATAAAAAATTAAGTTCTTTGAGAAAGGCTATCTGATTTTGCTAACCCTCATTTCAAGAAATGCAAATTAACTGAGATTAAAATGTATGCACTTTCCATTTTGTTTATGATGCATTACAGTCACAGTAAAAGTACATCATGACCTCCATAAAACACCTGTTTGTTAGCCACTTGCCAAGAGCAGGTACACAAGGAAATTAGTGACAAAGGTGAAATGAAGTATTTGAGATTTCTTAGCTGACTTCCTAAACATTGGCAAGAGTCAGGATTATTTTTATTTAAAAAATGGTCCTTCTATGTGACTTGATAGTGACTCAGAACTCTGTATCATTTGAGGGAGGAAATAAATGCCACCACTTCAATTTTCTGACTACGGATGGGCAATTCCTCCCCACTGCAGTTTGGTTAACAGCCACAGACAAATGGAAAAATTTGTGCTCAATGAGGCTGATAACCCAAACACAACTCAGACAGGTAATTTCACTTTATTTTCCCACTGGAAGGACTGCTAGGGAAATTGAGCTGTTAGCTCTGGGCTTCTTCATTACTTAAGATATACAGGACAGACAGCAACACATTTGAAGACTAACTGTAGGAATATTAGTGTGAATAGGAAGGCACACAAATAAGGGACTTTACGAGAAGCAATTTACCTACGTGTATCTTTAGATTCAGATGATTTCCAAAGTTGTTGAAGCTTCAAATTTTGAGATGGCTGGGGATACAGAGTCTGTAACTTGGCTTAGCTCCAGTTACTTGCTACTTATTGAATTAGAAACTAAAAGAGACAGAAAAGAAGTGCTCAAAGCTTCAGAAAGCAAACTACAGAAATGATGCTCAGACTGAAGCCTGCACCCAACTCACCCACACCCAGAGCTGGTCACAGCACTGGTCTCTGGTCCTACCATCCCTTGAGATTTTGTTCTCTGGTTCAGGGCCAGGGCCAGGGAACCTGCATTTCTAAGATGGTTATGGTCCTATGGAAAAGCATGGAGCCTAGGTCTTAATGAAAGTATGAGGAAATTAAGGTATCCTAGAGAAAGAGGACAAGAGACAAACTATGTCACCACTCCAAGGGGCTGGATCACAGACAGAAGTGGATAAAGTGGTCTTAATTGGCAAGGAGATCCATTTGAAGTTCAGGCACAGAGAAATATTTGGCTACCAAGTTAAATATCATTTTAATACAAAAGTTTGTAGTAACTTTAAGATTTAATAAGTGAATTTGAAATAAGCAAAAAAAAAAAAAACCCAAAACAAAACGAAAAACAAAAAAACACCAACACACAGCGAAAATATTTATGTCAGCCAAGCTATTTACAGTTAAAAAATTACAATCTGGCCTTAACACCTTCACAATGGGGCCACAGTGCATATGTCTGGCTTCCGGGTGGCTGTGAAACACCGGTGGTTCAAGCATGTCGGTCCCATCAGATGACATGGGACAGTCCCACTGGGTGGTACAGGCCTCCTGATGGAGCAGACATGCATGTTCCACTGGTGGTTCCAGCTGGCTGGAATGCATTTAGGAGTTCCTGCTGGCTGGATCCAGGCCTTTTCCTACTCTATTCCTTGGAGCCAGAGGCTTCATCAGCCCATCTCATGGCCTTAGCTACTGACGAAATGAAACTCAGACTGGCTCTCCTTGTGTGACAAAACATCTGAGTCTTTCTTGGAGGGGCTGTGTGGGAAACTTACACAGGAAAACTTCATTACTTACTGACCTTTAAATGTGGAAGTCATCTGCGCTGTCTCTGGAAGTGCAATTGAAAACAAGTCATCTTTTACTTTTCAGTAAAAGGGTAAAGTTTTTTTTTCCTCACAATTCAGTGTTATAAAATTTGTGCCTTTCTGGATGAAATGCCATGCTTCCTTTTACTCATATGATGAAAGATACGAAATTTACTATTTTCCCTTTATGTTTTGTCCCTGCAACAAGAAAATTCTGAGTTAAATTTTCTGTTCAAGTCTGGGGTCTTCTCTTGAATGCATTTCTGGTATAGTTGCTTCTCTCTATTTCCTTATATCGTAGCCAGTATTTTTGTCACCTTTAATGTAAACAAAACAAAATGAAAACCAAAACAAAACAAAAAATGTAACAAACGAACAAAAAACCCCCCCTTTATTTAGTAACAAATAAATATTTGCAAAATATATGAGCCTTGTATCAATCTCTTTCTCACTGTTGGCACAAAATACCTAACACTTGCAATTTAAAGGTGGACAGGTTTATTTTGACTCATGGTTTCAGATGGTTCAGTCTATGCATAGTTGGCTGGCTCCAAGGCAGAAACATGGTAGGAGGGCATGAGAGAGGAAAGTTCCTCAACCACAGCCAGGAAGCAAAGAGAGAGAAGGGAGGAGCCAGAGACAAGAACATACCCTTCCTGGCCACAGTGATCCACCTCCAATCAGCTGCATCGCCTAACAGCACATTCAGTTATGAACTCATCAAGGGTTAATCCCCAGTCTAGTATAGCACCCCCACAATCCAATTAGCTTCCAAAGTCTACATATAAGCACATGAGACTTTTAGGGGCCAGTTTATATCTACACTATAACAAGTTTATTTATAAAGACTAATGCTCAGGCAGGGTGTTATTTTGGACAGTAAAGCATTGTAGTAAAGAACATAGGCACTAAAAGCAGACTTCTGGAACTTAAAACCCATCTATGCCATTTGAAGTGTGGTGCTGAGTCAGTTAACCCTTTACACCCCAGATCTCACCAATAAAATGGCTTTATTATAGTACCAACTTCTCAAAACTTGTAAGGATTAGTTAGTGTTTTGAATGGAGTGCTTTGAACAAGGTCTGGTCCATAGCAAGCGTTTAGTAAATGTTAGTTATTTTAATTAGAGACAGTGGTGATGAAATTGTGCAACTCATTCAATTATGGAGTTAAACGGTGTGCTTCAATCACAGGTCCATGTTTCTGGGCAACGGGAGAAATCTGTTTTCAATTTGGAATTAATTTGGAAGATATGCTTCCAGCAAATGAATGTTTATGATGTGACCCTTCAATGATCATAATGTGGCTGATTCAGAACTCACAAGGAGTGGACAGAGAGCAACAGAAACACAGAGTGGAGAGAGGGGGAGAGAGAAGGAGAGAGAGAGCGAGAGAGAGAGAGAATGCTGTTCCCAGGGTAACCAGTTGCTAGTGGCAAGTATTTGGCAAAGAGTGCCAGAGAACACAATTTCTTTGAAAAACATCTAATGAAAATACTGTACTAACAATGAGCTTTATTCAAGTATGAAGAGAACCTAAGAATGTGGGAAGTTGGTAATAAGAATTCAAAAGTCACCCTTATACCAGAATGGGCTACTTTCTGGCAAGTACAATATGGTCACATAATAGAACACTGAGTCTGGGTGACATTAGAGGAAATCTGGAGCAGATCATGACACATCCAATTTCCTATTTTGGGAAGACAGTTTGGAAACTCAGAATCAGATGGACAGTGCATATGGCTGTATAAAATTCTCATTTTATTGTATTGGCTGACACCTTCATGCAGTTCTGCGTTGAAGAGCTATCCCAGGTACTGGTATTAGATATTTCTGATGGATGAAACACACTGAGTACCAGAGATAAATAATGGCATCTACAGTGAGCAAAGCAAGTGTGGCATAAGTCTTTGTAGAACTTATGTGAAGTGTCGAACAGGGCTACATCAGTCAGAGTTCTCCAGAGAAACAAAAAACAGGACATGTCCATTTGTGTATTTTAAAAAATTTTCAAAAGGAATTGGCTCATGTGTTTGTGGAACTGTGGCAACTGGCAAAATCAAGATCTGCAGGACAGGCTGATACACTAGAAAACCAGGGAACTTTGAAGTTGCAGCTTGAGTCTGAAGGCAGCTTGAGGCAGAATGCCTTCTTCCTTAGGGGACCTGAGTTTTTTTTTTCTCTTAAAACATTCAAATGATTGGATGATGCTCACCCACTGTAGGGAAGGTGATCTGTTTTGCTTGAAGTCTACTGATTTAAACTCCTCTAAAAATTACCTTCATAGCAACATCTAGATTATTGTTTGACCAAATACCTGGGTATTCCAGCCTAGCCAATTTGATGCATAACATTAACCATCACAAGGATTCTTCCTTGAGCCTTAGAGGTTTCACTGAAACCCAAAGCAAATGAAATAGGCTTTGGAAACACGGTAAAGGGAATCTTCTAGGAAGACGTGCTGCACCAAATAAAAAGTGGCTACTCTATTTTTGAGACTCTTGTCTCCCTCACCTACTTCCAACTTGCTTAACAGAAGACTGGAGCCTGGAAAGGGATTCGCTGGGAGGAAATGGAAGAGCTGCTTTGCTTTTTTCTTTCCCTAGATTGACTGGTTTCCCATCAAGGGAAGATAGTTCTGTCTGATAAAGTCGATTGCATCTTATCACCTGTTGACCTAAAGCTTATGGAGCTTATGGAGTCCTTGCAAGTGAACACTGAAGGTGGAGCACACTTAGAGATTTCTTCAGTAAATCCAGGATGTGGCCCTAGGAGCTTCGGAAGATTTCCAAATCTGAAGATGGGCTCCTGTTTCCTTGCTAGAACACTATGAAGGCAACAGCCTAAAGAGAGCTGCCTGTGAGGGCAGGGTAAGCCCAGGGCAGCTGGAGCTTCCAGAAACTGGCATGGCAAGAGGTGAGGATGTAGGGATTCCCCATAGAATAATTTAGCCAGATGAATTAGCCAGACTCCCCACCCGGCAGAAGGAAATGAGGTAGACTGCAGGGACGGAAGTGGAGTTGGGGCAGAAGCCTCTACAGATAGCACTTGTGTTAAGATGTGGATACTCACTGAGGGCATCCTCATTACGAGTTCCATAAAAAGCCTGTATTTGTCACTAGACACGACAGAGGAGTGCAAGATGACAGGCAGAGAAGGCCAAGTTTTTCTTAGTGTTTGTTCTTTTTCTTCAATTTCTGTCTCTCTTTGATCAGAAAGACCCAGAAGCAGCATTTTGAGGGGCAGATGGCTCAATGTGGGGTGGAGGATCAAGGAGGAACAGCAAAGACCTGACCAGGCTCCTTCTCTGACAGGTATGAAGCTCAAAGTAAGCAAAAGAAGACTCTCTAAACTGGATGTGAGAATGATACTTTGATTTAGACTGTCTGGACTTAACACTCAAAAGTGGATCCTGATAGTGTCTGAGATAACTTCCAGGGCAGGGGTAGAGAACCAGCAAAGCATTTTAGAGGCATTAATACACCAACAAACAAGTTCTTTTTTCTTATGCATCCTCAATTTAGTTCAGCTTGTTCAATTTGCTATCTATGCAAAATTTGAAAATTTTGCATGCTACCACTGCCCTGATTAATCATACACTTACAAGTCCTTTGTGGACTTTCACAGGTTTTGGTACAATATTTCTCTACTGAAGACCAGGAGGATGGTGATATTTTCAGGAACTAAAGTAAAGGCTTCCAAGAGAGGAACAAGGTTCAACAACTTGTGTCAGGTTCTGAGTAAAGGAGCCAATCAAGAAAAGACATATGAAGTCCTTGTGTACGTGGTTGTGTCTGTTGAAAATACCAGTCCCAAAACTTCCTGTTTCCAGGGTTACACCAGCTTTCAGGTGAATGACAGAGAAAAGTAAATTTGTGATGCCTGTAGAACACACATAGGAGAAGCACTGTGACTAAATGTCATTCCTCTTTAAAGTAAATTGGGAGAATCTACCTTTCTCTTTTTATCACCCTAATTTATGAGTATTCTCAGTAAGTACTTAAATGCCTTTCTGGATGAATCAGGGACTCTATTATTTATATCTAACTTCTATTCTGAGCTATCCTGGTGTTAACTTACTTTACTATCTCCTTGTAATGCCTTGGTCTCACCTTATTGAGACTTCTTATATAACGGAGGAATAGATAAGGAAAGTGCCGATCAGGGAGGATCTTAGAATGAAAACAGATGTTAAGCAGGTAATAATGAAGTGAGCTGACATATTTACCTTAAGTGCTTAGTGACTATGTTAAGGGCTGCAAAATATTAGATAGATTAGAACTACGAAGGCACATTTCTTTTCCCCATTTCATTTTTTCTTCTTAGAGGCTGTCTAAAAAGAAAAACACATTTGGAAGATGATTCTTTTTAGAATTCTTTACCAAAGTAAGGCATTATGTTTCAAAATATCAACTTTCAAAGTCTAGCCTTGAATTCCCTGTCTAGGGATTAAGCGAATCAGACAACTGAAGAACCTCAAGGTGGAGATTTGAGCTGTAAGGAGCAGGAAGTTCTGGCAGGAGAGAGAGATGTTGGCTAAAAGGAAAATCACGGAAGGAGTGAACGCTGGTAAAATGTGTGTTACATCATCAGCTGAAGACTGTAGACAGTTCGGAAGCCAGTAATTCCAAAGTCAAGCCTGCAGAGTGCTTGCTGCAGTACAGAATTCAGCTTTCTAATGTGTTTCTTTCTTTCTTTTCTTTTCTTTTTTTTTTTTTTTGTGCTGGGGTTCAAACTCAAGGCCTGGAGCGTAGCAGGTAAGCACCCTACAAACTGAGCTGAATCCCCAGCCTCTAATGCATTTTGAAAGAAAAACTTAAGTAGTGGTCCCTACTAAGAGATTCAAGGGTCCATTATGTTGTCTGTGGTAGTATTTGCATCCATTTTGCAATTTTTTATATGCCTGGACTATCAGCTCTGGGAAATTTAGAATTATATTGAATAATTAGGGATTTCCCCTGCTTTTTATTACCTGCTGTTTAGATTTCATTTTATGATAATAGAGAGACCAGGAAATAATGAAGGAAATAACAATTAAAAAATTAAAAATTATTGAAAATCCAGGAGACCCTCTTCCAAAAATTTGCTTTGAGGGTCAAATACTTCTCATGTATAATTTGTGAGAGAGAAATGATATGATAAAAGGCCCAACAAAATGATGATTTTTCATAGCATGAAAGATAGTTTTGTCTGAATCTCATCTTTTATTTGATCATAATCGAGGTCAGAGTTTTTTTCCCTGATGTTTCCTGCTAGCCTAAAGCGGAGGAGCTTTTGTTTTCTAAGAAAAGGGCCCAAACTTCTGGGCGTGGCCTCTCTCCTGCTCTTTTCATTTCCTGTGGTTCATGGGTCAGAGCCAAGGCTTCCAGAGCAGGGGACCCAACGCCTGCCTGCTCTAGCCTGCTGTTCACTTGAGGCTCGCTGGAAATGATTTCATGATGGAGTGAGATGGGGGTCAAGAGAATTCTGATGAGCCGAGGGTCACAAAGTTCACAGACATCCCAGGGAGAAAGACAGCCTTCCTTGGGACTTGAAAATTCTGCAAGAGCAGGACTGGTTCACCTAGTTGTAAGAAGGGTTGAGAAGGGTCAGACAACTCGGACTGGTGAAGACAGTGCTAAGGTGAATAAACTGACAATTTCCAGTGGCGCTTACAGAGTAGAGTCCTGCTGAGCAGACTTCCGAAGAAGTGATCAGCAAAAATCCCACTCAGGCTGTACAAAGCTGAGATGTCACAGTGCAGGGAGGATACATCCCATGACCCACAGTGCATGCCTGAAAACCACATGCTGTGGATCTTCCTATACATACACAGCTATAATAAGGTTTAATTTATGCATTGGGCACAGTAAAACATTAATGATGATAAAACACAACAATTACAATGAAAATTACATGAATATGGCCTCTTTCTTGAAAGGGTTAAGACAAATATGAATATTTTCCAAGGGTTGGGGATTTAGCTCAGTGGTACAGCGCTTGCCTAGCAAGTGCAAGGGGACCTGAGTTCGATCCCAGCACACCACCTCAAGAAAAACTTTCCAACCATGGTTGATTGCAGGTAACCAAACCTCAGGAAAGTGAAACTGTGGATAAGGGAGGACCACTGTATCTTCTGGCTGCTCTGTTTTTTATGACCTGTTCATCCTAAAATTGTGTCTTTGCTTTCAGCAGACAGCAGAATTCTTGTGTATGGGACACATGTCATTTAATCAATCATCACACTTTTTGGGCTGTGGAATTTCTAATGAATGTTCACAAGCACCCTCTTAGTTACCAGCATGATGCAAAGCATCACCAACCCCACACATAGTTTCTCAGTGACAAATAAACGTCAAGATAAAATCATCTTCTTCCATTCAGAAATGTAGTTCTAAGTACTCCCAAACTGTTTGTGAAACAAAACAAAAAAACCTGTGATGTTGACATATAGAATCTAATATTAATTAACTCTGTAAATTAAAATCCAACAGTCCCACAAAATTATTTTATTGAAACATGAAAAGCAAATTATCAGAGTGGGGAAACAGATTAGACCAACATCACACGTTCCCCATTTTGTCACTTCTTCCCCTTTCAAGAGCTCTCCAAAAAAACTCCTCAGGAAATTGCAATATGTAGCCTCAGTTCACCACATTTACCATAAACCAAATTTCCCAGAACAGTGACTTTCCAAATGTTTTAAAAATGGCCCACTATCAGGAAGAACATTTTATATTTTGCCCAAGTATATACACATGAATATAATTTAGTATATTAATAAAGTCATTTTGTGTAAGGTAATTGTGAAATTTCATAAAACAATTCACATATACTGATATCTTCTCTCTATATTATATAGTTATGTCTTATGTTATACTTACAGGTGTATCTTTATGTCTACATGTACTTAATTTCAGAAACATTGCTCTAGTCACAATCTAGGTCCTACCATCTGGCCACTAGATGGAGACCTCACATTTAAAGAACCCAAAGAGCCATTCTAGATTCTGTACTCTGTACAACAAATTAGAACTGAATATATATATGTATATATGTAATATATATTACATATTAGATTATATATTGTATATATAATATTAGAATTGATATATATGCACACACATATATGATAGTAATGATCAAATATTAATTTTACATTTGGAGGAAAAGGTTATTTTATAAGAAAAGGAGCATGGCCTTTGGAGAATGATATTTACAGGAATAACAGTTGGCAGTGAGGAAGGGTGAGACACTGTGTTGGGGATCTGCCCTGACTGCTCCATACCTGATGATGTGGGTATCGCATCTCTTTTCCAGGTGAGAACATGGACCCAGAAAGGTTAGGCAGAGTGAGCAGCACTCGGTACCACTGTCACTGTGGAGCCAGCAGGGAGGGGTGAGTTTGAAATCTAATCACCAAGTACCAAAGAGGCAGAAGCATAATTTAAATCTATTGCTTCTAGCTATGATAAAATGTAAAAGGTTTAAGGTTCATTAGGTTAATACATGTTAAGTTTGTACAAAGCAGAAACGCGTTGGACCTTATCTCTTTCCTATGAATTTAGGCGTCAAAGTACAAACATTTAAAGAAAAAAGAATTAACAGAATGGAGAAATAGAGAACAATCTGAGAACAATCTGGTTTCACTGGAAATACAATGATTCCACTGAGGGTTTCAACACAGGAAGGACTTGGTGGGGCATCCACAGGGCAAATCCTTCATTTCCGTCCTATCTGGAGGCAAATACCTTCCTCAGAGATACCAGTCTTATCATCTATAATCTTGTTACCATCCTCTTTCCCCTGTGTAGTTTTGCTTTTTCATTGGTGCTTATCATTAGCAAACGTTTGGTTAAATGCTTTTTTATTTATTAACTTGAACCCTTTGCAAACAGATGTAAACTCTATAACAAAGTTTAGCAGGTCAGTAATTCCTATCAGAGGCAAGTGGGGAGTTATGCTCAATGTGTATAGAATATCTGTTTGGGATGATGCAAACGTTTTTGAAATAGCTGGTGGTGATGGGTTGCACATCACCATGAACGTAATTAATATCACTAACTTGTAAAATGATTAACATGGCAAATCACATTTCACATCAATTCTCATACATATTATCATAAGTCAGAATCACCTGTAAAAAGGGCAGTGATTAATTCAAACCTGCAGAACAACTTAAAAAAAAAAACAAACAGCCATCTCTTGCTGAGTGTTTGTTACACACCAAGCATTTCACAGTCTGTGAGAGATTCAGTAAAGGGAATCTTCATAGCAACCCATAAGGAAGGTACTGTTATTATTATTTACAGATAGGGAAAATAAAGTTGCTCTAGCAACTTGCCCAAGGTTATTCAGCTGGTAAGTAGCAGAGGCAGATCTGAACCTGACACATTCTCACATAATAAATATTTGCTGCAAGAATAAATATTTCAGAGTGGTCACTCTGGCTGCTGGTTTAGGAAGAAACTAGAGGGGATGAGAAGATCTGTGGGGAATAGAAGGGAGATTGGGAGTAGAAAGTGAAAGATGGTGAAGATGATAGAGGTATAGATAAGCAGATGGTTTACATAAGTTTAAGAGAGAGAAAACAAAACAACCTGATGGATCTGTTTTGAGGTAGTAGAGATGAGGGTTCCACCTAAGACTACGATATCCACAGTGGTAGCCAGAGGTCCCAGATGGCCACTGGGCACTTGAAATGTGGCTACAAAAAGTTGAGAGGATACTGTTGCAGGTAACATACATTGTAGAGTTCAAAGACTTAGTATACAAAAAAGGCAAAATATCTCAATTTTTACATTGATGTAGAAATGTGACTTTTTTTTGGTTGAATACAGTATGGTATTAGATTAATTCCATCTGTTTTTATTTTTTACCTCTAGAAAGTAGTAAGATGAACCTGTGCAACTCACGTTGTGCCTCTGCTGGATGGTGCTGATCTAGAATAATGTACTGGTTTCTTGCTTAAATAATGTAATTAATGGCAAGGTATTTACTGAATGGGAACAAACAGGATGGACAGGGAAAAGGGTAGGCATAAGGACAAAAATTGAGACCTTCTACTCTGGACATACAAATCTGAGATGTCTGTGAAATACCCAAGCTGAGATGAGGGGGCCCAGCACAGAGGTGCAGCTGGGACTACACATTTAGATAGCACTGGCATGAAACCAAGAACTCAGCGTGGGACAGAGGTGGCAAACTTACGGCACATGTGCCGCACACAGTGAGCTGTTTGTATCTTTGAAAGCTCTAAAAAGTTTGCTATCACTGGCCTAGGAGAAACCTCTGTAGAGTCTATGTTTAGGGAAAGTAAACATCAGGACCAAACTCCGGGACATTGAGATATAGGGCAGAAATGAAGGCCAGATATTTCAGAAACCACACTACATTTCTTTGTTCAATTTCCTAGCTAGGAAAATCCCTGTAAACTTACTGTACTTTCATGGTAATATATTTTTTTCTTGGATTTCATATGTTTTTAGTTTTTTGTGTGTGAACAGCAGTTTATTTTAATGCACACTTAGGATCACTTTTTTATTCTTCTAGACAACATTAGCACAGTTAAGCTGCAGAAATCCCTGGGAAGCTTTCTTTATACAGAAATAACAAAACTCAGTACAATGAACAAGTATCGTAGATAAATCTCGCAAATCCCTAAATATCCAACATCAAGAGAAGAAATAAAGCCTGTCTTGTGCTCTCATGTGGCAACATCTCCATGGAAACCTCCTTGGTGGGGCAAGACTCTGAGGGAGATGTGGGTTTTCAAATATTTAAAATACTTCATTCAATCCCCAAACTATTGTTTTATGGAACTCTGCTTCAGACCACACTAAACGGTGATGTAGTTAAGAGCTCCAACTCTGGGGTCAGCCCTGTCTGGGTTAATGAGTGCACTGAGGTCCTGGCATGTGGTGAGCACTTGATCGTCACCGTTATCATTACTGATAATGTTAATAGCAACAAAAATCCCTCCCCACACCCATGTTCATTAATTTTTATATTTTAGGAGTGTGTACACCACAATAACCTTTTGTCAAACCCATTTTTTAATTTCCCATGCTTGTCCTGATGATGCAGGTTATGTGTTGTTGGTAGATATGACTCTTAATTTAGTATGAAAGTGGAATTCTTTTTATCATTTTTTATTGGTACATGTTTGTAGTACATTATGATTACACTGATTATGTTCATCATGAGGAGCTGGTACATGTACATGGCATTTCTCAGTTTTTTACCCCCTTCCTCCTGCCATCCTGAGCATCTTGGATCCCATCACATATATACATATATGTTATATAACATGTCTGCATTTGTATTACGCGATGATCACATTCCTCTTAGGGACTTAGTTCATGTACACTGTACTTCACAAGTCCCCCATTTTTAATCTCTTTTTCCCCCACTCTCTCCCCACTTCTTCCATCTTTCTGTTCCCTTCCCATATGCCAAAGATCCACCTCACTATTTCCTACTGCTGCCTATTATTTATTTCAGGAATTTTCTTTCTGCTCCTAATTTTACATGTGGAAAGACCCCTACTGAAGTAGTACAGTACTTCTGGTTTCTCTTTCTTTCAGGCTTTGAGAGATGAAGTTGAGCATCTATTTTTGTTATCTATCTGTTGACAGACAGAACACATTCTGCTCTACTCCTTGGAGCAGCAGATTTCAGACAGGACCCTTTGTAGGATGCCTGAGGCTGTCTAGCTAAGGATAGGTATGTGAGAGTTTAGCAAATTCACTGGCTTGAAGAGTTATAACAGCCAGCTCCATAGGACAGGTGAGTTTCTCTGGTTCAAAATTTGAACAGAACAAAAGTGATGTTATTAACTGAGCCTTTTATAGCCCCAACACCTAGCGCATTCAGCTGGGAACTTAGAGAAGAGGCTCAATGGGTCCTTGAGGTTGTGGCGAGGGGTCACGGCTTTCACCTTGGTAGGTGGGAGGTATCTACAGTATGCCATGCACTAGGCCTTACTGTTGGCTTTTGACTGGTGTGGCTGGGGAGACTTTGGGATTTAGCAAGCATGTGCCATGGGATTTGGCAAGCATGTGCAATGGATGGCTTTATCTACAGATGAACAGCCATTTTTATATGGGCATGATAAAGGTGGGGCTGTAGTTGTGAGTCCTGCAAGTTAATCAGAATGGCAGCCAATGTGGGAAAAATGCACTTTTCAATAAAAGTCTTTTATTTTTTATTTATTTATTTTTTTGTGGTGCCGGGGATCGAACTCAGGCCCTCATGCTTACAAGGCAAGCACTCTAATCACTGAGCTAAATCCCCAGCCAAAAGTCTTTTAGATAGTAAGAGCCCAGTGACTTTTCCCCACTCTTTCTCAGCTTTGCCTCCTGGTTAGGACTTGCAAGAACAGGCTTTCCTGAACTCCATGTGCACTGCAGACAACCAATAGGTTCTAGCTTTAATGTACTAGTGCCAGGCTGAGAGAAGCAGCATTATTTTGGCTGCCTCAGAATACATGAATTACTTTCAGGGCAAAAGAGGAATTGATGTGATTAACTTCTGGTAATTACGTGGCTCACCAAAAGCTCTCAAGAGTCACCCATGAAAGGTTGCATATTAAATATAATAGGCATAATAAATTGAACATGCCATCTTGGGTTGAGGTGGAGAACAATTCAATAAAATTATTGCAAACCCAAGAGTCTGTCACTAGGAATCAGAGAATGATGGAATAATTTAAGGAGAGTGAAAAGTGTGCTTCAGTTTGACAACCACATCAGGAGCAGAGGAAGACTGAAAAGAAAATAAAGCAGGTGAATTTACTGGAAGCTAAAGGAAAGAAAGATATCTATGCAGGATAAATGGACATGTTAGAAGACAAGCAAATCTTCGACATGAAATCTTCGAAGGTCACAGAAGATAGGAGTGAAACAAAGGGAGATGTGCTTAAGTCTATTTGTTCTTAAACAGGGTTTCAGAAAGGTAGAAAGGCCTTTAAATTGTGATTATATCAGAAGGGGGGAGGCAGAAAGTAAAATATCAGAAAGCCTGGAACTGCTTCTCTGGAGGGGCCTGGAACCCAGAAAAGTTTTCAAACATTTACAAAAAGTTTCCAGGATCCACAGTAAGAGCACTTGGGGACCCATTTTCTGATCACTGGGTTAGTGTACGAAGCACTGGAGTTATAAACGTGGGCCTATTTGTAGGAAAGACTCAGAAAAGACACGTAAAAGCCTCAAAACATTCCTAGGTGAGATGACGGGTGACAGAGCCACTGCAGGTGGCATGCAGACTTCTTCCTGTGCCCCAGGAGATCTGCCTGAGAAATGCAAGAGATAACAGCTCTAAGAGAAGGCAATGACAAGACGAGATACATTACATGTGAACAGAAAGGTCAGGAGTGGGGCAAGTCTAAGTATAGGTTTACATGCTGTTCTGAGGGGAGACTATCACCTGGGTGAATTCTCCAATTGAGAGTTGGACGAATCTTATCCAAGAAGCTGTCTCTGGCATATCGAGAATTTAATATGGAAGACCTAAGATGATGAGATATATATATATATATATATATATATAAAGAGATATCCCAGAAAACCAATTATTTGGGGAAAGAGAGTCCCAAACTTAGTTAACAGAGACAGTCCCATATGCATCAGTAAAGGAAAGAAACCAAGTTAAGGATTAGGTTAAGCTGTTGGAAACATCCCCAAGTCCCTAAAAGACTGTGACGACACAGAAAGATCTCACACAGACGTGGTCCTTAGCTTTTGGCAGTCACCAGCTGAGGGAAGGCCATGTTGTAAGGAGAACATGGTCAGAGACACAGCTCTGTGCAGGCTCCCGAGACAACAACAGTATTTTCAGTTCAGGAATCCTAGGACGATTCTCGAGTTGGAACAGATTTGTGATTTGGTGAAAATCTTTCCACAGAGTAGCACTGGAGTGCCAGAAACATGGGCTCAAGGGGGACAAGAGGATGAAAAGATATGAGTATCACCCCTGGAAAAAAATTTTATCTCACAAAAGTGAGAGAATTTTCAATTTCAGTCATTTTGAAATTTGAGTAAACTACTCTGTACTTTCTTTGGAACAATTAAACTCTGATTTCTCCCTGTGTAAAAATGGGATGAGATTTTTATTCAAACATATGTTTACAGTATTAGCTTTTCATTATTGCAATAGACACCATCATTTAATCTCATTACAGAGGCTCTCTGAAGAGCTGCTGGACAGTATGGCCGCACAGGATCTGGGGTGGGAAACAGAATATAGATTGAATTTCAGACTTAGGTACAGAGCAGTCTTGGTGTTAATAATTGTGTATTTCCATCCTGTTTGGAGCTTTCTGGGGTACAAAGTGAACAGTGCCAGGCTATGGCTCAGGAAGGACATCAAACAAGCAGATGTTGGCACTGGGGGCATGGTCTCATGAAACTGAGGGGCGTCCTGCCTGATGCATGTCAATCTCCTCTCCAAGCGGGGCAGTCAGCTACCTGGGTCACCTGTAATCTTGATGGCTGAACCTGGTCAAGTTAAGAGAACACATCTGGGGATGCTAAATGGAACTCCTACACTCTTCTGGGTATTTTTGTTTGGAGGAACTTGGTTAGAGCAACTTGCCTGGCTTCTCCCCATCTACATTCATTTCGTTCAGAGAAGGAGGAGTCACTTATCCAACTGGTGACATGGGAGGAAGAATTGGATCTGAGCCATCAGCCCTCCAACCCCAGCTCTGCTTGCAGAAAGCACTCATTCGGCTCACACCCTCCACAGGGCACAGGGCAGGTCTCTTGGGTGGGGTACAGGTAGGGCTGAGGAATCAGGGTGACCAAAGGGTATGCCATTGTCTCTCTTGAAAGATTTAATAGTTTTGCTTGATGTTGGACCTAAGTCATTTTCTTCAACAGTTTTATAATGAGAAGATGACATTTTAATCTCTACCTGATTCCTGTAACCACCTCTCAGCTGATTCTGAACCTCAGCAAGGAGAAGAAGGGTATTTCCTGGTCTGTTAAGCCCCTCACTCTCCAGACCTGGGGAAATGTCTACCTGAGCTAGTTTGTCAGAATGGATGCAGAATGCTGATGAAGGTTCCAAACTCCACCTGCCTGGCCTCACATTCTAGCTCCGTCATTTACTGGCTATGAACACTGAGAGAGAGAAAAGAAAACTCCCAAAATATCATTTGTAAAAGGGGGATAATGTGGCACCTAGCTCATAAAAGTTTTGGTGAAACAAAATGAGCTAATGTAAGCTATTTATAAAATCTGCTTTGTCTCCTGTCCTCCTGTCCATGGCTTTTTCTCCCCCCACCCCAGTAACTTGTGATTGAATTTGGGACCTCTGTGATGAGCTACTTCCACAGCCCTTTTGTATTTTAAAATAGGGTCTCCCGAAGTCACTAAATTGTCCAGGCTGGGCTCAAACTCGCCATCCTCTGGCCTCAGTGTCCTCGAGCGTTGGGATTACAGGCAGGCACTACCATACCTCACTCTGACCACTATTTCTTAGCACACAGTTTTTAGTAAAAATAATCATGTCTAGTGCTTATTTAATGCATATGATGAATAAGACCCTATGCTGAGAAACTGAAACACAGAATCTCATTTGAAACTTCGTAAAACCAGTGTAGTAGGTACTAACCTTCCAATTTTAAAAATGAAGTAATTGAAGCCTAGAGAGGTTTCAAATTTTGTCTAGGGCTGTCCTTTATGTGAAGAGTAGAGTAGAAATTGAAGCCCATCAGTTTAATTTCAGAGCTCATACTCTTAAATAGTATTCAATCTTCACAAAATAACATCTACTATTTATTGACTACCTTTTATGTGTCTGCCATATATTAGAGGGTTTGTCTAATAAGTTTCCCCAATCCTATGTAGCTGAAGGGCAGAAACTTAAAACAGATGTGGTTTTAAATTCCAACTCTGCCATTTTCTAGCCCAGCCACTTTAGGGGCCTCTGAGCCTCAATTTTTCATCTGTAAACTGGGATAATAATATTTACACCTCACAGATTTGCCATAAGAATTTAGTGAGCACTCTTAGTACTTGGGCCACTGAAAGCAATTAATGAAACACCTCAATTTTTATTCCTGTTTTATAGAAGAACAATAGACTAAAACTCAATTAGCCCACCAGTGGCAGAGCCAAGATGAAATCCTGATTTATCAAACTAAAACACCTTGCTTTTCCTTTCATGCTAACCCTGTTTCCAGTAATCCTAGCCTCTCCAGTGCTACTTTTGCCTTATACTACTCAGCTCCTGGGAAGAACAAATCCATTCTCTACCACTTTGAAAAATACCACGGGGCAAAGCAATGGATTCTCAGTTGTGTTGCATGGAACTGCTTTAGGGTTTCTGGGAGTGGAACAGAAACAGGTACACGTGGGAGTGAAGAATACATGCCCCATCTACCTGGCCTCAACTCGCACAGTTCTGCCCCTGTATTACAAAGAGAATATACAAGCTTTTATTTAGTGAAAGTACAGGTACACGTGGGAGTGAAGAATACATGCCCCATCTACCTGGCCTCAACTCGCACAGTTCTGCCCCTGTATTACAAAGAGAACATATAAGCTTTTATTTAGTGAAAGTATTCTTTGGCAAAACAAACTTGAACAAAACTTCCTTTGAGAGCTGCAGGCTTGTCGTCAGGAGGACGGGGATTGAGATTACTTCATTATTTACTAGCGTATGGCCTACTTCACCATTTACCAGTATAATCTTGCCTCATGGTTCTATCTCAGTTTACCCAAATGAACAAACAGAATAACAAACCCTTAATATCTCCTGGGAGTGTTAAGATGAGCAAGTAATAAAAGGCACGAAATGTGCTTTGTCAACCACGAACTCATGGAACAAATGAAAGAACCTTGAAATCAGGCTGTTGGGGTCTGAATTCTGGTTTCTGTGCTTACTGCAGGACTGAGACAAGTTATTCAACTTCTCTGTCTCAGTTTGTCTTATGAAGTGGAGACAACAGTCTTGTCCTCATCACGCTGTCGAAAGTGCTGCGGCTTGAAGGTATCCCCAACACCTCAAGATTTGGAATTCCAGAACTCGTATGTTAGCATATTTGGGGTTGGGGCCTTTGGGAAGTAATTGGTATCAGATGATGTCATGAGGGTGGGACCCCAGGAGGAAGAGTCTCAAGGCCACAGGCATCTGCTCTGCTCCTATGCTGGCCTCTGCTGTATTAAGTAAAAAGGCCCTGGCCAGCGCTGAGCAGATGCCACCGACATCCTCTTGGGCGTCCCAGCATCCAGAATGGCGAGCCAAAAATGTTTTTACTCTTTGTGAATTACTTGGTCTCAGGTACTTTGCTATATGCAGCAACAGAAAATGGACTAGGACAGGCATAAATGGTTTAAAACATGTAAACACTGCTGTGGAAGAGTTGGTTGGATCTATTCTTCTGCTTAAAGACTGGCTGTCTTAGCTCTGCTCAGCACAATTCTTCCTGCGAAGAATCTGTAAGATAGCCAAGAAATGCTGCCCTTCCTGCTTTGCACCTTAAATACAGCCCAACCGGGAACATTTGTGAACACTGTCACATGGTTTTCCAATGAATGGTGTGGACAACCAGAATGAAAGAATATTTTTCTGGAGACTGGGGTGGGGTAGAAAGCCCAGAGGAGATAAAATTATCAAGCAGTTGCCAAACTTCATCTTTCCTTTATACAATTAACCTGAAAGCCCAGCTACAAAATATGAACTGAAATAGCTAAAATAAGGTAGGCAGCTTCATAACCTCAAAACAAATAAAATCAAACTATCAGTCTTATTGCATCTAATTATAAAGCTATCAAACAAATGTTTGCTCTCAAATCAGCTGTGAAACACAAGTCCTTCTGAATGCCAGCAAAATGCCCAATTCTTTAAAATACTCAATTTTAAAAGAAATCAGTTGTTGAGCTCAGCATTACAGGGAAAGCAGTTTTTTATTTTTTATTATTTATAAAATTACATTTAAGAGGACATCAGGAGGTGTATTGAAATAAGCACTTTCATAAGAGTCACCAAATTATGAGTTCCTCTGACTCAAAGGTCACTCAAATTAAAAAAAAAAATATCCAGGGAAATAAAATACAAGAGCCAGAAAAAAAGGCAACTACATAATAGGTCAAGAAATTGTCCTGAGATTCTGGCAAAATCGGGTTAGAATCTGGCTGGTGTGAGGCAGGGGAGAGTGGAGTTTCCTTCTAAGGTCCTTGAAGTTGTGGACCATCGTCCAAAAGGACCTGCACCCACCAGGCACAGTCCTGCTGCTCACTTGCTTGGCAATGAGCCTCATTGATATTGTGAAGGGGGGGCTCATTTTTTTCCTTTGAGATAGCTTAGATAATAAAATTGAACCTACACTTGTCCATAGAGATGACTGTTGCCTAAGCCCTATATTTCAATTGAGACATCGTTACAGAAAAGCATGATGATAGGACACTTAAAATTCCCCAAACAAGTCCTTGTGATTAGTATTTTATGAAATGGTTGTTAACAGCGCTGTGGCACAAATGCAGGCCTGTAATTTAGGGAGGGTGGGCTGGGGCGCAGGAAGGACAGAGTAAGTCACAGAATATTTATTTTCTTAATCATCATGATGAAACCAGGCTTACAAATTAATATTTTTACTATAAAATGATTTTCTAGCCAGACCTGGTGGCCCATGCCCATAACACCAGTACTTCAGGAGGCTGAGGCAGGAGGATCAGAAGGTCAAGCTCAGCCTGGGCAACTTAGTGACTCAGTGAGACCCTGTCTCAAAATGTGAAACCCCAATACTAAAAAAAGAAATTCCTAACCTAAAAATGTTTTACTTTATTCTATAGATTTTTTTTTTCTCCTGAGCTTTTATAACTTTGGCTTGACAGTGAAAATAATTTTTAAACAGTTGTCACTTGCAGGGCTCCCTAAAACTTGGTTAGTGAATTTCATTTTTTGTGTTTTACTACACAAACATTGGGATATATTTTTGAAAACGTTTCTCTTCCCTTTTAATGCAAAGATAAGGAAGAAAGGACGTGGCACTTCTCCACTTGCCAAGGCCCTTGCCGTGGCTGCCCCTTGGCCGAATCACCCCTAGTTGAGGTGGTCTGCACACCTGCACCCACCCTGAGTCTGCCTGTGGGGGACAGGGGGGACACCGCTTTTGTATCCTAAGGAATGTGCTTAGCAAGGCTGCCTTTGAGGACCTAAATTTGAGTATTTCTGTTTTAAAAATTCTGAAATAAGAAAACTAGTAAAATTCTCCAACAGGAAAATGACATAATGTTGTAGAGGCCCACTTGAGGGAATCACATTTCATATCACAGTATGTCCTTGGGAAATTGGGTAATTTTACATGAAGTCCAATACAGTGGATACACAGTCCTAATACATATGGAGCTTTAGTCTGGGTACTAGGGACGGGAGAAAGGATGGCACCCCTCTTGAGAACTCATGGCCGACTGTGGGAAAATGGTTAGAACACAGAGAATTCCAAGTCTACGTAGAGCTCCAAGTAAGTGACAGGAAGTCATGGAACAATGCTTAAAAATACTTAGTATTTGGAGAATCTATTTGTGCACTAACCACTTTGCTTATACGCTCATTTAATATTGGCAGTAAACTAATGAAGTATTATCAGCATCTTCATTTAAATATAAGGAAGCCAAGGGCTCAGAGAGATCAGAGTTTGTGGGAATCAGGATTAACCTAGACTGCTGTGAATAATTTTCCATGTTAATCTTCATGTGAAAACAGTACGTCAACATAGTGATTTTCTACTCCTCAAAAGTGCGACGCATTAGTCTTGTTCCAGAGCCTCTGACAAAAAAAAAAAAAAAAAAAAGAGCATTCTTAAGCATTAGTCCTGTTGTTTGCTGGGGCAAGAATTAACAGGCAAATTATAAAATAAATTTCAATGGCTAATAAATGTATGGAAATGTTTTAAAACATTAGAAGAGCCAAAGACATGAAATAAAATATCTCTTTTTCACTTAGTAAATTTATAAAAGGTTTAAATAATGATACTATTGGAGTTGTTGAATTTACTATACAATAGGCATTTTTATTTTTTTCTAGGTAGGAACACAAATTGCAAAATATTTTTGGAAAGTAAGTAGAAAAATCAAAACCAAGATTAGTTCACAAATATTTATAACTTTTAACCTAGTAATTTTGCATCTCAGAATTCATCTTCAATTCAAGATCTCAGAATTCAGTCCTCAAGAACAGTTGAAGGGAGGGGAGGGGAATGGGAAAAAGAAGAATTAAGATTTAAATATATTATGTACAGCTACAAATTCCCTATGATGAATGGGATCACTATGCATGGCAAACATGCACCAATAAAAAAAATAAAAAATTAAATGTATATGAAAATGTTAAATGTATTATTTATTCTAAACAATCAGAAATGACCTATGTATATAAGAATAAGGCAATGTTTAGAATATATAACAGTTAATTCATATGCTAGGATGTCACACAATTATGAAAATCATGATTTCAAAGTGTTATATATAACTTGAAAATGTAATACTGGGGAAAAGTTCTCTAAAGAAAGTAAGAAAGTTGAACACAGTGGTTTAAGGGAGTAAATTCTTGGGTAAGAACACCTAAGTTTATAGCTCACCTATGTGGCTGCTTGCTTGGCAACCTGGGACATGTAACTTAATCTTTCCATGAATCATTCTCATCACAAGACAAGGGGGATTAAAACAGAAATACCTATGGGATAAGATTCTTCATAGAATTAAGTGAAAACATACAGATGAGCATGTAGCACAGAGCCTGGCTCATGTTTTAAATATAAGTTAAAATATTAATGGTGACTATCTCTGCGTGGTGACATTATGGGTGATTTGTATGTATATATGCTTTCTTTTCTGTCATCTGCAACTTCCGTTTTTAAAAAACTAAGCATTAATATTATAGCAAGCCTGCCTATAGTAATCAGAGTTGGCCATTAACATACGATATTCTTGAAATACTGAGGATAATTTTGCTAGATTTATAGAATTTATCTATAGGTCTTGAATATTATTACATATCTTTTTAAAGATTAAGATTGGCATGTTTTTCTCATTGACTTATGTATTGATGGACTTTCTTTGGCTGAGACAGGTCTTACTACACTGCCCAGACTGTTCTCAAATTTCTGAGCCCAAGTGACCCTCTGGCCTAAGCTTCCTGAATTTCTGGGACTAGTAGCAGTGTCACCATGCTAACTTTATAGATAAATCTTCCTTCCAATTGTGGGGTAAATCCTAAGTATGGTAGACACCATTTTAACCTATTTCTTAATTTAGTAATTATTTTGTAAAGAATATTTAAATCTGTATTCAAATTGAGGAGAGGCATGATTGTTTTGTGTGTGCTCTATTTGGTTTGGAAGTTGGACTATGCTAACTTAGAAAACAAACAGGAAAGCTTGTACTACTCTGTCTTTATAGTGGAAACTTTTATTTGAAATGGAAATATATCCCTTGAAAGCTTAGAAAAATACTCAAGTAATTCTGAGATCAAAAGAAAGCTAATATTTAGAAGTTATGTTTTGGTGAACTTTCCTTTTTTTACAACTAGCAATTTATCCAAATTTTCTCGGCTCTATTTTGATGATAAACGCTTCTCAGGAAAGCAGTTATATCATTTAGCTTAAAAAGGTTCTCAGTGTAGAATTTTACATAGTATTTTATCATAATTTTTAAGTTTTCTTATGACATAAATGTTTCAAATCCTGTGAATGTAAGTCTCAGATAGATTTACTTAATGTTCTGTATTAGTGTTGTTATTATTCCTGTATCTGTGGCTAAATAGCCTGTTCTTAATTCCTAGTTTTCCTTCTATGCATTTCCTCTTATGTGTTATTCAAAGATGTTTTTGTTGTAGTAAAATCATTTCCCCATATTTTTCCCCTCCAGTTATCTTTGATAAATGCTTCAGACCTCCATCTTCCTTACAACACACCCATCCCTACTGCCCTGGGACATAACTCCAGGCTCTCTGGCCTTTGGACTCTAGGACCTATGCCAGTGGGTACCAGGTCCTTAGCTCTTCAAACGGGGACTAAGCCTTATTACCCGCATCCCACGGTCTCCAGCATACAGCCTGTCATGGAACTTTCCAGCTTCCATACTTACAGAAAACAGTTCTGCTAATAAATCCACTCTCCTCTCTCTCACTGCTCCCCATGAGGTTGGTGTCTCTGGAGAACCCCGATGAACGCATTTACCATTTACTGCACCTATCTTTATACATCTCTCTGTTCTCTTTATATGGGTTTCAGTCTCCAAGAAATCTTGTGCATGCCACTGAGAAGCCAACATGTTTCCTCAAGCCTTTTGTTTCTTGTTGCAACTGGTTTGCCGATCTTCTACCTTCAAAATGCAGGCTTTGGGGCTGGGGTTTTAGCTTAGTGGTCAGAGTGCTTGCCTAGCAAGACCAAGGCCCTGAGTTTGATCCCCGGCACCACATACACACACAAAAAAACCCCAAAACAAACAAAAAACAAAACAAAACAAAAAAACCGGCTTTTGACCTGTACACTATTTCCCAAAAGTTTTAGATACAAACTGATGTTTGGCTTGCCCTTTTGTCCTGATATCAGTCCGTTTAGGTGTTGGCCAGCTCTTTTCCATCTGTTGCTAGAGGCCAAATCAATGCCCTTACCACTAATTCAGAAGTCTAACAGATAGTAGACTGAACTGGATCGTTCATCAACTGTTGCTGCTAATTATCTGAATTTCTTCAGTGATGGGACATGTGCTTATGTAGACTTCTCAGAATACAGTGCTGGTAAGGTGTTCCCAACCGGCAACTAGTTCGCTAGGAATGTTCAGGCCAAATTACAGTATGCTATCAAACCTTTCTTACATTCCTTGTTTATGGTGAATTGCAGTCCTTAATTTTTCCAGTTGAGCTTTGACAACTCTTTTAGATAACTGTATATGTACATCGATGGATAGCTGCTCAGTGTACTTCATGACATTGACCCGTATGGATGTTTAGACAAAGGATATGTAGTACAGTCAGAATGACGCATTCCCTACTAAGTGCTGGAGGAAATGTTTAAAGACATGAAATGGTCAGGACTGGGAACCTTATAGTCAGTCTGCCTGGCTTCAAATCCTAGCTGTGTACCTGTTTCCTTATTGTAAAATGGATATATAATAATAGCACCTACTTAATGCTGTTATGAGGTTACATAAATTCCCACATATAAAATGCAGAACAGTGCCTAGCACATAAATAATGTCAAGTAAGTGCTCGCTATTACCATGATTTATTGTCCACAGTTTGTGAATCTTAATTTAACTCATGTCTTGTAACTAGATCAATTTCTTCCTTGATTGAGTCTTGGTTTTAGCACTGTAAATTTTGTCTTTTATCATCACAGTTCAATATGAATCTAGGCGAGACAACTGTGAACAGAACAGTCACAGGGTATTTACAATATAAGTCTGTATCCTTTAATTCACTTCTTCCCCAAGGACTACAGGGATGATGCCTTTTATAGGGGAGAAAGAAAGATGAACCAATCATTCCTAGGAATGAACAGAGTTTTCCTTCTGCACAGCACACTGGCATACTGGTGTGCTTTAAGGCAGGTGGTACCAGACTGGGGAAAGAACAAAAGTATGAACCAGAAAGAGGAAAGATGAAATTCAGGAATGCTATTTTTTGACCTAGATATATAGGAAATGATAAGATAATAAATAGGTGAGCTACTAGTAGATGCTTATATTCCCAAGGGAATTTGTGACCCACTGATTAAGAGAGCTCTGTAGGTAAAATTAGTACATCTCTTTTTTTTTTTTTTTTTGGTACCGGGGATTGAACTCAGGGCCCTGCGCTTGCTAGGCAAGCACTCTAACCACTGAACTAAACCTGCAGCCAAATGAATGCATCTTAATTCAGGGAAAACAGATGCTGCATGAAGGTACATTCAGAAGCAATGAGATGGAGTAGTTAATATGTAAACCATGACCCCAGGCTACAGGTCCGGGTTCTCCACTGTTCTTTACGAGCTGTGCATCCCGACCTCTTTTCATCAGTTACCTTATATGTACAAAGGTCATAACAAGAGTAACTTCCTCATACACTGTTGAGAGGACTAAATGAATCAATCCACACAAAGTACTCATCACACAACTTGAGTAAATGTTCCACCAGCGTTTTTTATATGGATCCTTAAATCTCTGAATATGAGAACCTGGCCATTTTTAAATATAGTGAAGTAGAGATAATAAATACATGAAGTACAGTGAAATACTAGTAAAAAGCTATTTAAATTTACAAGTATGCAAATTTATTTTAATTTCATCTAACAATAATTTGAAGATTTTATACTAGCATATTTTCAATATATAAGAATGATACTAATTAATGTCCTTATTAAAATATATTGTATTTCAAAAGCAGAAATGAGTTTTGATCCTCTAAATTTTACTTTCATTCTTTTATCAGGCTTTCTGAATGTTACTACCATGAATACAGCTCTGCTTCACTGTGAAAGGAAACTGTTAAAATACAAAAGTTTGTCATTGTAAGATTTCATTTTGTTGCCTTAGGAAAGCATTTAAGGAAAAATTATTCCATGTTGATGGGCAAGATTAGATAAAATCTGAATACACATTTTTTACATTTTACCAGAGGAACAGACATTAAGTAGAAGACATTAAGTTCAGTCCCTTGGTTTGTGATGTCAAAAAAGAGAACCAGGTGAGACACTTGGTACTCCTGAGTAAACATGAGCCTGTTCGTGTCACACGTAATTATTGATTAAATGGGATAAAGTGAGAAACGGGACATCTCTTGTTTCCTTCATTTCCTGAGGAACTTCAACAAATTTAATTTGAATGAGAGCAGCAGTTATTATCATACAATTGATGAAAACTAATAGGAAGAGCTTTCTGTTTTTCTGAACTTCATTAAAGAAATTGCTTGGTTGTCCATTTTGATCATCTATTAAAATAGAATTAGAAAAGAAAGTAAAGATGTATATTTATTGATTAAAATATAAAACATGCTTGGGAAAATAATTTGCCTTCTGTAAATTTAAGAGACTGGATTATTCATGCACGGTTTTGTGTGTGTGTGTGTGTGTGTGTGTGTGTGTGTGTGTGTAGCAAGTACAGTGGTTCAGATGGGGTCCCAGGCTCTAAGAAAGGATCCCACATTAAAGATAGACTAAAAAGTAAACACTACTGAGGTTTAACCTGTAGGCTTGGTCATTCCAGATTACATATTTCCAAGACTAAATAAAACTAAAGCTAGCCTGAGCAATTTATCACCATGAGTTAGCCTCATTATTCTTCCTGTCTAGAAAAATGAGCTACAGGGATGGGTCTGGTAACTAATAGAGATTCTTTTTAAGCATATCTCATCTGCTACATTTTGGAAAAAGTTAAGTCCAGTACTTCACTGAGACTGTTACAGACAATTAAGATACAATTGCTTCCCTACTGTTGGTTAATCAGGGTCACCTCTACATTTATAATTGATTCAAGGAGACCAATTAATATCCATTTCAGAGGGAAAATAATTCAGCGTCTTTCCCAAATGCTTACTCAGCTGTGTCCTTCAAGACTGGGTAAAAATCCACAAGCTTGGTGTCATCTTTGGGCAAGAAAGTAATTTTGTAGTTAAGGGAAAGTGCATGAAGAAATGTATTTTATATATAATACTGCTGGTGGTATATGAATATTTCATTCTGGCCCAGAAACACCAATCTTAAGTATATGTTTAAAAAACATGCAGCACTCATTACAAACAATACATGTTAAGTAACAACAATGTGTAAATGCTAAACTAAAAAAAAGAAGATTTTCTCTTCATCAATATCAAACAATTAAATCTATTTCCTCTTCCATAATCAGAATTATCATGTGTAAATAAAATTACAGAAAAATTAAAGATGCCTTGAACTCTTCAGATCTGCAAAATGGCTAAGTGTCTGTCTTCACAACGTGACAGAGCAAATCTGGAAAAAGTGAGGGGCAACTCAGGGCATGTGCTAAAGAAGAAAGGAAGAACTGGTACTTTTGGAGCTGCTACGGAGAGATGAGGATAAAGAAAGGTCTGAAAAGTTGGGAAGACCCACAAGG
The DNA here is from genome assembly GCA_004026905.1 of Hystrix cristata. NCBI lineage: Eukaryota > Metazoa > Chordata > Mammalia > Rodentia > Hystricidae > Hystrix > Hystrix cristata. The sequence continues at coordinate 165,250 of PVJO010001038.1, forward strand.
CTGCCTCTTATCTGTACATATTTCCTGGGACAATACTTGCTTTGGGCTCTACCTTCTAACCATGGCTTCACATTTAACCCATGATATACCAGTGCAAAATGATACCTTCCTCAATGCTTTAAATTGGCAGAGTAAAATCTACTATGAGAAATGCTCACAGAATTCTGATGGTTCACACTGATTTTGAGAATCATCTTGCTCCTTATTTACTCTTTAGTTACTGATTTCACTCTCAAACTTCCCAAAACAGAAGATAATTATACAGAAAATGCAGAGATTATGAGTAATGACGAATATTATACATTTTTTACTTTATTTTCAGCAAATAATTGTGCTATGAATCTTGAGTTGTAGTACATATTTCAATGCACATATATTCCAGCATTTCTGATGGTGGTATGGGAAAGCTATACCCGGCCTGTTAGCACAGCCATCTTGACTCATCACTTTTCCTCATCTCCAAGCTGCAATAGTCAACATCATCTCATCAGGGCTCTCTCTGTGATGTCTCTTATATCTGCCTTCCTATTTCACCCTTTCCTGCTCAGATCACCTTTCAGGTGGTCTGAGATGTTAGCTAGATTCCTGGGGCAGACTCTCCCTCCAGCCCCTTCACGTCCCTGCCTTCAGAGCTGCATCTGAACAGAATCCTCCTCACTGTTGACAAGTTTAAGCTTATGAGATATGGCCTCAAACTACACTTCTAGCCTCATGTCCCACAGTGCCGTGGCATTGACCCTGTCTTCTACCTACACCCAGGAACTGCGGGTCTCTGGATGATGAAGGGACCTTCCCCTCCTCTGCCGCAGCTCTTGAGTTGGAAAGTTCTTAGTCCTTCTAGTCAAAATGCAACATCACTTCCTCTAGAGGTCTTTTCTGATCCCCAGAATGATAGTAAATGCCTTTCTTCACTGGCTTCCACAGCACTCACCTAACACCACATTATCCCACCTAGTGAAGTACATCATATTTAAGGGCACACCTCTCTCTTTCTGTGTCTCTCTCTCTGCTCAGCTAGTTCAAAGAGGACAGAAGTAGTCGCTTATCTACCCTTAGCTTTAAAAATTTAGCACAGTCTTATGTATAGCAGGAACTGAACAGATTTCATTGTTGTGCTTTACTGAACAACAATGTAAAATATGCATTTCTAGGACCATATTGAGACTTTAGATTTGTTGACCAGAAACATGTATTGTGAGCATATACTAGAGAAATACAGGTGGCGGGGATAAGAAATCTTTATGCTCTTTTTATGATTTCCATTTTGTAGCATTTCCCAGCACAAGTCTTGACACATTTGTTTCTCTGTCCAGGGAAATCAGATGAAAAAGCCCAAGCTATCACAGAATTTAATAGTTGGTGTAAGCAATCTTAATAAAGCCTTGGGCAATACAGCTTCATTTCCCACCACAGAAAAAGTATAGTGTCTGCACACCAGACCAATGATGATTTTATCTGACTCATTCAACTGTATATGGGAGAATGCCACTAAAAAACAGAAGCAAGACATTATGACACACTTCCTGTGTATCTGTAGAGGAAGAAGCAGCAGATTGACAGCAAAGTTCTTGGATCCTAGACCTCACCATTGCTTCTAATTAAACCATTTAGAGACTTGAAGTTGGAACAGAGTGTGGGCTTTGCAATTAAAGAGACTGAGGTGGGAATCTTGGCTCTATCCCTTACTAGTTGTCACTTCAGTAAAATTACAGAAACCACTTAAAGTTTGAGCTCCTTCATTGGCAGAACTGGAAAAATAACTGCCTTCAGGGGTTGGTATACAATATAATAAGTAAGAAGTTCTCAGAACAGTACCTAGTGTATTTTAGGAGCTCAGGAAACATTGTTTTCCTTCACTTCTTTGGGTCTCAGGGTCTAGCTGTATAAAATCAAGAGTTTAGGCTATGTAGTCACTAGAGGCTCTAAATGCTGTCAAGCCCTTTGTCTTTGAAGGCATGAATATTGGGAGTTTCTGAAAATATTTTGAAATTTGTTGTATTTTGATGAGTATATCTTTTCTTCTTCAAATCTCAGATTTAATTTCTTCTTTGGGAGCAGGTAAAGATTTTACTCAGTAAAATCCAGCAAATTTATATCTAATGTCATAACATACACTGTATTCATCTTACAAAGTTTAAACATAGATGTAATAATGGATTAAACTCTATAATATTTGATTCTCTAAATCAAGTCTTAATACTTTTTACACTTAGACTATCACCAACATTTTTAAGAGGAAAATTGTCCAACATCACATAAATATTCAGTAGGAACAGAAACCTTTCATTCTAATTTATAATTTAAATCATAATTTAATAATTCCTGGTGTTGTGTAACCCTCTGTAGTTTACAAAAAACTCTCATATACATTGTCACATTTGATTCCCACAACCAACTTTTGAAGCTAACTCAAAATTTACTCTTAGTTTTCTATTATTATCCCCCCATCTTTATGGACGTAATAAAGCACACGAGGTTGGTGATTTAGGGGTCTGACCAGGTTGTGAAATAAGAATTCTGATTTTCTTCCCTCCACATAGTATACAAATTCTGTTGTCTCTTAGTAGAGAAGAAGTATCCTTCCCCTCATGAATTAATCCTCTAAGAGTGAAATTTGTCCTCTTTGTGACCAAAAATGTGTGAAAATGTCTCTCCAGGATTGGTAGGTAGCACAACCTGCGTGCCAACGGATTTCAGGCCACATCCAAAATTCCAATTTTTAGGAATGAAGTTAAAAAATGTCAAGCATTTAATGTATTACTTAAATCTAAGTTCCTTGGACTTAGTCTGGGCCTCATTCCTTGAATATTCAAAATAAATTTTTTTTAGCCCTGAATTTATTTGTATATAACATAAAGGTTAGTATCTGTGAAGATATCAAAGTATTTTTTCATTTAGTAATGGTGCATTTTCTTGCCAAAGGCTTTAGTGTCATGGAAAGTAACATGCCAAGCTTTGCTTCCCCCAGAGGGCATCGTAATTTCTGGAAATATTTAAAGGGAGCATCAGGCAAGGAGACTGGAGCTCCATGGTGACACACACACACAAATGTGTGTTGTTACCATGGTTAGAACAGGAAGACCACAAAAGACATACTTCTTCCTGTAAGCAATGAGACACCTTTTGATTTAGGTTCACTGGAGTGAATAATCCTACTTGTATCTGCGTGGTTTCCTTGAATTTAAACATGTACCAGATGAGCAGAAGGAGGGATAAATGATTTGTTTATGCTCAGTAAAGTTGTTGCTGATGTTTTATCAGTTAACCTTTTCTCCAAGACCTCCACAAACTTGCAAAGTCTTTAAATTATCCATTATCCTACCAAAAAATTACTGGAATTAAGAGCCATGACTAATTTTAGTTCGGTAATGACATTCCACAGGGGTATGAAAGGAGGAGAATGTCTCTTGCACTCTGAACTGCTCAGACTGTATTAAGATAGGATCACAATGATCATGGAAAGTGAGATGTCCCAGGACCTACTCATAATATTTTATACTTCCCAGATTCGGCTTTTCCAGCATGATGGACTCTGCCCTAACCTGTCTTCAATGCTGGGATATCTTCTACACCATCCAACTGGAGTGGTTTGCGTTTCTTACTTTGAAGATAGCTTTGTTGGTGATGTGTTTGCTACAGTTTGAGCTGGGGGATTTAATCTTTAAATCATTTAATTATTTGATAGATAATAATAACAAGAAGAAACAACTAACACGTATTGCAGGTCACTGTATGTGACACACTACAGAAGTGCCCTGTAATTTCTTTTGATCTTCAGATACCAATTATCACCTCTATTTAATAGATAAGGAAACTAAGGTTTAGAAGGGTGAACTAAGGCTGAGAAGTGTGAAGGGACTCCTCCAGTGCCACATAATTATGTGGGTATGGTTTGTGACTCCACAACCAAAAAAGCTGTAACTTTAAGGCTCTCTCCCACAGCTGAAATCTGCTTCCTTGTGGTTCCCCCTCAATGGTCCCAGTTCTATTCTGAAGATATAAAAAACTCTTAATTACTCTTTCACTATTGGCTCTTCCAAATTTTTGTTTAAAGCACAGGGTACTGTTTTCAGATGTCTGTTCTCTACATCCTCTAACTTAGGTGTGTCTCTCCTGTGTGTCATTATAAAGCTCTCTAAAGGTCTACCTACTCTGCTCATCTTGCACTCAGCAACCAAAGTAGTCTTTAAAACATACATCTGGTTACTTCAGCCCTCTGCTCAACAACTTCTGGGGCTTCCGTTGTCACTCAGAGTAAAACTGCAATCTTTCTTTGGGGGGTGGTGTTGGGGCCTTGTACTTGGTAGGCAAGTGCTTTACCACTTGAGCTAAATCCCCAGCCCTAAAAGTACAATTTTCACAGCCAATTTTAAGGTTACACAATTTCTTAATGAAATTATCTTTTCAAAACTGATTATCCAAAATTGATGTTTCCCAATTATGTACAGCCATAACAATAAAGAATTCTGTCTCTTAAAAAACGGTTATACAGCCCCGTGATGTGTCCCTCACTTTTGTACTCTGCCTCTGCTCACCGGGGCAAGTGGCCTTCTTGCTGTTCCCTCATCCTGCCAAGCATCTGCCTGGCCCCTCTCCTAGAAGCTTTTGACCTGCAGCACCTGCCTGGTTCTCTCCTGCCTGTCTCTCCGTCTCCCCTTCCAAGTCACCTTATCCGTGAGGCTTTCTCTAACCACTCTATTCTCTTTCCTTTCTTGTTTTTCATCCGTAGTACTTATCACCATCTGACTTATTTTTTATTTCTTCGTTATTTTTAATTTATTTTATTTTATTTATCTATTTATTGCTACTTGCCCTCTCCTCTTCAATGAACATAAGAATGAAAGCTCTACGAGGGAAGAAATTGTACTTGGTTAGTTGAATAAGAAAGTGGTCCACAAAACGCCAATTTCACATGGCTCACCCTACTATACCGTGAATATCAAGGGTAGTCTCTGGCATCCTTGATGAGACTCTGGTAGTCTCAGAGCCCTTATGCACTTTGGCATCTTTGTAAGAGTTTTGCCATCAGCTGGTTGGTTTTCTGAGATCACCTATGACTGTAGGACTCCCTAATCCTATGTGGAGCTCAGTACAGATGGACACGAGAATCAATATTCAAAACCCTTTTGTCAACTTACCTTACCCAGTTTTTAATGTGCAACACAGCATTTTATTCAGAGCATGGACTAGTAATCCCTCAGCCACAGAGCACCCTTTGTTGCAAAGGGAAACATCCTAGTGGATTGGTAGGATCTGTTTGGACTCAAGGTAAGCTTTTCTTTCTTAAGCTGAATTAAGGCAGTGATTTTACACAATCACCCGCCACAGAATGACCCACTTACCATACTATCACTGTACTTACACAGTGAGCACTCTTCAGGAAAGAATACTGAACAAATAATAATGTTCCACTTGAAACATGTCTGTTGACTTGTGGCTTATAATGAGCCTCTAGCTGAAAAGCACTGCAGAAATGAACTCTTTCACAGGGCACAGCTTCCTACTGGCAGGTTTGATATAGTGTATTTGGTTTGCTTTGACAGGGTTTCAGCCACTGTGTTAAAAAGATGCCAGAAATTCTAATGTTGCGAGACAGACATACTATGATGGAATACATTGTACAACATGACAAGAAAATCTAGGTTAATTACTCCAGAACTGAAACTGTAATCCTTGCCGATCACAAGGTGTAGAAATTGTTGTCAAACCCAAATCATCCCTTCGATTAACATTTCAAATTATTCACTGTTAATTTGCAGCACTTCTTACAAAAAGCTGAAGGCTTTGTTCTCACATATTGAGGGCTCAGAGATGGTTTAAATTTTTGAAACAGATGTAAAAAGTCTTTCTTGCCCACTTTAAAAGCTCCTTAAGAACCACAAAGCAGCAAGAATCCCCACATTTATCTACAATTTAATAAAAAGCATTAGTTTTTTATACCCACAACAAAACATGGACCTGCAGAAGTTTTCAAGCAATCCTCCAGCAGCTTCATGCGTGTCTTCTGGAGCTCGGGGTTGTCCCATTCATCTTCGTCAACTCCCCAGTACAAATCGATAACCTGGGAACAAATGCACGAAGCGTCATTAATTCTCCTACAGGAAAATTAAATTTACTTGTGGGCTTTATTCTTATTAGCGATGCCAAGCTAATGTGACTTTTAACTTTTCTCTGCAGCATGCTTTCCCTTAGAGAGGGAAAATGAGTTTTAAGATCCATCTAAAGGCATATTTTTTATTCCATGATCAGTTGGGAATGAACATTATAATTTCTTATTTTGCTTTCGATTGTATTGTTCACATGGGTCCAGAGAAAAGGGAATGGTCAATGTCGCAGGTGTTGGAATGAACACTTTCATTATATTCAAGTGGTAACAGGACTTTAAGAAAATGAATGTAGCTGGGATAAGGTTACCACATTATTTGTAACAATTAAATTATGGCGTAAAACATTACTTTATGTCCTAATATGAGAAAGGAAAATAACAATTAGTTTTAATATTTACTGATGTGAAGTTAAACATCTGCATTTCTTGAAAAGAAAAAGAAACATAAAAAAAACTCTGTTAATATCAAGCTTTATCTCAGGGGACAGATATTTTGGTTATATCTGTTCTACCTGTAAACAGTTCAGCTTCCATCAATATATTATAACTGCAAATCATGTGTTGGAAAACAGCGGAAGGTGTGCCTGACTGGAAGTGAGGATAATGGGGCTCTCCGTCTCCTAACTTCAAAGACTCCTGGGGAGATTCTGCAAGTCTATCTAAACTTGTACAAAAGCATGCTCTTTGAAAAGTGCTACAGAGAGTGGTATGGGTTTCATTCCATTTACTCAACTCCTATTTGCATAAACTAAGTGTTTCCAGTTGCAGCTTTGAAGATTTCTTCTTTTCTTTACATTTTTCTCATAGGTAGGAACAAGCAGCTCCCCCCTCACTTGCTGTTTGCATGTCAAGGCAATGCCAAGTATGGCAGGACTTCCTGTCTTCTTGGCCACTTCCTGGATTCCTGCTTGTCGCACAAACGGAGAGTGGGAGTCCCGGCAGGTTCTTCTCCCTATGTTCTGTCCAACGGACATGGAGAAGGCCATATCACAAGGTGGGTTGTCTGGGAAAAATAAGTGGCTGAGGCCAGCTGAATGTTACAGAAGCTGGAATCAAACCTGCTCTTCTCAGTTGCAGGTGCGCTGTGGACTGGGTGGAGGCCAGAGCACTGCACAGTCTCTTAATTTCAGAGTCTTATGGGGCTGCCACCAGGGATCACACTTCGCTTATGTGTAGAAAAGCACTGCCTTTGAGGCATTTTATTTTTGGCTACCAGAAAACTATTGTAACACACTCAGAATCATTATAAAAAAAATTTTTGTGGTCATCTGCCAATAAAATGTCAAAATAGACATATAAGCTGACTGCCATATGAATCGCTGTGCAGTGCACAATCTAAACATCCTACACAGAGCCTTGTCTCCACCTTTCTGGCTGACACCGTTTGAATGTACAGTCATGTGCCACATAATAATGTTTCAATGACAGATTTTGGTATGATGGTCCCATACAATGACATGACCTAGAAAGGTCATAGCCATCTTAGAATGTTTAAGCATACCCTCTGATGATCACACAATGACAAAATCACCAAACAACATATTTCTCAGAACACATCTTGTTAAGCAGTGTATTACTGTTGACAAATGTATTATTTAAAATAAATGAAGAAAAATAAATGACAAATAGAAAGATTAATAACAAAAGTTATAAATAGGTGCCTGCTCTCCTTAGTTTCATTAAAATTAAATGTAAAATTATATAATGTAATTTTAACAGTGTGCTGTTGGATTTATAACACAGATATAACATGCATAACACTGATAGCACAAAAAGGGAAAGAAGGGAATATAACTAAATAAAAGTAATCTTTCTGTAGCTTTTTGGAATTAAATTAGTATAAACCATAAGTAGATTTGGATGAATTAAAATGGGTATACCCTAAAGTAACTACTAAGAAAATACCTGAAAATAGTGTGAGAAAATCATTAGGGCAATTAAAATGCTACACTAGAAAACATTCACTTAATGCAAAAACAAAGTAGTTGGAGAAAATAAAAAAGCACAAATGATCTGAGACATAGATAAAAATAAAATGGCAGATGAACATCCAACTATATATTAATAATACTATTAAATGTGAATGGATTAAGCAACTCGTCAAAGTTACAGATGGTCAGTCTTGATAAAAACAAGATTCAATTTAATGCAGAGGAGACTATTTTAAATTTAAATATATAAATAAATAAGTTGAAAGTAAAAGGATGGAAAAAGATGTATCACGCAAACAGCGACCGTAAGAAAGCCGAAAGGCGGTATAAAAATCAGACAAAACGGATTATAAAATATAAATGTAACCATAAATAGAGAGGGATATTATAATTTTATATAATGATAATCCAAACAGATTCTACCTATCCATTGAGATTCTACCTATACCATTGTTGCCCTAATAACAGAGGATGCCAACTATAGGAATCTTTTTATTCATTCAGTGCTGGGGATGGGACCCAGGGACCTTGTACCACTAACCTACATCTCTAACACTTATTTATTTATTTATTTATTTATGTATGTATTTATATTTTGAGACAGTATTTTGGAAAGTCACTAAGTTGCCCAGGCTGGGCTTGAACTTGCAATTCTCTTGCATCAGTTTCCCAGAGTGCTGGGATTACAGGCATGTGGCACCATGCCTGGCCTGGGCATCTTCTGTAATTTTTTGTTTGTTTGTTTGTTTGTTTTGTTTTGTTTTTTTCAGAGCTGGAGATCGAACTCAGGGCCTTGTGCTTGCAGGGCAAGCACTAACCACTGGGCTAAATCCCCAGTCCCCGGAATAGTTTTTGATCTATTATTTTCTTACTGGTTCTGTCACTATTGCCCTCTTCCAGGCCTTCAAAAATGAGTGTCATATTATACTCTAGTAGCTTTGTTTAAATATTCTCTGCCTCCAGCTTTTCTCCACTAAACTGTTCTTTCCATATGTCTTTATGGGCAGAAAAATGATGAAAAAAGATAAAATCAAGCAACCATGAAGACAAGGAAGAAATAAATAAATGCAACATCAAATTTCGGCAATACAAAACACCATTTGGGGTGAATAGCTATGTCATATGTCCACATGATCAATAAGTGGCAAAAAACACTTGGAACCTAAAGTGCTCAACAAGACAAGATTTATTATATACTTAAAAAAATTAAATTTAGCTTTTAGCCTAATGTCCAGGCACTGCAGACACTGGAATCTAATTTACTATTTATTGGAATACTAACTTGTCGACAGCACATTTTATGTGCCTTTACTTATTTCATCACTCAAGTATAAGATCTCAAGAAAGTAATTTGGTTTTATCTTTTTTACTTAAAACCATCTCACTTGTTTTAAAAATTTCTTAGGGAACCTCATTTATCATGATTATAATGTGTTGAACTGATATGAAAGCAAACAGACAAACAAACAAACAAAACCCAGCAAAGAAGGCCTTAACACATCTTACCACTTGCAATAAGTTGTAATCATTTAAATAACAAGATTACACAACAATAAAGCAACTTGTAAGAAACAAAACAAACAACAAAAAAAGAAGATGTTCAAGTTTGAATTCATAATGGTCTTTCCACTGTCATTTCTGTGGAATGAGACTTTGGACATAAATATTTTCCAAAATGCTTTCTTTCTAAAATAGCTCATATTGGGGCTGGGGATTTAGCTCAGTGATTAGAGTGCTTGCCTTGCAAGCCCAAGGGCCTGAGTTCGATCCCCGGCACCACAAAAAAAAAAAAAAAAAAAAAAAGCTCATATTATAGAACACCATTGGATGCCAAATTAAAAAAAAATTTTTTTTTTGAACCAGGCTTACTATATAGTTCAGGCTGGCCTTGGGCTGGCCTCAAACTCAGGGTGATCCTCTTGCCTCAGCCTCCCAAATGCTGGGATTATATACAGTGCCACACCTGGTGACTGATGTATATATTTTAAAACAAACTCAGTGCTGACAGGAAGGCTCTTCTAAGTTATTACAAAGGGAGGCTATACATTCATCGCATTGGGTATCATTGCTTTCCCCTTTAGGAATAATCTTTTATACCTTAAAAAAAACCTTGTTATAGTTTAATTAGTTTGGATTAAAAAAATGGCATTTCTGCAGCCTTCCTATCCTTTCCTTATAGAAAACATGGCTTATAAAAGACCTCTTTTCTAAGAAATAAGATGTATTCTTAAAAGCACTAACACCTGCTGTCAATAAACATATCCAAAAAAAACACAAAAGAGGCCGAGAAATTTCTGACCAGGACTAATGTGTGTGGAGGACTCAACTTTCAAAGGTCAGAGTGGTGAAGACGGTACCCATTAGAATTTGTTTTAGCATTTGTGTTCCTCACAGAATGGTCATTTCACAGGAGAAAGTAGCCAGCGATGAATCTTAAAGCTCAGGCTAGCTTTACGGGATACTGCTCACCAATAGTAGGCTATGGTTTATACATGTGGCGATTCTCTCTGCGTAGAATGATTTGCCCCAGATGCACTGGTCACAAGATCACCTCCAGGACCAGGTGCCTTTTTGCTAGAACTACTGTGAATACTGACTCTATGTACCTGCAATTATTTTTTTTGGTCATGAGATGCTTGGCTAAGAGTTACATGGGAACATGACCAAAATAGTCAATTCTAGAAAACAAAACAATACAACCCAGGTCCTAAATCAAGCAGTCAAGCCCACAATGACCACTGGCTGGTCCCAGAGATCATACATGATCACTGGAAAGCAACAGTCCAGCGATATGAGGTCAGATGATGATTCAGCCAAAGCTTCCTGGAGGACTCAAGGCTCAGACTTGACTGCTGTCCTGAGAGATTTAGGCTCCAGACGGACCTAACAATTTTGTGTGGTGAAGAACTCAATTATTAAGTAAGGTGGAAACTGACTGTCAGGGCTTACTGCATATGGAGACTGAGAGAAGGGACGAGGCATTTCTGGGATGGCAAGACGGGGGCTGCTGTCTTCCTGTGCCCTGTACAGAGTATAAACTGGCCAAGGGAACTGCATAAAGGAAGTTTAACCAGGTTGTAAGTGGGTCCTAGCCATCCTCAGTGGCAGGTTGGCCCTATGTGAAAACCCCAAAGCTGGCTTGCTTCTGCCTGGCCCTGGGATTTCCATAACCACTGCATCACACGCACCTGTATGGCCCCTGCCACTGCCTACATCATCTCCTTGCTTGTGCTGTTGCTTCCTCTAGTCCATGACCTGCACTGCAGGCAGGAGGCCTTTCTAAAAACGCCAGTCTGACCACCGAAACAAAGATTTCTTTTTACTCAGCCAGGTGCCACAAAGAGCAACTTATTTACTCCTTAAGTTTATGAAACTATTTTCCAACACGTTCTCTGTTAAAGTTTCCTACTATGCTGAAGACAGCATCTAAGGCCTAGGACTTGATTTATAAGCTTTTCTGTGATCTGGTCCTTGCCTGACTCTCCAACTTCGTTCATAGCATGTTCTTCCTCAGTGTTCATGCTCTGGCTGTGCACACTTTCGTGTGTGTATACATACTACATGTATACACAATACCTTTAAACACACAGAGTTACATATGAACACTTATACACATATACGTACATACATTCTCACCAGTGTGTGGATGAGCAGTGATTATTAAGAACAGGTACAAGAGTGAAACTACCCTGGCTCAAATATCTTCTATAGTCATCTACTTCTGTATTTCTGAATTTCCCCACCTAATTAAATGAGGAAGATAGACTTTATTGTCTAAGCTCACAGCAAAGATTAAACAAGTTAATGTGAATGGAGCATTCCGAACAGTGGTGGTGAATCTGGGGTACATCTGCCACAGCTGGCTATTTGTATCATCGAAAGCTCTAAAAGGTTGAACATCACTGATTTAGAATGAATGGCTGGCAGGTAGTAAGTTCTATGTAGAGTTAAAGTTCTCTTTCAAATTTTCCTATGAACACTGTTCCTTCTGCTTAGCATAGTCTTCTTGTCCACCTGGCCCCCTACCAACCTGTCCTTCAGGGTTCCACTTAGGTGATTGTTCTTCCGCGGGCCTTTGTGATGACCCCGGACGGCTGGTTTGCCCCCAGCCCCAGCATGTCCTTGGCAGCAGTGTCACTCTGGTACTGTGGTTTGTGACTATGCTCTGTGAGACTAAGCTCCACGAGGGCAGAGACTGTTTCAACTGTGGTTCCTGGAGATCTGGGGTAGATGTCGCAGGGGAGATAATATACATGTCCAGCCTGGAAGGATATCTACATAAGAGTCTGTTCCCCAGAGAGGCTAAGAGAGTCTTTCCAATACATGGAACAATGTTGCAAAGACAGCAGTGTGATACAGATGTGGCAGACAGATAGTGAGGTCCTAATATCATACATTTTGAAAGTTGGAGGGAAACAGATTAGGTATCAGAAATGCTCTACTTTATAGATGAGGAGAATGGAGTTAACTTTTTCAAGGATCTATATCTAATTACTGACAAAAAGAACCTCTTAAACTATGCTCTTGTTAATCAATGAAGACTTGTTAAAGGCTCCCATCCCCATAACAAAACAGTAAATGGGACAGGAAAAAAATAGCTACTACGTATTCCAAATTTGAGAAATGCTTTGTGACGACTATTCAGTTGGGATGTTTAAATGTCACCTGCAAATTGGGTACTTTTTCCCATTCTGTTTATTGAAGAGCTAATCTTTTTGAGTGATTCCTGCTGCTGGGGGTAATCAGCCACAATTCAGCATTAATTAACGTCCAGTAAAGTATTAAACCTCCCATAAATTTTGAAGCTTCTTGTAATGTCGTCATTCTACATTTAGAAGTGTTAAGAAGAAGACCATCTATGGGTAAGAAATAAAAGAGAAACACTGATACTGCCTTCTAAGAATCCCAGAAGAGCCACTCAGGGCTGCTGAAATGGTGAGTCGATACTCACAATTAAACTAGAACAATGAAGGTAAACTGTAACATGGATACTGACCTTCTCCTTTACCTGTTGTCATCTCTATCTTCCTTTTATAAGCTGGCTCACTCACGTGGATGAGAGTAGGACGACGTGACATGTCTATGATATTTTTAGAGAACACCAGCTTGGCAGGCCTGTCCAAGCTGTGACAGACAGCACTGAAATGTAAAGCGATTACACACACTGCAGCCCTGGCCTGAGTGAAATGGTGTGACTCAGTGAAGAGATGTGCACTTGCCCGCAGAAAGAAGCACCCATCTGACTAACAGAAAGATGAGGAAGGGGTGGTTGGCTGACAACGTGGAGAAAGGATCAGTCACAAAGCCAGTGATGTAACTCAGGGCAAAGATGCCTTTTGAGATTCCTGAGAAGGCAGACAGCTGGGAAAAAACAAATGTGTGACAGATGAGGCAAAGGGGCTTGATGGGATCAGAAGGCTGTGGTGAGAGAGGCAAGAAATGGTAGGCGCAAATGATGATGGACCTTTATGTGACAGTAAAATGATTCATTAATCAACATCAAGGCCAAGCTCCTATGAGACTCACAAGTTTAACTTTACCTACAACTTTGATGTACCTAGAGAACATGGCTGATTTTGTCCAGAGCTGGTTTAGACACCTGCTCAAGTCTCCATTCTCTGACCAGCGAGATAAAGTAAACTTTTAGTCCCATCCCACTTAGCCTTAGTTCAGAATGTTATTCTCATGGACCTTTTACTTAGTGACTCCAGATGCCAAGTCTCTAAAAACGCATGGTTTCACCATTTTCCTTCTTTTTCCCAAAATTACATCCTTATATCCTGAAGGGGGAAGATGGACTTGCTGGGCACAGCCCCCAGGTGACGCCAATTTAGGTTTTTCTGAAGCCATCATGTGCTCTTTGCCTTGTGAGAGCTTGGTGTCCTTTCCATGCTGTTTCCATCTCTGAGCAATCTCTCTCTATAGATCACATGCTATTTAACCGACTTCACAGAATCAGTCTGGTGCATTTTCATTAGCTCTCTTAGCTTAAAGGAAAAAATGAAGGCAATTATACAAAATATCCTGCCAAACAGGCATGTAGATAAAGGTGTGTAGACCTGTTTAAAATGTAATTCCATATTCTATTGACATAGTTCAGCAAAGATTCCTGAAGGGCTTACTATGTGCCAGCTACTTGTCTGACCGCTGGGATAAGCTGAATAGGACAAATGACATCCTTAAACACAGTGAGGACGTGAATTCTTCACCAAATGACATCTCATCCTCTCCACTGCTCACACTAAGCCTGCCGTGGTTACTTCTCACCTCCATCTTGCCTCCCTCTTCCATTCTACTCACAGCACCCAAGCAAACCTCTTAAAGGTAAGTCAGAGCATGCCACTGTTTCTCTGCTCAGTAAAATTCTATGTCTTTAAGGTCTCCTATGACCTGATCTGTCATCTCTAATTACCCTCCTTACTTCACTCACACTTGGCTCCTTTACTATCTTCTAGAGTGTTGTAAGCCTACTTCCACCTCAGACCCCTTTTTTGTTTCTTATGCCTGTTCTTCTTCTCCTCTTGACACCACTATGATTCGCTCTGTCGCTGTCTTTACACTGCTGCCTGAAGGACATCTTATGATCGAGTCCTTCACTGAACACCTGGTATTCTCCATCCCACCTTACCCTGCTTTACTTTTCATAGAAGCATTTGTTCAATACAATACATGTACTGCCACTGGAACATACTTGTTTATAATCTGCCCTCCATAGCAATACTGGAAACCCCTCCGCATAAGATCTGTGTGGTTTGCTTCTGTTTTCCCCACATTGCTGATTGGCATGTGGCCAGTGCTCAACACACTTCTTTTTGAATGAATTAATGAATGATTAGTTATGCATAGCATTATAGGGGAGCAATAAGAAGGGTACATGACATGTCCTGGCAACAACAGAGGAAATCAGAAGAGTTTTTAAGGGGGTACTATTTCAGCTGACTCTTCATTGAATTTTTTTGTGTGTTGTCATTTATTCATTCAATAAATTTCTGTGCAAATATCTTCCTATGTACCAGGTAGTATTCTAGGACAAAGAAAGTAGCCATCATAAAGGCAGAAAGCCCCTGTTCCTGTGGAACTTGCAATCTAATGGGAGAAAAAACAAGAAGCAAGCCAAAGTATAAGTAAACAAGAAAAAAACCTGATACGCATGCTATGTAAGGAACTAAATTAGTATGACATCAATGAGAGCGACTAAGTGGTGGCTTTACATTGAGTTATCATGCATGCATCTTTAGAAGTGAAATTTCAGTGGGGACCCAAGGTGCAAAAAGAAAGCAGTCATGTGAAGATAAGGGGTGTGTGTAAGCCTGGTGTGGTGGGGTGTGCCTATAATCCCAGTTACTTGAGAGGCTGAGGCAGGAAAAGAACAAGTGCTAAGCCAGCCCAAACAACTTAGCAAGACCTTGTTTCAAAACCTAAGTGAACAAATGGATGAATGAACTAATGAATAGATGGATGGGCTGGTGATGCAGCTCAGGGCTTTCTAGATTCATCCCCAATACCATATACACACTAAAAAGTATGTGTGGCAGCAAGGATTCCCGGCATGCAGCACAATCAGGGCAAAATTCCTAAGTGAAAAAGCCTGGACTATCTGGAGAGCCAAATGCAACACTGTTGCTTTGGAGCAGTAGACAAGGAGGAGAGTGGCACAACGCGAGACCACATGGAAGTCTGCAGAAGGGGCAGGATCCAGAAGACAAAGCCAGGGAACAGCCAGATGGGAAAACACTGCAGATGAAGAGCACTGCATAAGCAAAGGCAAGCAGGCACGAAATCGATTGGTATGCTGAGTACCTCAAAAATTTATTTCTCTTAGGTTCAATGCACAATTGAAGATGGAATCTGGAATACTGTGTGGTGAATTGGCTTCCCAGGAAGCTTCTGGCACCACATTTTGTTGCACTTGAGGAAAGAGAACTATCTTTCTGGAAAACATATCCTCAGGGAGAAGATCTATAATTAACCTACCATAAAAACTACACTAAAATGTATATCCTTAGAGGACTCAGATATTGTAATTTTGAGCTTCTGTTTAACTTACAGCTGGTAAGCAAATACAACTCTGCATATTTTACTCTAAACACCATCTTAGATATGTAAGCACTTGCCAACTTTAGTTTAGACATTGCACTGAAAGATGTGCTGGTTAAGTCACTCTGGGGCTCCATTCTGCATCTTCTGTGCCCCCTGCCATTGCCATGGCAGCCCAGCAACTCTCTGACTGCTGCATCAGTGTGCCTGCCTAGAATGAGTCTTACTATCCACTTACTTTATCAGCCTTGCCTTCTGCAGTTTTCTTTCAGTTGTCTGTCTTTACCCGTGACCATCTCTAATTTTAAAAAAGTTCTTTTCTTTTCTATCCCCTCAGCTAATCCTAGTCAATTCTATGTTTTATGGCGGTTGCTCTGCAGCTCAACAACTTCCCTCTCTCTCCACATAAAAATGATGCAAACAAAGCAAACTCTAAGATGGGATTAGCATGCTTGAATATGCTTCTTCTCTTTGGTAACTGTGTCCTCAAGGAGTGGCCAAGTCTTTGGGAATCTTGACAGATTGAAAGCTTTGTAACAATTGGAATCCTGTTATCAGTACTCCTCAGAGAAGGTAGTGATGAATTCATGACGAGGAATTTAATTTACATTCACAAGTTATCAAATAAATGGTGGCTTATAAGGAACTATTCAATGTGCGTGTTAATGGCCTGCTACTGACCAACACTGTTGAGATTGAAGCCATTTAGAGAGGACTGCTTTAGGCATCACATTAAAAGATGTGAATGGATAGAGCAAGATAAAATATTTATCCCAGGAGGCAACGAATGGAGGGTGAGATTTTCTTCTGCTAACAATGGTACATTTTGCAGTCTTGCACCCCAACCTCTACTGCATATTCATCACATGCAAGGCGAACATGTCATCAAAAGGTTATGGAAGAGCCAAGGATTTCACTGTAAACAAGCTGAACAATTCTGTGGCACAACCATTTACTTTTTTGAGTTTTGGATGTGTATGATATAGCCATGTTTTTCAGCACTTTTCTACCAGGTGATAAAATCAACCGTGTATAAGAATGCCAGGATTCATGATCTTTAGCAATGATGTGTGCAGTTACTGTCTGTGAAAGGCTGATATATGCTCACACGTACATATACACGATTACTTTTTAGTAAATGGTAAAGCCCTGAGATGTTCAGGAAAAAGGATGCTCTACAGTGTGAACGAAAACCGAAAGGGCACACAGATGGCCAGGGCTTGTCAGGCTGCTGGAAGGAAATATTTTGCAAAGGTGGGCCTTATTTTAGATGCGAAACATTCCAAAAGACCATAGTTTAAAAGGCTCTCTTAAAATAGAAACTGTCAAAAAAACCAAATAAATGTGGTTTGAAAAAAAAGATGAGCCAGTATCAGGCAGGGTCTAAGAAGCATAGCATAAAAGTACAAAACACCAAAAATGATAAATGTTTTCAGTTTCCTAGTGTTTCTTCTTATCAATGCTTAAAGAAATGAAATAGTTTTAGAGCTTAAAATCTGTCTTTAATAACACTCAAGTTGTGACAAGAAACATACTCTACTTATTCAGCTGACATAATTAATAATGAGATTAGTATTAGAGTTACCTGAAATTCCAATCCGTAGTTTTCTCTGCAGAATTCTCTCAGTTTAGGATATACATTTTCTCTTAGTGCCTGTCTTTCTGCTCCTGTATCTAGAGAAAAGCAAACATATAGAAAGCGAGTATTATGAAAAAGATCAAATGCTTAAATATTAATCAAGTAGCGGTTTGGCTGCTGGGATAATTCTGCAGAAATCCATATAACCGGCACACGCAAGAAGCCCACAGAATGGACAAGACCCCACACGTCAGTTCTGTGTGTGCCAACACGGCTGAGCACTCAGCATGGATTTTTTATGTTCATATCAAACTCCTTTTTGTTTGTTTGTTTGTTTGTTTTTTTGGTGCTGGGGCTCGAACTGAGGGCTCTATGCTTGCAAGGTAAGCACTCTAACCACTGAGCTAAATCCTCAGCCCCACATCAAACTCTTAAACAGTTGTGCCCACACTATCTCTGGAGGAGGTATAAAGACACATTGTAAGACTATCAGGTGTTTTAGCTCAGCGAAGCATAAAAGTTTCAACATACATACATTGACTGATTTAGTTCCTGACTTACAAAAATACCCAGACTATATCATTATTTCCTAGAGTATTGAGAAATAATGCAAAGTTTTACAAAACTCATCACGGTGTCCATGCAATCGTCTGAGAAACCATCACTAAGAAAGAGAAATCGTGTAAGCAAACACCAAAACCTCGCAGATCTCATCTTCTGTAGATTCAGTGGGCCAGAGGTTTAATACAGTAACATCTCCAAACTTGAGCTCAGGGATTTCATGCTAAAGCATAGACAGGAACTCTTTCATGCATGCCACACCACGTAAAAGTTCCAAGATAAAATATTTTTTGTCCCATTACTAAACAACGTGAGAAGAAACAGAGAACCTGAAACCATCAGAGAATTAACACCCATGTTTTTAATCTTGAATGTTCTGCACAGAAAGGGATTCCAGGGCCTCCTGTCCTGAACTCCAAGATCCTCTTGTATCTGTGAGGACACCCTGAGATTCTTGGAGCCAACAGGGGTTGTTGCTCCTGGGCAGCTATCTTCAGGGAAACACGAGAAATGTTTTCAAAAATCAGATGAATGCATCTCATAAAAGGTATCATTTGCTAACTGCGATTCAATCCCAGCTACAGCTATGAAATTTCTGCATACTGCATTTATAACAAAGGTAACAATTTGAAAGAATTTTCTTGCTATTCTCAATCACATGTCTATGAAGACTTGGCCATATGCTGTGTTGACCTACTCTACTTTCCTACTGTTCTCAAGGCTATTTTGAGAAGCAAATAACACCCATGAGACTCTAAACAGCAGCTGGCAGACTGATGGAGGGGCAGGAACTAGTGTTTACATGGAAATGAAAGTCAGAGGAATACGAGGTCTTCAGAGTACTCTGTTCCCTGAACAACAGGATCTTTCCCCACCTTCAGTCCAATGCAGTATGAGCGCACAAAGCAAGCAGGAGGAATAGGCTGAGCAGGGCTGTGGGCTGTCACGGCACGGCCAGAGGCAGCACATTAAGCTTTTATATCATAATTTATGTAATCTTGGGATTAGAGGTCCATCCTCTCTTGCCCCATTTTAAAAGCTGAAAACATGAACTTCACAATAAAGCTGATAACAGTCAATCGATCTCTCTAAAAGACTTTAAGATTTTTAAAACCTCCAAAAAGTCATTTAAAAATGAATGCTACCATTTATGGAAATTGGAAGTATAATAAACAGGGATTAGTGTTATGAAATTCTTAGTATCTGAGATATGAAATAATTATGGAAAGACATAAAGGAACAGAAATTCGTTTCTTTTAAAAGTTGTTATTGTAATTTTTAGTTCCAGGTACTAAGATTTAAAGTACAATAGTAAGGAGGAAAAGAAATGCAGTAGCCAGTTAATGACATTTACTCAGTGCTTTCTATAGTCTGGTACTGTGCTAAGTGCATCTATATGTATTTTCTCAAGTCATATCTGAAGACAACCCTATAAAATGGGTAAAATTATTATTCTCTTTTTTAATTAAAGGAAACTGAAGAGTAGAGGTGTCAAGAAACTTGCCCCAGGCCATATGGACAAAGTTGGAGAACTCAGAATTGAAACTAGGCAACCACAGAAATATGAAGCTGCTGAGAGAGTCAACCCTTTAAAACAATCAGCACAGTAACTCTATGTGATGGTTAAAGGAAGTGGGAGTCCTGAACCTATCAAATTATGGAAAAAAATCTGAGTTAGGGATGAGGACGTAGTCCAGTTGTAGAGCACCTGCCTGGCAGGTGAAGGAAGCCCTAGGTTCAATCCCTGCTACCACAACAAAGGGAAACAAAACAAACGCACGAAAAAACCGAGGATTCTTCGTTTTCCATGATACACCCTTCAACAGCCAGTAAATTTTCTCTCTCTACCTCTACACAAACCCTGAATTAATCTACCTTTCTCACCTCTGCTACTGGACATGAGCCAAACTCCCCTCTCATCTGGGCCCTAACCCTATTTTCATACTTCTCTCAGTTCATTCAACAGAAAGCATCTAGACATCTTCAAAATGTAAGCCTCAGTACACTGCTACTTTCTTTCAAATACTCCAACAGTGTTTCCTGGGATGTGGGGTGAAATCTGCACTGCTTTTGGGGAATGTTTTCCCTCTTCCCAAGCTCATCTTCTACCCTGTGCCTGTTCATGTCACCTAGCAACCCTGGGCTCCACTCCACTCCTAGGCCTTTGCTCTTCTGGTGTCTTCCTCCTGGAATGTTTAGTCCCGTGGTCTGCTCCAGTGGTCTCTTCTCATACAAATGTCAGCTGCAGCCAGACACCTTCTCTGAGTGCTCTGTCTACAGGAGCCATCAACCCACCTTATTTTAACTTTGACACATTACTTCTCACTACTGTTATTTATTTACTGTCTGTCTCCTTCACAAAAATGTGAGCTAAAGGGAGTCAGAATCTTCTTTTGTCTCATTCACTGCTGCTGTCCCAATGACTAGAGTCATGCTCAATTAATGAGTGAAAAATTTACACGTGTACCTGTGATAAAAGTGAGCTGGCAAGCAAATTATCTCCAGAATCAGAAAGGCTTCCTATGTTACAGTTAGTCACTGGACAGTTTTAAAAGCAAGACTATAGAATTCTGGAAAACAAATGACAGGGTTGGGAAATTTGGTGTTGTGAAGTAAATGAATGACTTGAAATACTGATTTCTTTCCTTGTTTCTATTTCTCCAGCAGAGTATGAATACACTTTCACCAAGTTATTTTAAACCTTTCTAAATATGCGATGCAAGCACATCAGCATATCTGATAGGAATTCTGTGCTCTTATAGTCTAAAAATGACTCAGATTTTCTTATATTTGTATTAGTATATGATGACTGGCTCTGGAAATGGAAAGTAATTAGGGTAGCATGGATTAGTTATGATGGGTGACAGATAAGCTGGCTTCATTAAATACGAAAACCCTGATTCGTACCAACAGCAAATCTGGATGGTTGGCAATTACAAGTATTTGAATGTCATAGATAGGAAAAATTAGCTCACATTAATCTCACATATAAAATGGAACCTGTTCAAGTGCAGAGCAGAGACAGGGTGCGTCATCGCTTAGTTTTTATACATTGCTGTTACATCCATTTGTAGCTGCCCAGTTCCTCAGTGCTTTGAAAAGGTGCATTAACATGTTGGCTGCACTCAGGTTTTTAAGGAGTTGCTTTCTAAATGATTCCTTGGTGATTCTGCAGTTAATGAAGGCCGCTGTGCAGCTTCTGAATTAACCTCAGGAAGTACATTAGTTGGAGAGAATTATTAATCAAAAACATTATGCTTGAAACATCTTGATTTTACTTCATGAAAGGTGTACATTAATTCCAAACATTTATTAAAAATAAAAGAATGTGGAAATGACCATGCTGGATAGGAACTTCACACAGCTCTTGCCTCAGCCAAATTCAATGCCATGGATGTCAGATAAAGTCAGTTTTCCAAACCTGTCAGCAGCACAGAAGATCCATTTAGGATATATCATGCATATTCTGCTAAAGTTGCTATTCTAGCCTGGTCTTCCAGGTTTCCATACATTTGCTCTTGTCTGGGTTTTCTCTCTTTCCCTAGCTCCTCAGCCAGTGATTCACATGGACATCTTCTGGCTCTTTTGGTTATTTAGGTTGATTTCTTGTTTGTCAGCTTCTCAAAATGCTTCCCCTCTGATAAATCCTTTCTATCCAGTCAGCCACACTCCTTATTTCAGTGTCAGCAAATCTTGTCAATTTTATGTCATAAACATCTTTTGAATTTGACCAGCCTGTTTTCACATTCACTTTCTTAACCCGAAGAAGCAGAATTCTCCTGTTTAATCTGTAATCTGTTCTTCCCTGACCATAGTCTGGGCACTACAGAGCTGCTAGAAGTAAATTCCAAAACAAACCAAAAGCAAAAACTAATTTGATCATTGAAGACTTTGCCTAGCTTCTGGAGGCCAGGATGATCAGCAGTTGTAAATACATCCGCCTAGGTTCCACCTTCTACTACTGTCCACATTGTGTCTTCTAAAGTCCGAGTCTTAAGATGCTACTTGATCCTGAGCTTTGTCTCATTGCTTTCCATACTCAGAGGCTCCTATCTACTACACTTCCTTTGATTTGCTGACTCCTAGCCTCTCTGTTCCAATTACAGGCAGTATGCTTTGTAAACCCTTGCCAGGGACAGGCATGCCATGTCTAGGTCATCCTGCATCACTATGTCCCCTGTACAACATCACATCTGTTGTTGTTAAGGTTTATATCTGGATTCCTCTCAGGACTGCACATGCTCAGAAGTGGGGCCTGTGGAAGGTAATTGGATTATGGGTCTCTATACTCATCTGTGGATTAGTTCACCAATGAGTTTATAGATAAATGTGCTGTTAGGAGGTGGGGACTGGTTGGAAGAACTGGGTCACTGGGGGCATGATCTGGGAGGGTAAGTCTCCCTCCCCGGCGCCTCCCCTCACTCTCTGCTTTCTAACTGAAATGAGGCAAGTAGCTTTCCTCTGCCAGAGCCTTCCCCCATGCAATCCCTGCTTTAGAGCCAGCAGACTATGGACTGAAAATGTGGGTCAAAATAAGCCTATCATCCTGTAAATTGTGGGTGTCAAGTATTTTGTCCCAGTGATGAGAAAATGACTAAGATATCTTCCCAATAAGCAATAATCAAACTCAACAATATTGTCTAAATAAGTACTTTAATGTTCTGTAAATCAACCTAAGACTATACAGGCATAAAACAAATTGAGAAGGGTTGACTCTTGAAAAATAACTGAACTTTGGATAAGAGTAGTGGGAGTCTGTGGGATCCTTGCTTGGGGCTCTTTCCATCCTCCTTTAACCAAAAATCTCTACTTTCACTTCTCCCCAGGCCTAGCTCAAAGAAAATCAATCTGTGTACCTGTGAACATCAAAATCTTCATTGTTAGACAAGGCTTACTTGATTAGGATATAAGCTTAGAAGAACTCCATTAGTAGCAGTAGTGGTCTCAGAGATAGACAAGTGGGTAAGCCCAATGGCTCAGCTAGCCTGTGTCTTCATTCAAATTTAATATGAAGATCAAGGAAATAAACAGCCATGGAGAAGCTTTGGTGCAAATTCCTGGCCGATGGGAAGGTTACACACAAACCTGAGAGAGATTGGAATCTGACATTGGGCATATTTACATGGACATCCAGAACTTTGAGAAAGCCTGGTAGAAAGTAAGGTTTGGAATAGATTTTTACACACTACCTAAACCTGCAATGTGTTACACAAACCTTATAGATCCACAGGCAGAGAGTGGAAGGATTACTTCCTTGAGGTATGTGAGAAGAAATTCTGGCAATCGTTGACTGATCTTAGGCTATGCAAATTGACTCTGAGTGGGTTCAGATTTTAGAAAGACATCTACCAACAAAATCAAGGAAATGAAGTTAACTGTGTTTAAAGAATGGAAGAGAATGAACACATTCCCCAAGACATGTGTTACACAACATAAACTATACTCCTGTGTGTATGTGTGAGTGTGCCTGTGTGTGTGTGTGTGTGTGTGTGTGTGTGTGTGTGTGTAGAAAGTCCCAAAAGGGGAGAAAAAATAAAAAAGCATGAAAAATTCGAAGAAACAATTGCTAAAACATTCCAAATTTAAAGGATTATATTGGTCAACATATATAAAAATTTAAAAGAACACAAATAGGATAAACAAAAAGACCTATATTTTGGACAAACTGTTGAAACCACGATAAAGAGAAAAGTGAATTATCACATAGAGGGGAATGACAACACACTTCATGGCTATCTTCTCATCAAAAAAGAGTGGAGGCCAGAGGGCAAAGGAACATGACAGGCAAAGTATTGAAAAGAGTCAATAAATATTTCCATACCCACAAAAGTATTTCCTTAGAAGAGGCAAGATAACAACATGACCAGATTTAAAAAGACAGAGACATTGTTACTTGCATATCTGCATTGCTAAATACACCAAATATTTTCAAGCTTAAAGGAAATGACAGATATCAACATAGATACCAATATAAATGTAAAAGATTATGCAAATTGCTATCATTTGGATACGTGTCCTCCAGGCCCACGTAGTAAAGGCTTGGTGTTCAGTTGATGGTACATACTGGAAGGTAGTGGAGACTTCAGGGAGTGGAACCTAGCAGGAGGTCTTCTACCACTGTGGGTGTGCTTTTGAGAGGGCACTATAGGATCCTGCCAGTCCTCTCATTGGGTTACCTGGCTCGTGATGTGAGCACTTTTCTCCACCATGGACTCTTCCCATGATGCTGCACCATGTACTCCTCCTATGATGCACTGCTTCACCAGAGGCCCAAAGCAGGAAACCACTCAATACAGGACCAGAGTGTCCAATACTGTGCATCAAAATAAACCTTTCTCTTTCTGAATTAATTGTCTGGATATTTCGTTAAAGTAAGGGAAACCTGATGCATATAGTATGCAATGATATGCTGTCTATAACAGATACACTTTAGATTAAAAAATACAAACAAATTGAAAGGAAAATGTATAGAGAAAGATGCAACATGCAGTAACCAAAAGTACACTGGATATATTACTGTTGGACAAAATAGGCTTTAAGAAGTATTTCTAGGGAAAAAATGACGTATCAGACAACAATTATAATGTATATTCATTCATAAACCCCTAAAATATATAAACAAGAAGTTGATGGAATTAAAAGCAGAAATAAATATACCAACAACATCTGGGTAACTCTAATAGCCTATTCATAATAACTAATGAAAAACTAAATAGAAAGTCAACAAGTATACAGAAAACTTGAACAGCAATATTAGGCAATTTTCCCTGATGTTTATGAAATAACTGAACCTGGCATGTATAGAAAACAATGCATTCAAAGATAGCAGAACCCACTTTCTTTTCGAGTGCTTATGGAACATTTCCCATTGTAGATCATGTGGTAGATCACAAACAAGTTTCATAAATTTAACATGATTAAATCATACCAAGTAGATCTCCAGTTACAAGAGAATTTGAAAATATTCAAATATTTGAATTTGAAAACACAGTTCTAAGACACTAGTATGCTAATATACTTCTTTTTTTTTTGCTAATATACTTCTAAATACTTACTGTTTTTATCCATATGTCAGTGAAGAACGTGCAAAAGTAAATGTTTTGAATGGAATGAAATGATGTATCTGTCAATGGCTATGGAATGAAGCTAACACAGGAGTCAGAAAACAAAAACTGTATCTTAACTACCCAAAAGAGTCAAAAATCAATGGGCAAGACAGCATTTTAAGAAACTAGGGACATAAAAGCAAACTGAACTCACTGAAGACTGAGTGAACACTGAAAAAATAAAGGTTAGAGTACAAATCAATGAAATAAAAAAGAAAAACAAAAAAATCAAAGCCAAAAGTTATTTCTCTGAAAGTACAATAAAATTGTAAGCTTAAGCTGTCATTCAGACTTACCATGAAAAGAAGGCAAACAAGGTATCAAATTCATGATGGAAAAGAAGCTATAACTACTGACGTTGCAAAAGATAAAAAACTGTGAGGTTTTACTTTTTTTTTTTTTTTAATTTTAAACCAAGAACATGTATTGGTACATTCTACATACAATGGTCACATTCATTACATTAATTCTGTACCCATACATGATGTATCTTGGTTCTCCCCCCTCTCCCCCCCTCCCCTCTGCACCCTCCCTCCCTATTTACAGCAGGATCATCCATCATTTTCCACACTTTCCCTTTCCCCTCTT